>CANXME010002238.1:0-348826 GCA_948144175.1 Closterium sp. NIES-65 | reverse complement strand
ACCTCCGAGCCGTCCGAGCAGCCCCCTCCGGTGAGCACAGTGCCTCTTTCACTGCACTGCCCTCATCCTACTGTTGCACTCCTAGTCTACTGTGGTATTGGCTACCCCTGTCCTCGCTTTTGACGCTGAGGGTAGAGCCATTGACTTTGACGTTTGGGTAGATGACCTGCAGCTGTTTTTACAGTGCGATAGGGCGGACGTCTCTCAATCTTTGATCTCACCTCTGGCGCCTCTCTCCTGCCCCTGCTGCTGATGCCGACGCCACTGTTCGCTCCCCAGTGGGCCACGCGCGATGCTACTGCACGTCTTGCGGTACGCCGCCACCTCCCTACATCCGAGCGTGCGCACTTTAGTCAGTACAAGAGTGCTCAGACCTTGTACGACGCTGTAGTTGCGCGCTACTCCTCCCCTGCCACTGCTGCACTGAGCCGTCTCATGCTACCGTACCTCTTCCCCGACCTTGCTGCCTTTCCCACAGTCGCTGACCTCATTACGCACCTCCGCACTAGTGACACTCGCTACCGCGCTGCGCTTCCTGCTGACTTCTGCGCCAAGAACCCCCCCCCCCCATGTACATCACTCTCTACTACATAGTCACTCGCCTCCCTGACTCCCTTCGAGCAGTCAGGGACCACTTCCTCTCAGTCTGTCCCACCACTCTCACTGTTGACCTCCTCGAGAAGTCCTCCTAGCGGCCAAGAAGAGCATAGTCGCTGTAGGGGCCTCTCATGGTGACCCGCGCACCCCATCTTTGAGGGGTGTTCCCCTCCCCCCCTTCTGCCCTCTGTTGCCTCTGCTGCTGCGGCCAACCTCCTTGCTCTTGAGTCGGTCGGTGCGGCGTCTGCCCCTAGCGGAGACGCCGCCCTGGCAAGGGCAAGGGGAGCAGGGGCACTGGAGGAGCGAGCGGGGGCGTGGAGGTGGAGGTGGAGGCGGCGGGGGGAGTGGGGGTGGCGGTGGGAGTGGAGGTGGGGGTGGAGGTCGGTGCGGCAGTGGAGGAGGAGGCGGCGGCGGCGGCGGCGGTGGCGGTGGGAGCGGAGGTGGCGGAGGTGGCGGCAGTGGAGGCGGCGGTAGTAACGGAGGCGGCGGAGGCGGCGGGGGTGGCGGTGGAGCTGGTCGCGGGTCTACGCAGAGGAGTGGCTCCGGTGGTGGTCCGCGCCAGCAGCACCAGCGCGGTCGTGAGACCCTGTCCCCTCAGCAGCTCCGTGAGTGGTACACTGCACGCCAGCGGGGTGGGATTTTGGTCCGTGCACCTACGTCCTGCGCACCGGCGACCGTGCGGTGAGCAGTGTGGGGGTGCGCACCCCACCCAGCGCTGCTTTGGCCGCCTGACGAACGCGTGGCATCACCATTCCCAGAGGCCACAGAGATCCCTCGCTAGGGCGAGGTGTCTAGGACGGGTGTTGCCAATTAGTGATCTTGATTTTGATGCTATTCTTTCTGCATGTATGCTGTGTCTATTAGTGATGAGGGTGACTGTTACCGGTGTTCCCCCCGATCCGGGCATTGAGACTGCTGCTCTAGGTACTGGTGAGGCGGCTGCCCTAGGTGCTTGCGACACTGCTGCTCTAGGGTGCTAGTTGTGTCTGCGTCCTCAGGTACTAGTGAGTCTGACGCTCTCAGGTACTACGTCGGCTTCGGCCTCCCTCACCTTCACCCTTGACTCTGGGCTTCATGCTTCCTTCTTTCTGGACCGCACGCACCACACTCACCGCCGCTTAGTCGGCCGGTTGCGTGTCTCTGGCTGACCCCTCTGGGGGTCCTGTCCTGTCTCACTTCTCCACAGTCCTCCCGTGTCCTGCGGCTCCCTCTGGCACCCTGTCTGGTCTTTACCTCCCCTCGTTCTCTACGAACCTGGTGAGTGGTGCTGACCTACAGGATGGGGAGTCCACCAGTTCACTCCTGCGCGTCAGCGGGTGACGCACTGCACAGAGGCCAGCACAGGCCAACACCTGGCTATGTTTACTCGTCAGCCGGGGTCGAGCCTGTACACACTGACCACTGCGTCTCCTCCTGTTGCTGAGTCTGGTAGGGTAGCTGCGTCGGGTAAGGTGTTTGCTGCAGCGTCCAGGTCTGGTCCTGAGTCTGCCCCCTGTTCGTGTCGTCTCCTGTCTCACGAGACTCTCCTCTGGCACCACCGCCTTGGTCACCCCTTTCTGCTTCAGCTCAGAGGCATGGCCTCCCGTCTTCTTGTTTCTGGTCTACCCCGGTCCCTCCCTCCCCCTCCTCAGGGCCCTGGCCTACCTGTGTCCCCTGTGTCGAGGGGCGCCAGCGGGCTGCCCCTCACTCCTCCCAGTTTCCTCAGACAGAGGCCCCGTTGCAGACGCTTCGAATGGACGGTGTGGGGCCCAGCCCGCGTCCGTGGAAGGGTCACGAGCGCTACTTCCTGCTCGTTGTTGACGACTACTTCGCGTTACAACCGCAGTCTTCCCTTGCGCAGCAAGGGTGATGTCACTGAGGTGCTGCTCGACTGGATCCGCGCAGCTCGTCTCCAGCTCAGGCAGAGCTTTGGCTCGGACTTTCCTGTTCTGTATCTGCACTCGGACAGAGGCGGAGAGTTTTCCTCTGGCCTTTTGAGAGCCTACTGCCGCGCACGAGGCATCCGTCAAACCTTCACGCTTCCGGACTCTCCGCAGCAAAAATGGGATCGCTGAGCGCCGCATTGGCATGGTCATGGACGTCGCTCGTACGTCTACGATGCATGCGGCTGCTCCCCATTTTCTGTGGCCGATTGCGGTGAGGTACGCGGCGCAATCAGATCAACCTACACCCCAGGGTCTCCAGGCCGGAGACCTCCCCAGCCCTGCTGTGGACAGGAAAGTTGGCGATGCGTCGGCGTTCCGGGTCTGGGGATCATCGGGCGTTTGTCCCGCGACTTGTCTGCGGACAAGCTGTCCCCTCGTGCTGCTCCTTGCGTCTTCCTGGGGTTCCCCCCCGACGCGCCTGAGTGGCAATTCTACCATCCCACCTCGTCGCCGTGTTCTGTCCTCCCAGGGACGTCACGTTTGACGAGTCGGTCCCCTACTACCGCCTCTTCCCCTACCGCACTCCGTCCCTCCCCCTGCCGCCGCTCTTCCTTGTTCCAGATCCCCCTCCGGTAGACCCCCTCCCCCTCAAAAGTCTGTCCCTTCAGGTGTGTCCCACGTAGACGCAGTCGAGCTTGGCGAGGTCACTTGTGACTCTGGTGCTGCTGAGGGTGATGAGACTGGGGGTGCTGGGCCTGGGGATGCTGAGCCTGGGGGTGCTGAGCCTGGGGGTGCTGAGCCTTGGAGTGCGTTGCCTGGGGGTGCTACATCTGGTGGTACTGAGCCTGGGGGTGCTGAGCTGGAGGTGCTCCGCCTGGAGGTTCTCCAGGGGCTTCGTCTCTACAGGACCACTCTCTCCATAGAAGCTGCGCGAGTGGTTTGCCCGACGCTGAGTGGGAGGCGTGCTGCTGGTACTAGAGGTTCTTTCGGCTACTGAGGGGTGCTGGCTGTCGCGGGTCCCAGAGGGTGCTCGTACTGGGAGTACTGGAGCTGCTGGGTCTGCGGGTTCGACTGGAGCTGGTGCTGCTGAGGGTGTTGGCGCTGAGACTACTATTGGCGTCCTACTGCGGGTACTCCTGGTGCTGCTGGAGGTTTCTGGAGCTGCTGGAGGTGCAGCTGGAGCGGGTGCTCCTGCTGAGGGAACTGGTGCTGTCCCTGCTCTGTCTGGCGTCACCGGCCGCGGCCTCGACCGTACTTTGTTCCACTCCGAAGCAGGTTCTTGGTCTTTCGCCTTCTACTGGTCTCCTCCTTACGGTAGAGTGTCCACAGCCTTCCAGTCACAGTTACAATTGCAGCCTACCTCCCCTTTGCCTGCTCCTTCTCCCTACTCTGGTCCTACTGGAGGTGTTTGCTGAGCGTCCGTGAGCCTGCGTCTCGCCCTGGCGTCGCCTGTCCGTGCTGGACGCGCTAGTGGTCGTGGTTTGCGTCAGCGTTCTCCTTCTGTCCCTGGCACGCACAGGATGTCTCTGCGTCCGTCCACTGCTCCTCTGCGTGCCCCTATTGCCTTCTCCTCCTGAGTCCTCTCTTCCTGCTCTTGCCGACCCGGAGTCAGACTCTCTTCGTGCTGCCAGTCCTACTGTCACGCGTCTCTTGGCTACTGTCCTCACTGACCCTTCTTACGAGTCCACGGCTAGCGTCTTCCCTAGTTGCTGAGCTCGTCGAATTTGCTGCTCGCTGTCGCCTAGACTACACTGCTAGTCTTGTCGCTGAGTCCGAGTCCTGTCGGTCCTCCGTCTGTCGGGGGTGAGTGCGCCCTTGGCACGGACGTCCTCGAGGACAGATAGGAGGAGTTCCAGTGTCTGGCAGCTGCTTCACCTCATCTCGTGTCCGTACTGCTTACCCCTGAGGGAGACCCGGTTGCACTTGACATCCCGACTCCGCGCTCTTACGCGGAGGCGATAGAGGGTCCCTACTCCTCTCAGTGGCAGGCAGCTATGGACACAGAGATGGCTTCCAGGAAGTCCACAGGCACCTACGTTGACGAGGTTCCCCCCGCCTGGGGCGAACATCGTCAGTGGCATGTGGATCTTCAGGGTGAAGCGGCCGCCGGGTTCTCCGCCTGTCTTCAAGGCACGTTACGTGGCTCGTGGCTTCAGTCAGCGGCAGGGAGTTGACTACTTTCAGACCTTCTCTCCCACCCCGAAGATGACCACTCTTCGGGTACTGCTGCACGTTGCTGCTCACCGTGACTACGAGCTGCACTCTCTCGACTTCAGCACTGCTTTCTTGCAGGGCATCCTGCACGAGGAGATCTGACTGCGCCGCCCACCTAGCTTCACTGGGTCCTTTCCCTCGTGGTACCCAGTGGAGTCTCCGGCGTCCAGGTCTACGGTCTTCGCCAGGGCGCCACGTGAGTGGCACGACACACTGAGAACTACACTGGCGGCTCTTGGGTTTGCTCCTTCTACTGCGACGCGTCGCTGTTTCTGCGCACCGGCACCTCTCTGCCACCGTTCTACATCCTCGTGTACGTCGACGACTTGGTCTTTGCCACAGCTGACACTGCTGGACTCGCCTACGTGAAGTCCGAGCTGCAGAACAGACACACGTGCACTGACCTGGGTGAAACTGCGCAGCTACCTTGGCTTGCAGATCACCCGGGACAGAGCACGCCGCACCATTACCCTGACTCAGTCACACATGGTGCAGCAGGTCCTTCAAGCGCTTCGGCTTCACGTACTCCTCGCCTCAGGCCACTCCTCTGCCTACCCGCCACTCGCTCTCAGCTCTGTCCTTCGGATGAGTCCGTAGAGTCGAGTGGCCCGTATCCAGAGCTTGTTGGCTGCCTCATGTACTTGATGACCTGCACACGACCTGACCTTGCATACCCTCTTAGCATTCTCGCACGCTATGTTGCTCCTGGGAGACACCGACCAGAGCACATGGCTGCAGCGAAGAGGGTGTTGCGCTACTTTGTGCAGTACGTCGGGCATGGGGCTAGTGCTTGGAGGGCGCAGTCCAGTGGTCCTCACTAGGCACCGCGGACGCTTCTTGGGCTGACGACCAGGCTACGCAGCGGTCCTCACAGGGTTACACCTTCAGCCTTGGTTCCGGCTCTGTTTCGTGGCGGGCTACTCGCTCGTCTTCTGTTCTCGGCTCCAGTTGTGAGGCTGAGATCCTACGCAGGGGCCATGGCTGCACAGGAGCTTCGCTGGCTCACCTACCTGCTGACTGACCTCGGAGAGACGCCTCGTTCTCCTCCAGTGCTGTACGTAGACAACAAGGCCATGCTGGCCTTGTGTCGAGAGCAGCAACTGGAGCACAGAACAAAGCAAATTGCTCTCCGCTACTTCCTTGCTCGTGAGCTACAGCAGTGTGGACAGTTACGGCTTGCGTATGTGGCCTCTGAGGCCAACACTGCTGATGTTTTCACCAAGGTACTTTTGCCTTGTGATCATCAGCGCTTCTGCTGCACTCAGCTGGGTCCTTGTCCCTGTCTTGCCTCACTTGCTCACCTCTTGACCTTGGTTGTACTGTTACATATATATATACCTGCTCTTGCTTGTCTAGCCTTATATATATATGTACTCCTGCATGTGAATTGGCCTTGTGGCCTTGAACTTGTGCTCGGAATGTGTGGTGACGTTGTGATCCACCCTAAGCTTGCTTTGCTTTGCTTTGCTTGACTGGTCTTGTGACCCCTTGTTCTCCCCCACTTTGCCTATGAGGGTGTGTCAAACATTATAGCTTATGCTTTTGTGTAGGCTGTAGTGGGGTAGCCCATATGGGGTACAACCCAATTAGGGTTAGTACTTGTACCCAACTCTTTCATAGTTCTATCATTCTCGTTTCTTCTCACTAGCCTCATTATAAGACACCTATTTGAGTGTATGAGATAAGACATATATGTCTTATCGAAACTTCAATAAATTATAGCGAAAGTTGAAGTACCGCGTACTTTTTTACCCTTGCGAAGCGCGAATTCTTCACACGCCGACCCAGGACCTACCAAATTTGCCCCTGCAGGTGTTCTCCATAACATGGCGTCTCTGGCAGAGGTTGTCGAAGTGGCACATTCGCAACATCCACAACGCATTACGAGAAACTCTTTGTAAAGAAGTATGGAATATATTTCTAAGTAGTTTAAAAAGTTTCCATTTATAAGACTTACAAGACACCCTAAACCATCCCGTTTACAAGATAACACAAGCATTTTCGCCCGTGTACGAGTTAAGACATATATGTCTTATATTCGGGCGATGACGGTAGATGCAGCGTGACTAGCGGGAGTACGTTGAGAAGAGCTCCAGCAGCGAGAGGAAAGCGAGAGAGGAAAAGAAAAAAATACAAACCCTAAGGTAGTGTCGATTTGTTCGCAAGCGTAACGTTTTGAATCAATTGATTTTTCTTGTCCTTAACAGGCGGCTGTAGCTCAGCTGATTGACGCTGAGTCAGGATTCGAAAGCTCCCGGGTCCGATCTCCCCCATGTGCTTTTCAAAGCCTGAACTGAATAGTTTGACCTGAGTTTCGGTGTTACACTACTACACCTTGTTGTACAAAAATAATTACAACTTAGGTTTGCAAAACGCTTCGCAACCCTGCGATGACTACGTCGCGGCGGGGCTGACGCTATCAGACTATTTAGTCTGATTAGTCTGACGAATCAGACCATCCACTTTGTGAAAAATGTATTTCCAGAGTAGTCAAAATTTCATCACTGAGTGCCTCAGACTTATTGTTTTATGGCCCCTGATTCAATGTAATAGGACTCTGTGAGAATAAGCGAACAGGAATGAATGAACTAGCAGTGAAAATGAGTACAAGTAGGAAACCCTAGAATTGTGTACCCCCTATAGGCTAACCCACTGTAGCCTACACAAGCATAACATATATAATGTTTGACACACCCCCATAGGCAAAGTGGGGGAGAACAAGGGGTCACAAGACCAGTCAAGCAAAGCAAAGCAAGCTCAGGGTGGATCACAAAGTCACCACACAGTCCGAGCACAAGAGCAGGGCCAGAGGCCAGTTCACATGCAGGAGTACAGACATATATATAAAACTAGACAAGCAAGAGCAGGTATATATATATGTCACAGTACAAGTGAAGTCAAGAGGAGAGCAAGTGAGGCAAGACAAGGCACAAGACCCAGCTGGGTGCAAAAGCGCTGATGGTCACAAGGCGCGAGTGCCTTGGTGAACACATCAGCAGTGTTGGCCTCAGAGGCCACGTACGCAAGTCGCAACTGACCACGCTGCTGCAGCTCACGAGCAAGAAAGTAGCGGAGAGCAATGTGCTTCGTTCTGTGCTCCAAGCGCTGCTCTCGACACAAGGCCAGCATGGCCTTGTTGTCTACGTACAGCACTGGAGGAGAACGAGGCGGCTCTCCAAGGTCAGTCAGCAGGTAGGTGAGCCAGCGAAGCTCCTGTGCAGCCATGGCCCCGGCGTAGATCTCAGCCTCACAACTGGAGCCGAGAACCGAAGACGAGCGAGTAGACCGCCACGAGACAGAGCCGGAACCAAGGCTGAAGGTGTAACCCTGTGACGACCGCTGCGTAGCCTGGTCGTCAGCCCAAGAAGCATCCGCGTGGCCGGTAAGGACCACTGGACTCCGCCCTCCAAGCACTAGCCCCATGCCCGACGTACTGCACAGGTAGCGCAATACCCTCTTCGCTGCAGCCATGTGCTCTGGTCTGTGTCTCCCAGGAGCAACATAGCGTGCAAGAATGCTCAGAGGGTATGCAAGGTCAGGTCGTGTGCAGGTCATCAGGTACATGAGGCAGCCAACAAGCTCTGCTTACGGACCCCTCGACTCTACGGACTCATCCGAAGGCAGAGCTGAGAGTGAGTGGCGAGTAGGCAGAGGAGTGGCCTGAGGCGAGGAGTACGTGAAGCCGAAGCGCTGAAGGACCTGCTGCACCATGTGTGACTGAGTCAAGGTAATGGTGCGGCGTGCTCTGTCCCGAGTGATCTGCAAGCCAAGGTAGCTGCGCAGTTCACCCAGGTCTGTGCACGTGTGTCTCTTCAGCAGCTCGGACTTCACGTAGGCGAGTCCAGCAGTGTCCGCTGTGGCAAAGACCAAGTCGTCGACGTACACGAGGATGTAGAACGGCGGCAGGGAAGTGTCGGTGCGAAGAAACAGCGACGGGTCAGCAGTAGAAGGAGCAAACCCAAGAGCCGCAAGCGTAGTCCTCAGTGTATCGTGCCACTCACGGCGGTGCCTGGCGGAGACCGTAGACTGGCCGTCGGAGGCTCCACTGGGTGCCAGGAGGGAAAGTCCCAGTGAAGCCAGGTGGACGGCGAAGCCAGATCTCCTCGTGCAGGCTACCCTGCAAGAACGCAGTGCTGAAGTCCGAGAGAGTGAAGCTCGTAGTCGCGCTGAGCGGCTATGTGCAGCAGCACCCGAAGAGTAGTCATCTTCGGGGTGGGAGAGAAGGTCTGAAAGTAGTCAACTCCCTGCCGCTGACTGAAGCCACGAGAAACGTACCGTGCCTTGAAGACAGGTGGAGAGCCCGGCGGCCGCTTCACCCTGAAGATCCACATGCCACTGACGATGTTCGCCCCAGGAGGGGGAACCGCGTCAACGTAGGTGCCTGTGGACTTCCAGGAAGCCATCTCTGCATCCATAGCTGCCTGCCACTGAGAGGAGTAGGGACCCTCTACAGCCTCCGCGTAAGAACGCGGAGTCGGGATGTCTAGTGCATCCGGGTCTCCCTCAGGGGCAAGCAGTACAGACGCGAGATGAGGTGAAGCACCCGCTAGACACTGTAACTCCTCCTGCCTGTCCTCTAGGACGTCCGTGCCAAGAGCACACTCACCCCCGACGGACGGAGGACAGACAGACGCAGACTCAGCAACAAGACTAGCAGCGTAGTCGAGACGACAGCGAGCAGCAAAGTCGACGAGCTCAGCGACAAGAGCAGACGCAGCAGTGGACTCAAAAGAGGGGTCAGTGACAACAGTAGCAAGCAGACGCGTGACAGTAGGACTGGCAGCACGAAGAGAGTCCGACTCAGGGTCAGCAAGCGCAGGAAGAGAGGACTCAGGAGGAGAAGGCAAAGGGGCACGCAGAGGAGCAGTGGACGGACGCAGAGACATCCGGTGCGTGCCAGGGACAGGAGGAGGACGCTGACGCGAACTGCGACCACTAGCGCGAGCAGCACGAACAGGCGACGCGGGACGAGACGCAGGCTCACGACGCTCAGCATGACCTCCAGTAGGACCAGTGTAAGGAGAGGGAGCAGGCAGTGAAGAGGAAGGCTTCAGCAGGGACTGCGACTGGACAGGCGGTGGACCCTCTACTGGAGGAGAAAGACCAAGAACCTGCTGCAGGAGCGGAACGAAGTACGGCCGAGGCCGCGCGGCAGCTCAAGACTCAGCAGGGACAGCACCAGCACCCTCACCGACAGCACCAGCGCCACCCACACCTCCAGCGGCAGGACCAACAGTAGTAGGCTCAGCACCAACGCCCTTAGCAGCTCCAGCTCCAGGAGGACCCGCAGGTCCAGCAGCTCCGGGACCGGCAGCACCCGCACCTTCGACGGTCGAAGAAGCTCCAGCTCCAGCTCCAGCAGCACCTCCAGACTCAGCAGCACGCCTCCAGCGGTGAGCGAACCACTCGCGCAGCTCCTGTGGAGAGAGGGGCTCCCGGCGAGACGCAGCAGCAGGAGAAACCCCAGGCTCAGCAGCTCCAGACGCAGCACCCCCAGGCTCAGCAGCTCCCAGCTCAGCACCCCCAGGCTCAGCAGCTCCCGACCCAGCACCCCCAGACCCAGCACCTCCAGGCACAGCACCCCCCGGCTCAGCACCCCCAGGTTCCGCACCCTCCGCAGTAGCACCCCCAGGCCCAGCACCCCCAGCAGTAGCACCCCCAGGCTCAGCACCCCCGCGCACAGCACCCCCAGAGTCAGCACCCCCAGGCTCAGCACCCGCAGCAGCACCAGAGTCACCAGTAACCTCGACCGGGTCAACGGCGTCTACCTGGGACACACCTGAGGGGGTAGGAACCTGAGGGGGGAGGGGGTCTACCGGGGGGGGAACCGGCACAAGGAAGTCCGGGGGAGGGGGGAGGGAAGGAGTGCGGTAGGGGAAGAGACGGTAGAAGGGGACTGACTCGTTGAACGTGACGTCCTGGGAGGACAGAACACGACGAGAGGAGGGGTGGTAAAACTGCCACCCTGGGGCGTCAGTGGGGAAGCCAAGGAAGACACAGGGAGCAGCACGAGGGGACAGCTTATCCGCAGACAAGTCGCGGACAAACGCCCGAGATCCCCAGACACGGAACACAGACGCATCGCCAACCTTCCCCGTCCACAGCAAGGCTAGGGACATCGCAGGCCGAGAGACCCAGGGGTGAAGGTTGAGCTGATGCGCCGCGTACCTCACCGCAAACGGCCACAGAAAATGGGGGGCAGCCGCATGCATCATGGACGTACGAGCGACATCCATGACCATGCCAATGCGGCGCTCAGCAATCCCATTTTGCTGTGGTGAGTCCGGAAGCGTGAAGGTCTGGCGGATCCCCCGTGCACGACAGTAGTCTCGCAGAAGGCGAGAAGAGAACTCTCCGCCTCTGTCCGAGTGCAGACGCAGAACAGGAAAGTCCGAGCCGAAGCTCTTCCTGAGCTGGAGACGAGCCTCGCGGATCCAGTCGATCAGCACCTCAGTGACCGCACCCTTGCTGCGCAAGGGGAGGACTGTGGTGTAACGCGAGTAGTCGTCAACCACCAACAGGAAGTAGCGCTCGTGACCCTGCCCACGGACGGGGGCTGGGCCCCACACATCCATGTGAAGCGTCTGCAGGGGAGCCTCTGTCGGGGGGAAGTGGGAGGAGTGAGGAGTAGCCCGGAGGCGACCCTCGACACAGGGGACACAGGAAGGTCCTGGCCCGGAGGGGAGAGGAGGGAGAGACTGGGGAAGACCAGAGACAAGGACACGGGAAGCCATGCTCCGAAGACGGGGCAAGGAGGGGTGGCCAAGACGGTGGTGCCACAGGAGAGTCTCGTGAGACAGGAGGCGACAAGAACAGGGGGCAGACTCAGGACCTAACCGGGACGCAGCAGCAAGCACCTGACCTGACGCAGCTACCTGACCGGACGCAGGGACAGGAGGAGACGAAGTGGTCAGGGTGTAGAGACTCGACCCCGGCCAACGCGAGAAGGTGGCCAGGTGTCGGCCTGTGCGTGCGTCCGTGCAGTGGGTCACCCGCTGACTCGCAGGAGTGAACTGGTGAACCCCCGCATCCTGCAGGGCTGCACCACTCACCAAGTTCGTAGAGAACGAGGGAAGGTACAGACCAGACAGGGTGCCCGAAGGGGCAGCCGGACACGGGAGGACAGTGGAGAAGTGAGACAGGACAGGACCCCCAGAGGGGTCAGCAAGGGAGACTGCAACCGGCCGGCCGAGCGGAGTAAGGGTAGTGCGGTCTCGAAAGAAGGAGCGAGAAGCCCCGGAGTCAAGTGTGAAAGTGAGGGAGGACGAGGACGACGCAGTACCTGAGAGCGCAGTCTCACCAGTACCTGAGAGCGCAGACGCACTGGCACCTAGAGCAGCAGCCTCACAAGCACCTAGCGCAGCAGTACCAATGCCCGGGTCGGGCTGGAAACACCGGTAACCCTCATTCTCCTCACTGTAAGTCACAGCATACATAGCAGCAAGGATAGCATCAAAATCAAGATCAAGATCGCTACACCAGCCCTAAGAAGCTCATCCCAGCGAGGGATCTCACTAGCCCCAGGGAACTGCTGACGCCAAGCGTCCGTCAGGCGGCCAAAGCAGCGCTGGGTGGCGTGGGCACCCCCACACTGCTCACCCGCGCGGTCGCCGGAACGAAGAACGTAGGTGCAGGGACCAGTACCCCCACCCCTCTGACGCCCAGCGTACCACTCACGAAGCTGCTGAGGCGGAGGGATGTCCCGCGAGCGCTGCTGCTGCTGCCGCTGCGAGCGCTGGCCACCACCACCGCCGCTACGCTGCTGGGTACCACCCCGACCAGCTCCACCTCCTCCACCACCACCGCCTCCTCCGCTGCCGCCTCCACCGCTTCCACCTCCGCCGCCTCCACCTCCGCCGCTGCCTCCACCACCACCGCTGGCACCACCACCACCGTCTCCGCCGCTGCTGCCACCACCACCACCACCCCCGCCACTAGTCCCGCCGCCACCCCCATTCCCTCCGCCGCCACCGCCGCCACCCGCCACCGCCCCCTCCAGCTCCACCCGCGCCCTTGCCCCCCTTGCCCTTGCTGGAGCGACGTCTCCTACTAGGGGCAGACGCCGCGCCGACCGACTCAAGACCAAGCAGGTCGGCAGCAGCAGCAGAGGCAACAGAGGGCAGCAAGGGGGAAGGAGAGCACCCCTCAAAGATGGGGGTGCGAGGGTCACCACGAGAAGCACCTACAGCGACTATGCTCTTCTCCGCTGCGAGGAGGGCCTTCTCGAGGAGGTCGACGGTGAGGGTGGTGGGACAGACTGCGAGAAAGTGGTCCCTGACGACGCGAAGGGAGTCAGGGAGGCGCGCGACTACGTAGTAGAGAGCGATGTACATGGGGGGTGGGTTCTTAGCGCAGAACTCAGCAGGAAGGGCGGCGCGGTAGCGAGTGTCACTAGTGCGGAGGTGCGTAATGAGGTCAGCGACAGTGGGAAAGGCAGAGAGGTCAGGAAAGAGGTAGGGAAGCATGAGACGGCTCAGTGCAGCAGTGGCAGGGGAGGAGTAGCACGCAACTACAGCGTCGTACAAGGTCTGAGCACTCTTGTACTGACTAAAGTGCGCACGCTCAGAGGTAGGGAGGTGGCGACGCACAGCAAGACGTGCAGCAGCATCGCGGGTGGCCCACTGAGAGCGGACAGTGGGATCAGCATCAGCAGCAGGAGCAGGAGAGGCGCCAGAGGTGAGGTCAAAGAGAGAAAGGCCGTCAGCCCTGTCGCACTGTAAGAACAGCTGCAGGTCGTCTAACCAGACCTCAAAATCAATGGCGCGACCCTCAGCGTCAAAAGCTAGGACACTAGGGGTAGCCATGGCGACGACAGCGACGCAGTGCAAGCAGTAGGGAAAGAGCTCGCAGTGACAGTGGGACTGTGCTCACCAGGCAGGGCAGGTCGTGCAGCTCTGCAGAAAGGCGGCTCGGCGACCGGGCGGCTCGGGTGCACAGCGGCTCGGCTCCCGGGCGGCTCGGCGGCTGGGCGGCTCGGGCGCAGGGCGGCTCGGCTCCCGGGCGGCTCGGCGGCAGGGCGGCTCGGGGGCAGGGCGGCTCGGCTCCCGGGCGGCTCGGCGGCAGGGCGGCTCGGGTGCAAGGCGGCTCGGGTCCCGGGCGGCTCGGCGACTGGGCGGCTCGGGCGTTGGGCGGCTCGGCTCCCGGGCGGTTCGGCTGCACTGCTGCCCGACTGCTGCAGTTGTGGCGGCGGGGCCGCGTGAGAGAGCCGGGGCGGGGACGCGTGAGGGCCGGCGGCGGGGCCGCGTGAGAGCCGGGGCGGGGCCGCTTCAGAGCCGGCGGCGGGGCCGCAAGAGAGCCGGGTAGGGGCCGCGTGAGGGCCGGCGGCGGGGGCCGCGTGAGAGCCGGGGCGGGGCCACTTCAGAGCCGGCGGCGGGGCCGCAAAAGAGCCGGCGGCGGGGCCGCTTGAGAGCCGGGGCAGGGGCCGCGTCAGGGCCGGCGACGGGGCCGTAAGAGAGCCGGCGGCGGGGCCTGGAGAGGGCCGACGGCGGGGCCACGTGAGAGCCGGGGCGGGGCCGCAAGAGAGCCGGCGGCAGGGCCGCGTAAGAGCCGGGGCAGGGGCCGCGTAAGAGCCGGGACGGGGCCACGGAAGAGCCGGGGCGGGGCCGTGAGAGAGCCGTCGGCGGGGCCGCGTGAAAGCCGGGGCGGGGCCGCGCGAGAGTAGGCGGCGGGGCCGCGTAAGAGCCTGGGCGGGGCCGCGACAGAGCCGTCGGCGGGGCCGCGTGAAGGCCGGGGCGGGGCCGCGTAGGAGCCGGGGCGGGGCCGCGTGAGAGCAGGCAGCGGGGCCGCGTAAAGGCCGGGGCGGGGCCGCGACAGAGTCGGCGGCGGGGCCGCGTGAGAGCCGGCGACGGGGCCGCGTAAGGGAGGGCGGCGGGGCCGCGTCAGTGGAGGCGGCTGAGCCGCAGGGGAAAAGGCGACCCGAGGGGTCGCTAAAAAAAAATCGCGCCTCGGGGCGCGCTTCGGTGGGCCCAAAAAAAAAACGATCCTTAGAAGGACCCGCTCTATACCATGTGAGAATAAGCGAACAGGAATGAATGAACTAGCAGTGAAAATGAGTACAAGTAGGAAACCCTAGAATTGTGTACCCCCTATAGGCTAACCCACTGTAGCCTACACAAGCATAACATATATAATGTTTGACAGACTCAGACTCAAACATTTCTGGAGTCTGACCCTACAGAGTAAACTTCCTGTGGTCCCTGGATGCGAGTTTATCGAGACGAAGCTTCTTGGAAATTTCCTTCCAATATACCCACTTTGAGCAGTAAAAGTGCCAGCACGTGAGCAAGGCACGGTGCACCAGCTGTTTGACACTCGAATGCACTCGATCTTCACGATCATCATGCAGTGCTAAGGGCGTGTCTCTTTTTTGCTTTTATGGATTTTGACGGACTGTCCGGTTGTATGTAAACGGACAGTTGCAATAGCGAGTTTCGGACAGTCCGATTCAAAATTTCAAAACATTGGACAGTACGAAGGCAAAAGCATCACTTTCCCGAGTGCATCAGTATTCCAAAGTACTGTAGCATCGCCAGGCATCGTACACTCACGTAACCTCAGTCACACCCCATCGCCAACTTCGCATAGCCAGGCCGCGACTCGATGCCCCCTGAAAGCCAATCGTCAACCTTCTACATAGGCTATACCACACCAATTCAGTAAACAACGTCGAGGCACACACACGTAGCACTATCAAAACAGAACGATTGCAACGCCATGTCTAGGAGGCTGCTCCTATCAGTGCTCCACCTGCTTTAGGGAGGCTACCACGAGTTCATCGTCCGTCCAGCCTTTGAACAGCTCACGGATATCATTCTACTGCTTGAGGACGATGACCGCAACACGATGCGTAATGACCGTAGGAACCAGCGGGCACGATGGGATGTCCTTCTCGACTCCTTGCCTTACCGCATATTCATTGAAACGTTTAGAGTTAATCGGGCGGTGTTTGACTACCTAGTGGAGGCGTGGATAACGCGGAACGGGGACCGTCGTCGTGTAGTGCCCATTGAGACAGTGGTGGCTATGACTCTAGTGTATCTTGGCACGGGTGGCACATTCCGTCAGGTGGGATTGCAATTTGGGATTGCAACATGCCTTCCGCCTCATCTACAGGTTCATAGCGTTCATTGTCAACGTGTTGGAGCCTCTGTGGGTTACACACCCCACCCTTGACCAATGTGCAGAAATGGCGGCAGAGTTCACTTACGAGGGGGGGATACCGGGTGTCATAGGGGCATTGGATGGGACTTTTATAGAATGCAGGGGGTTCGGACGCGACAAAGAAGACTTCAAAAACAGAAAGGGGTTCTACTCTATCCACCTACAGATAGCTTGTGATAGCAACGGCATTATCTGGGACTACAACGTCGGCTATCCGGGGAGTGTGAATGACGCGCGGGTGTTCAACAACTCACCCCTCCGAGAGTGCATGGAAGCAGGGGATTTAGGCAACTACATGCTGGTGAGCGACGCCGCGTATGCCTTGAAAAACTACACATGCGTCCCATGGCGTGCTACACCGGGACGAGCTCTGCCAAGGGCTAAGGACAAATGGAACACACAACAGTCAAGGCAACGGATGGTGGTTGAACAAGTGAACGGGAGATTGAAGGGGAAATGGCGGATCCTTGATGCTCGTATGGAGTGCCATAGTGACCGCGTCCCGCAGGTCGTGAGCGCGTGCGTCGCGATGCACAACATCGAGCTGACGATCGGTAGCCGCGATCGACTCGGCCCACCAAGCGAGCGGAATCGTTGGTGGCTCGAGGGTCCGGCGTCACGGCTTCGACTCACCGGCTCCGAGGTCCGCGGGTTCACGCCTCGTCTTCGGATGAAGAGGTGGACTGCGGCGATCTACGCCTCCTACTGCGTCGCTCATCCGCGAAGCCGCGAAACACCTCCCGGGTAAGCGCCACGAACTTGCTCCAGTTCTCCTCTTGACGCTTGTCGTTATGGTCGCGGAGCTCTCGAACAAGATCCGCCGTGCTCTGGGCTCTGGATCGCCCAGTAGATTTCCGACCTTGGCCCTTTGATCCTGTGTTACCCCCCTTGCCAACCTTGCCTTCTGGCTGCTGGCGAGGATACTGATACCATGCATGCCGGCTGCATCCCTCTTGCCCATCAGACGACGCGAGCGCTCCCCCGACTTGGCGACGACCACGGATCGAGACACCCGTCGTCGCACCTGATTCCGTCGCGGCGGCAGTAGGAGACGCCGACGGGATGGTGTCTGGCGATAGAGGGGACGTATTCCCGCGGCGGGTTGCATTGTCTCGAGCAGGGGAAGGTGCAGGTGACGCGGGCGGGGGATTGGGAGTTGGAGATGTGGGCGCCACCACTCCAGTCAGCGTGGTCTCAATAGCCACCGGGGGGTTGGAGGGTATGGGATGCGGGAGTGGCGGGAAAGGCGGTGGTAGCGCGATGCTGGGAGCCGGACTGTCCGTGTTCGAGGCGGCATTCGGTGTATGCGACGGGGACGTCGCATTCGTTGTAGATGGCCGACGACGAGCGTTTGCGGGAGGTGGCGTTACCGTCGCAGACCTGGAACTTGTGGCTCGATTGACGCCCGTGCCTGCAAGTACGGGGGGGATGGTACTTGGGCGCTCACCCCATAAAGCGTCGCCGAGGTGGAACCAAGGAGGCAGACCAGTGGCGCGTCCCGCCCCCGAGCGCTTGATGCGATCGTTGATGCGGCGCCACTGCTCCTTCATGCGATTGTACTTGGCTTTAAGAGCGGAAATGTCGTGGCGCCACGCCGGATTTTGCAGCAGGAGCTCCTCCTGGATGAGCGGATACCAGCTTCGGCCTTGCTGACCCGTACGCGCGCAGATTTGGGCCTGGCGGGAGATGAAAGCGGCGAGGACCTCGCACTCCTCCTCTGGGGTCCAGCGCGGCTGCGTCCTCCCCGTAGATCTGCGTGACGGAGCGGTGGTCTCGCGGGTCGGGGACATCTCCTGCTCAGCGAGCTCCTCCTCAACCTCCCCGAGCGTCGCGGCGTTGTCCATATCTGCGCCTAGTCCGTAGTCGTCGCCGGCGTCGTATGAGGCTGTGGGAGACGGGATGTGGAAGACCCTCCAGTCAACTTGTGCGTTGGTGGTTGTGGTCGGGGTTTGAGCATTGGCGGGAGTGGGATTTTGAATATGAGACTCTTGTGTCTCTGGTGCAGCAGCATCCGGATCAGGTTGGGTAGAGGTAGTAGGGACGGAGGTGTTGGGTGTGGTGTTTGCCGGTCCAGAGTTCTCATTTCCGCTGGACTGCTCCATTGCGTGCTGATTGTGGTGGTTCGGTTCGAAAAGGAATCGTCTTTGTAGTGTAGACGGGCTAGTGGGGGTGTCTACGGTTCAATGTTCTATTTGGCGCCGCGCGCCCAATATTTTGTTTAGACATGCGGCTCGGTGTTTTTTTTCGTTTTTTTCGCGCGCCAATCAGATGTCAGAGATTGAATTCCGTCCGTTTGCACGTCGAACTGACAAAGGTCCACATTGTGAACCGTTGCTTGGAGGGAAAAGTGATGTGACGTTTCGAACAGTGGGCGAAATCGCGAAGACCATGGCGAAAAAGTTGCGAAACAATGCGAAATAGGTAACCTTTTCGCGAGCCGGACGGTCCACGGTTCGAACCGTCAGCGTAAAAAAAGAGACACGCCCTAATGGTGTTAATGGTAAGTGGTGAAGCGGGAAATTTAACGGAGCCAAACTGGGAAATCTAGCCGATTGCTCAACAAATCGGCGAATAGAACAAAGAATCGTTGGAAGATAAGTTCTCCGCACATTTGGTATATCGCAATGTTTGGTGCTTTGAGACTTTTCTCCGTGCCAAAACGTGTGACAATCACCTAAATCTCAATGAAAAGGAAAGAGATTGGTGCACCCAAGGTGTAGGCTGGTCAGAAAATGATTTCGCTGCTGATTCGTACAACGCTGCCGAACAAGTTACGTGCAGCACTGCCTGGTTCTCCCACACCAAGCGACTGTTCTTGACTGCTGCCAGCTCAGCTGCGAGGCAGCTCGCTTGCTGGCACTTCCAAAGTCACGCGACAAGTGCCCCTTGCATTGCTAGCATCACACATGAACTGGAACAGTCAGAGCAAGCCACAGACAAACAATTGCTATAAATAGCGACAAAAATTTGGCTCTCACGCGACACTTGGAAAAATGCGACAAATCACACAAGTATCCTGCAGTGCTGATCATGTTCCCTGATGCGGATCCGCCGACCCTGATTGGTCAGACTGTCTGACTTCAGGGCACTGACCAATCAGAGTGCCTCATTTCTGGCCGAAGTGCCTTCAGAGTAAATTTTTTTTTTTGGGGTGAAGATCAGAGTGCTTGAATTTGAAGCGCCAGCCCTGACGTCGCCTCTTGTTGCTCTTGAAGGGCATAAATTTGTGAGGGAATTGAAGTGGTTGTATGGAAGAATCCTCCGTGCAATAGACGCAGCACATGTCATGGAGGAACCATTTGCGGGACGGTGTTCAGGCAAAGCAAAACACACATTCCCATCCCAAATCATGCGACAAATTGCTTTGCCCACACACACCATGCCTCCCACATCCATATCATCATGCTCCTCATCCTCAAAACCTCCTCTTGAGACATCTTAAAGGCCACTCAGTAATCACCAGCCAGCCACTCATCAATGAACACATAGCCCCACCCCGCCTCCTCCCAGAACCTGCTTCCCCACCTCGACCCCTACTCTTCCTCCCATAGCCCCCTACTCTTGCTCCCATTACCCCCTACTCTTTCTCTTATTATCCCCCTACTCTTCCTCCCATAACCCCCTACTCTTCTTCCCATAGCCCCTCCATTTCATCGCTCTCTTCATTCCCCTCGTGAGCATCCATGAATCCTCCCTCCCCCTCGTTATAGTCACCTCCTCTCCCCTCGTTGTAGTAACCTCCTCCTACTCCTCTTCCTCCTCCTCTTGCCCCTGCAGCACCAAACCCTCCACTGCTGTGCCCAAAACGGCCGCCGCTGCCCTCTCTGAAGTCACGATCGGAATAGTCACCACCAGCACCAGTACCATCACTATCATCCCCATCATCATCACCACCACCACCACTACCACCACCATCGCTATAGCCAGCGCCAGCAACAACACCACCACCATCACCACTACCACCACTGTAACCAGCAGCAGCACCAGCACCACCACCACCACTCACCCCAGCAGAAAAAACAGCATAGCCCTGCCCACCCCCACTTCCCCTCTCTGCTCCTCCCCATCCTCCTTCCCTCCTCCCCTCTCCTCTCTCTGCCTCCCCTCCTGCCATCACCCCTGTAATTCTCCTCCTCACTCTCCTCCTCTTCACCTTCGCTTCTGCAAAAGGTATTCCCCCACTTCCCCCCTCCCCATCGCTCCCCTCCCCTCCCCCAACTCCTCCCCCTATTGCTCCGCCCACTCCTCCCCCTCGACCTTCTTCCGTCCCCTCTGCTTCCCCATCCCCTTGAATGCCAATAACTGCAATGTCTGCAACCTTTGCCCCCCTCCCCCTGCCTCTCCCCCTCCCCCTCCCCCTCCCTCTCCCCCGCCCCCCTCCTGCCCTCCCCGCCCCTCCTCTCCCCCTTCCCCTCCTACCACCCCCTCTCCCCCTCCCACCCCTTCCCCTTCCCCTCCCCCCCTCCACCACCCCCTCTCCAACCCCCACCCCTCCCTCCCCACCCACATCCACACTCTCCTCTCTCTCACTCTCATCCACCCCTAACACTTCCACCCCTTCCTCCTCTCCACCTCCTCTCCCTTCTTCCCCTTCCCTCCTCTCCACTTTCAGTCTCTTCCTCTCCCTCCTCTGCATCAACCTCTCAGCCTTCTCTGTTAAAATCTCCTGGGCGTCCCTCCCCTGCTCAATCACCTGAAGCCACTGCGACTCACTCAGCGCATCCGTATAAACCACCTGCTTCCTCTTCCTCCTCCCCATCTCCACCCCCACCCCATCCTCCCCCACAGCCCCCTCCCCACCCTCCCCTCCCTCCCCCCCCTTGAAAAACACCCACTCCGGCACCTCGTCCTTTTCCATCAGTCCAAGCCGCGCCGCCCCAAACTGCCGCCTCCGCATCTCATCCATCCGCTCAAACATCTCAAACTCCTCCTCCGATCTCGAAATCAACCGATTCGTCTCACTCTCATCCGGCAAATCAAGAGCCAAATCGGGAATCTTCCCTCGCTTCATAATCTGCTCCAATAGCTCTCTCCTCTCCTGTGCCGTCGACGTGGTATTGAACATGCCCGCTTGAATCACCTTCGCGTCGATCCCCATCTTGCTTTTTGCCCTCTCTAAAATCTCCTCCTCTATAGACCCCACGCTCACAAGCACAAACACCCGAACCTCCCGCTTCTGCCCAATCCTGTGCGCCCGATCCTCTGCCTGCTGATCCATCTGTGGATTCCAATCAGAATCAAATAAAATCACCGTATCGGCCGTTTGCAGGTTCAGCCCCAGGCCGCCCGCACGCGTGCTCAGCAGGAAGATAAAATACGGCGAATCCGGAGCGTTGTACAGCTGTAAAAGGCGGCCTCGTTCGTCTGTTTTGGTCATGCCGTCCAGACGCAGATAAAGCATGCCGACCGATCGCAGGTAATCCTCTAACAAATCCATCACCTTAGTCATCTGAGAGAACATTAAAATCCTGTGCCCCCCGGCCTGTAACTTGGGCAGAATCCGGTCCAGCAGCTCAAACTTTCCACTTGCCCGAACGCGCTCGTTGGGGGAATTCGGCTGGTAGGGATGGTCGAGTGCGTCTAGTAGAAAGAGGTACGGGTGGTTGCAGCACTTGCGCAGCTGCATGGCTGTGTTCTGAAGCGCTCTGGATTTGCCTCCTCCCCCGCTGTCGTCTAGGCCGACGCAGCCGGCGGAGACGATTTGGGAGTAGTACTCGCGCTGCCATGCGGACATGTCGCATTTGAGGATCACTTGGCGCTTCTGTGGGAGGAATTTCTCGACTTCGGATTTTTTTCGACGGAGAATAAAGGGACGGATGACCTGGGGAGAAGGGGGGAGGAGAAGGGGAGGAGAAGGGGAAGGGAGGGGGAAGGGAGTAGGATAAGAAACGGAGGGCAGTGGAGACGTGAGGAAAGAGTAAAGGAGGGGGCGATTTGGGAGTGGTATTCGCGCTGCCACGCGGACATGTCACATTTGAGGATGACTTGGCGCTTCTGAGGGAGGAATTTCGCAACCTCTGACTTGTTTCGACGCACGATGAAGGGCCGGATGACCTGTGGAGGGGGGAGGAGAATGGGCGGGGAAAGGGGAGGGTTTTGATGGTAGGGGAAAGGGGGAGATCACTCGTTGGCACTTCTGAGGGAGGAATTTCTCAACCTCTGACTTCTTTCGACGCAGGATGACCTGGGGGGGGTGGGGGGTCGGGGGAGTGGGGGGAAGGGAGGGTAAACGAGGAGATGAGTTGCGGTGAGTTCACTTGTCGCCACTTCTGAGGGGGGGACTTCTCAACCCCAGACTCCTTTCGACGCAGGATAAAGGGATGCAAGACCTGTGTGGGCCGATGGGGGTTAAAGGAAGAGAGGGAGGGTAGGGGACAGGAGGAGAAAAAAAAAGGGGGGGGAGGGAAGGAGGAATGGAACGCAGGGGAAGGCCAGGAGGAAAAAGATCGGAGTCAGTCACATTGCACTTATCCGAACACAGTGCATTAAAACCTTAAGAAAAAAGGAGATCAACCCACCTGGTGCAGCCTCCGAATGACCAGCAGCTGCTCCTGCTCGTTCAGAGACACGCCTGCTTTGCAACCAGCCAGGTCAAACCAAACGCACCTGGTGCAGGCGTCAAATGACCAGCAGCTGCTCCTCCTCGTTCAGAGACACGTGGCACTTATCCGCAAACGGCGCATTACACCTACCTACCAACACCAAACCAAACGCACCTGGTGCAGGCGTCGAATCACCAGCAGCTGTTTCTCCTCGTTCAGAGACACGTCGCACTTATCCGCAAACGGCGCATTGAACCAGTCCTCGAATGTACCACGCATGCTTCAAACCAGTCACACCTGTTTTTCCTGTGTTCCTTTGTTCCTTTGTGTTCTTTTCAGGAAGAAGGGAGAGGGGGAGGAGGGGGAGGGGGAGGAGGAAGAGGAGAGGAGGGATGGAAACATTTCAGAATAAACCCACCTGGTGCAGCCTCCGAATGACCAGCAGCTGTTCCTCCTCGTTCAGAGACACATCGCACTTATCCGCAAACGGCGCATTGAACCAGTCCTCAAAATTGTCGCTCGAGTTGAAAATTGCGGGCAGAAGAAAATTCAGCAGTGCCCAGAGCTCCCCGAGGCTGTTCTGAATCGGCGTCCCGGTCAGCAAAAGTCTTTTCCGGATCGAGTAACCAGCCACCAGCGTTTTACTAAGTACCGACTCGTGGTTCTTAAGCCGGTGACCCTCGTCTACTATCACATAGTGCCACTTAATCTTTTTTAGGAACGCCTTATCCCTGATAATAAGGTCATAGTGCGTCAGAAGCACACTGAACTTATACTCTTCCCCTTCTGGCCCAGTCACTCCCCCTCCTCCCCCTCCTCCCCCCACTCCCCCCACTCCCCCTCCTCCCCCCACTCCCCCTCCTCCCCCAGACTCCTCACTCCCCCAATCATCATCCACCACACTCCCTCCTCTCCCTCCCCTCCCTCCTCGCCCTCCCCCCCTCCACCCGCCCCTCCTCCCTCCTCCTCCTCTCCTCCCTGCAAGCGCCCCTCCAAACTTCTCTCTCAGAAGCTTCCTCTCGTCCTGCCTTCCATCATACATCACCACACTGCAAGAGGGAAACCACGCCGCAAACTCCACTCCCCAGTTCGGAAGCACAGCCTTGGGAGCCAACACCAGATGCGGGCCGTAATCGCCCTTTTTCTCCGCCATAAACGCGATAAAAGCGATCGTTTGTATGGTTTTCCCGAGCCCCATTTCGTCCGCCAAAATGCCATTTAAATTGTTATTATAAAGGGAGACCATCCACTGTAACCCCTCCATCTGATACTGCCGAAGCTGCCGCCCGGGTGACAATAACGAGGGCTGCTCCGTCACCTTCTCTTCTATCGAATGCACTGCTCGATCATACCGCCTCTGCCCCTCCATTAAGTCACGCTTCGACTGCCCTGCTGCCCCCTCCTGCGGCCCCTCTTGCCCCTCTCCTGTCCCCCCTCCCTCCCCTCCTGCTCCCCCATCCGCCTCTGCTGCTCCCCTCCCCTCACCTCCCCCAAAAGCAACATCAACCCCTCCTCCACCCCCCACACCACCTCCCACACCACCCTCCCCACCACCACCCCCACCCCCACCAGCATCTTTCTGTTTCTGAACCATCGCCCCCAGCCTCTGTAAAAGCTCATCCGTTTTCCCTAAAAGAGTATGCAACCTCTCGTTCTTACTCTCCTCCACTAGTTTGAAATACGCCTCCTGATCCCCAGCTTTAAGTGCCTGCACTCGCATTCGCTCAGCACGCGACGCCCGCTGCTTCTGACGCGCGTGCCACGTCAGCACGCCGTCGCTCCGCTGCTTCCGCCGCCGCTGCTCCGCCAGGCTGGCCGCTGACATGTCGCGCCCCGCCTGCGCCACGTCAGCGAAGAACCGGGCGGCGGATTCTACCGAGTCTGCCGCCCGACGGGCCCGTCGAGCCGCCTTTGGAAAGGAAAGGGGGAAGATGGGGGGTGGGGGGAGATGAGGTTGGGAAAAAGGTTGGGGGAGGTAGAGTAGTGGGCGAATGGAAAGGGGGGAAGAGCACGGAGGGGAGATTGGGGAGGAACAAGGGATGGCAGCTTGAATCACTATTGAAATCACAAACACCAAAATACAGAAAAACTGACCACACAACAAAAAACACATCTCACAAATAGGGGAAAAACTAAACGACAAAAAAGTAAACAAAAAAACCACAGACAGGGTGATAAATCAACCACCAAACCCACCTCAATCGCCTCAGAAGCTTCAAAATCCAAATCCAAAACCCCGCCAACACCAATTCCATTAACACCAGCCCCACCACCAGCAGCCCGAGCAGCCGCCGCCGCCGCCGCTGCAGCATCCCTCTTCCTTGCCTCTATCTCAAACCCTAACCCCTCCTCATAGTAATCCTCGTCCCATAAGTCTTCCACCTCAGCCTCCACCTCCCACGCCTCCACATCCTCCTCTGATGGCTTCATGCCAGGTGGCAGCTGCCACCTCAGCATCACGCGTTCCACGTCAGCATGCGTCAGACGCAGCAGGCTCCAGTCCAGCAGCGGCTGGTGCCGCCCATGTGCCACGTTGGCCTTCATGATTCTCTCTTCCTCCTCCTTTCTCACTCGCTTCTCTCTCTCCTTATCCACTTTCTCACTCTCATCCCCCTCTCCCAATACCTCTATCTCACTCTCACTTTCAACTGCTCTCCATTTCTTCCCCACCCGCCCACTTTCCACTGCCACATCTTCTACCACTTTGACTGTATCCGATTCGTCATCGGCCAGCTCAGCACGTGCCACGTCAGCATCTGCCACGTCAGCATGCCCGTTCACCGAACGACCAGTCAGCTCCCCGCCCGAAGCCCAGTCAGCGATCCTCTTCTCAGCTAGCACCTCAAAACGAACCTTCCTCTGCAACCCACGAAGCTTCAGGCACCTGAGCTGGATCTCCAATGATCTCCTGACAGCTGGCGCCTGCACAACCGCCAGCAAGGATTCCAGTTTCACAATCCTCTCTCCCACTTTCTCACTCTCCTCCCTCTCCCCTTCCTCCACGAGCTTCCCCCACTCCCCCTCTCTCACCATCTCCCTCCCCACCCTCACTCTCTCCTCTGCCGCCCGCCTGATCCTCCTGAGCGCCTCGACCTTCTGACGCACCAGCTGCGGCGGGAAAAGGCCCGCCAGCTGGCGGTCCGTGAGTGGCTGGCCAGCCGCCAGCGTGGCGAAGCAGTCGCGCTGCGATTGGAGGAGGGAGAGCTGAGCTGGCGTGAGGGATAAGAGAGGGGCGGCGGGCGTAGGACTAGGAGGAGGAGGAAAGGGGGGAGGGAGGTGTGAGGATGGAGCAAGAGCAGCAGGAGGGGGATGGGGTGGAGGAAGAGGAGAGGGAAGAGTATTGGTAGCAGAGAGGGGTTCTGCAGCAGAGACAGGGGCATGAGCTGGGGGTGGCGGTGTGGGCAAGAAGGAAGATACTCTAGTGGCCGCATCAGCTGGTGCGTCAGCAACAGGTGAGTCAGTAGTATCCGCAGCAGCACCCACTCCAGTCTCTGCCTTCACAGCAGCAGCAGAGATTTGAGCTGACTCGGGAACCTCAGCATCGCTGGGCAACTCGAGTGAGTTAATACCAGCTGTCACTTGAGCGTCCAGCTGAGCGTCAGGCAGCTCAGCACAGCCAGGAACACTCTGGGTTACACCCTGGGTTGCACTCCGTGTTACAGCCTGTGTTACACTCTGGGTCGCACTCTGTGTTACAGCCTGTGTTACACTCTGCGTTGCACTCTGCGTTACAGCCTGTGTTACACCCTGGGTTACGCTCTGTGCTGCAGCAGCCTTGACTGGTACACTTGCCACATCCAGCACAAGAGGCCTCTCGTGAGTAGGCACCTGCTGCACAGCAGTGCTCTCTGTTGATAGTTTTTCAGTCGACTCAACAGCTGCCGTGTCCTGTAGAGCAGTCTTGAGTGCTGGGATCTGCATTACTATGCCATTCGTTATAGGCACGTCTGCTGATGCCGCTGGTGCACTCACTGCAGCTGCTGCTGCGACATCAACAAGAAGAGGAGTGGCAGCAGGAGCGGAAGCAGGAGCAGTTGCTAACAAATCCTCGCGTGCACTGTTTTCGTCAGCTGCTGCTGCTGCCCCCTCCTCCTCATGTGGCCCCTCTCCCTTTTTCTCCTCTTCCCCCATTGCCCCTATTTCCATCCCCTCGTCCCCCTTCTCTTCTTCCTCCCTCGCCTCTCTTCCTGGCTCCTCTTCCCCCGCCTTCTCTCTTCGTGTCACGTCGTCCCCCTTCTCACCGCTTCCTGACTCCGCTTCCTTCATCTCCTCATCCCCATCATCCATTTCACCCGTCAGTTTTCTCCCCTTCTCCTCTGCCCCCTTATCTTCTCCCCTCTTTTCCTCTCCCCCCTTATCCTCTCCCCCCTTATCCTCTCCCCCCTTATCCTCTCCCCCCTTCTCCTCTCCAACCTTCTCTCCCCCCTTCTCCTCTCCCCCCTTCTCCTCTCCCCCCTTCTCCTCTCCCCCCTTCTCCTCTCCCCCCTTCTCCTCTCCCCCCTTCTCCTCTCCCCCCTTATCCTCTCCAACCTTCTCCTCTTCCCCCTTCTCCTCTTCCCCCTTCTCCTCTCCCCCCTTCTCCTCTCCCCCCTTCTCCTCTCCCCCCTTCTCCTCTCCTCCCTTCTCCTCTCCCCCCTTCTCCTCTCCCCCCTTCTCCTCCCCCCCCCTTCTCCTCTCCCCCCTTCTCCTCTCCCCCCTTCTCCTCTCCCCCCTTCTCCTCTCCGCCCTTCTCCTCTCCCCCCTTCTCCCCTTTCAACTTCTTCCCTCCACCCTCATCCTCTTTCCCCATCTCCTCATCCCCCTTCTTTTCATCCCCTTTCTCCCCATCCGCCATCTCATCCCCCCCTTTCTCTTCTTGATCTTTCCCTCCCCCTCCTCTCTGCTCCTCCTCGCCTCTTTCTCCCCCCACTCCTCCCTGATCCACTCCACACCCACTCGAAGGAGAAAAATCTCCTCTATCTCCCCCCTTAATGTCACCACTGCCTGTTGCCGCCTCTCCGGCCACTTTTTCAATTCCCCCCAAACCAGCACCTTCCCCATCCCCTTCCCCTTCCGCAAACGCGCCTTCCCCTTGTCCCTCCACCAACGCGCCTTGCCCTTGCCCCTCCGCCAAAACGTCTTCCGCCCCTACTGCCACCACTTCCCCCTCCCGCTGCATTGGGGGAGATCCGCCCACTCCCACGCCCTTCCCCTCACTTGCTTCCGCCCCTCCCCCACCCTCCCCGGCGTCTCCTTCCCCCACTGTTTCGGCGATTCCCCCTTCTCCCGCCAATTCCGCTCCCCTTCCGGCATCTGAACCCAACCCACCACCCGCAACACCAGTTCCGCCTTCCGACGGACCTTCCGCCAGGCCTTCCGCCAGGACTTCCGCGGGCCCATCCGCAGGCTCCGCGGAACCTGCCGCGGAGCCCTCCGCCGGATCCATTGCGCCTGGCCCTCCCTTTACGTCGCTTTCCTTACAAGACTCGCGCGAGTGATTTCAAAGTCTCTCAAACGTCTCGACCCATAAATCACTCTCCTCAGTCTCGAATGCTCAGGTCGACGGGCCGTGGGGACCTTGAGGACAATAAGAACCAACTGTAGAACAAAACGTCTTTTATTTCCGCCTTTAAGAGATTAATATTTTGAGGCGCCTCAAAAGGACAATAAGAACCGAATGTGAAACAAACGTCTTTTATTCCCGCCTTTAAGAGATTAAGGATCCGCTCGGTTGATTCCCGTGGTGGAACGCGAACGCCTCTGCTAAGGGGGAATATGCTGACAACGATCGGTGAAAACAGAATTCAGAAACTAAACAGAAGTTCCTGAAAATCTTCAAAACACCCCGCGCAAGTCGAGACTAGTGGCTCAAGCTCGTGCCCCTATCCGAACCGAGGTCGTCAGGTGGAAGGTTAACACAAGCGGGAGTTTGCAGCGGCCAATCGTCGCTGATCCACCATAGACAAGAGGCAACGCAGAACTACCGAAGTGCTTTTGCCTACAAGCGTGTTTGTGGTTCGATAAAAACCAATAGCGTGACCTTGGGATTAGGTCAAAAGTGCTTTTGGCTTCAAATTCAAACAGACGTATCAGCCAGAGGTGAAGGGTCAGCTAGTGGTAACCTATGCGAAGACTGCGTTTCGCATCGCAACCAACCACATTGAAATTTCGATTCGCGAAAAGGAACGGCAGCATCCTCGTAAGTACATCAATACAATACCCGTGTCATTTCGATAATGAGACAACGCAATTCCCGAATGATGGATCTTTACATCACATTCAAAAATACATTGTTCTGTCAGTCATT
Source organism: Closterium sp. NIES-65 (assembly GCA_948144175.1). NCBI lineage: Eukaryota > Viridiplantae > Streptophyta > Zygnematophyceae > Desmidiales > Closteriaceae > Closterium > Closterium sp. NIES-65. The sequence continues at coordinate 320,162 of CANXME010002238.1, read as the reverse complement.
ATGAGAGCAACGCAATTCGGACACTGGTTGAATGATGCATGGATGGCACGGTTTACGAAATGGAAGCTCCTTGGAAGCGATGTATGCAAGAAATCCCTCGCCATTTGAATGCTGCAATCGATGGTGCGACAGATGGTGTTGAGAGTGATGTGGGCAGGTTGTTGGTGCTCGTGGCCCCTTTGGGCTTGCTGGGTTGAGAATACTCCAATGAGGCTGATAGCTGATCCAAGTTTCGCAAGGCAGCATAATCCCGAACCTGCAGGCCAGGAAGACAAGGGAGACAAATGCATGCTCAGGCTTAAAAAAAAACAATGGGGAAAACTAATAAAAAACAGGAATAAAACAAAAACAAAACAAAACACATTCGAAGCCATACAAGTCGGCCTACACATGCACGCGCCTCCTGACTCACTTCAAAAGTCGACTTGAATCTCCCCTTCCCCGGCATCACAGCCCTACACTGCTGCCTTCCCTGCCCCTTCCTCCCCTCCCTCCTTTCCCACCACCACCACCACAACCTCCTCACTCCCCCCCTCCCCATCCTCCACCGAATCCTCCACCTTCCTCCCTTGCAAACCCTCCTTCTCCACTCCTCCCTCCTTTACCTCTCCTTCCTTCACCCCGCCTTCCCCTGCTGCCTCCACCACAGCAGCAGCCTCTTGCACCAACGCCACCTCCCCAGCAGCAGCACTCGCTTCAGCAGCAGCCGCCGCAGCTTCAGCCTTCATCCCCGCTTCAGCCTGCAACACCACCCCATAGTACCCCTCATTCCCCTCCATGCAAGTCTTAAGCGCCTCAGTGGCCCCCACACACCGGTCCACTATGCTCTCCCCTGCCTTTTCTGCTGCCTCCACACACCCCTCCCATGCGATAAACTCCTCCCTGCACGGGCCTCCCTTCATGAACTGGCAGAACGGGCAGTCATCTGTACTGTCCTCTTCCTCTCCTGCCTTCTCCTTCCCCTCACCTCCTCCCTCTTTCACCTCTTCTGCCAAAGTCTCCCCCAACGCACTAACCGCTTCACCCACCTCTCTCCCTGCTTCCTCCACGCTCTCCCCTGCCTTTGCCACCTCACTCACCACCGCAGCCACCACTGCTTCCGCCTTCTCCTCCGCTTCTCTCGTCAACTCCGCTCCCTTCGCCTCTAGTTCTTCCACATACCTCGACAGAACATCCACAGCATCAGCAAGAGGAGGTCTCTCGAGAATTTCCTCCGCTTTCTTTTCTACCTCTGCGTTCACATCCTCTGTTTTCTTCTCTGCCTTTGCTCCTAGTTCAGCAACCACGCCTGCTACAGCATCCACAGCGTCGGCTAGAGGGGGGCTTTTGAGAATCTCCTCTGCTTTCTCTTCTGCCTTTGCCTCTAACTCAGCCACATAGCCTGCGAGAGCATCAACAGCGTCAGCTAGAGGGGAGCTCTTATCCTCCGTTTCACCTTCTCCCCCGTCCACTACCACTGTTACGATTATTTCCTCCGGGCCTGCGTCTGCCGAGCCTGCGGCCGCCGAGCCTGGAGACGATTCAGCTTCGGCAGGTTCAGGTGCGGCGGCATCACTTGCTGGTGTGGTGACTGGTTCGGAAGAAGCCGAATCTGTGGGGGCGGCTACCGGTGATGCTGATGCTTGTGGTGCTTGTGGTGCATCTGATGGTGGTGGTGCTGATGATGGTGCCGGGTGGTGGGACTTCGCTGCTGCGGAGGAACGGCGGTCTGATGGAGGGTCAAAGAAGGAGAAAGAGAGCAACACAGGGAGTAAAAAACACTGACCGACTCACCGAATGAAAGACTCACTGACAGGCTGGCTGAAGACTGGCTGAGGGACTAACGGACTGACTGGCTAACCTATCTGGTGACTGACGAACTGACGGACTGACTGACTGACGATTGTTGGTTAACAGCAGCCAACGGCACAGTGGCCCATTGTTTACTAGAAGAAAAGAGCCGTCGTACCTGAGAGAATGCGCTCCCCAACGAGCCCAGCCAACGCGAGACCGGCGGTCAGCAGCACGAAATCTCGGCCGTCCGTCGTTCCGAACCTCTTCTGAAGCGACTCGACAAACGAGGGGATCTCCGCTCCCGCCTTAGCTGCCACCTTGGACGATCCTGACGCAACACCTGAGGAAACTCCTGAAGCTCCTGTTGCTGCAGAGCACACGGTAGTCGTCGACGCGAATCTGGCATTCTGGCAGCTGATTGGCGCATCGCGAACGGGACGCGAAAGAGACTCGACGGTTCGAGTGGCTGCAGCGTCCAGTCTGGCCCGGATCTCGCTTCTTCTCCGGATGTGCCGCGCAGAGGCGGAGGAGAGGAAGCGGAACATCGGGGGAGAGCGTGTAAGGCGGAGAGTTTGTGGAGTGGAGAGTGTGTGGAGTGGAGAGTGTGTGGACAGGAGAATCCGAGAGGTCCAAATGTGCGAACAGGATAGGTAACCCTGTGCGATCGCTTACTTCGCCGGAGAAAAGGGTCGAACGTCCTGGATTCGCAGAAGGAAGATGGATCAGGAAAGGGCGATCGAGGGTGGAGCTGCAGCTGAAGCAAGATCGGTGTTTCGTGCTGAGCTTGCCTGAGGCAGGTGGGAATGCACATGGGGGGATAAGGGAGAAGAAAAACGTTGGTGAGATGACCGCACTTACAACGAAGCTGCGAGCTTTAAGCAAGCTGGATAGCGAATGAAGGTGCAGGTAGGAAGACTGTGATCTAACGGTTCATAAATCAGGCAAGCGATACGAGCCCACTAGGATCAGGGACACCCCTGGATCGTTAGCTGAGTCGATCGGATACCCGTCGACAGGAGTGGCACGGATGAGGTTGAATAAACTAGTTAATATGCGATTACGGGCCGCCAGTACAACTAGGATTGAGTCAACTCAGATATATACGGATCCGACAATGCAATAAGTTACTGCGTAGGTTGGATCGCATCGTCCGCGTCTCGGATCCTGAAATGGCCTCTAAGTCGACAATAAGGAGGCGAAACAAGATCGCATGGAGATTACCGGAGAGGTGACGAAGGGTTTGTATGGCTGAAAGGCAGGATCGGATACAAAGAATAGTTTCAGGAACAGACGGATGAAAAGCGATCTGTAAGAAGCGTTAAACACGCTCTTTCTCACCTTGAAAACGCGGAAGGCGCCTACACGGAAATCGACTCGGATCTGCCTCCACGAGAAAGCGGCTCGAACAAACAGCCTAGTAGAAAGCTGGTCGCACGAGTTTGAGAAGCAACACCCGCAAAACTCACACCCTACGCCCTCTCTCAAGAACCTACTGGAAGAGCTACGCGCACTTCAAAGCTAGAATAGCTACTTAGCTTCTAGCTTAGTGGTGGTGGGGTGGGGTGGTCTAAAATCCATGGCTGTGACAAACCATTGCCTGGCATGGAGCGATGGTTGTTCCGTCAAGCATGGAATATCATTTCCTAGTTACCTGGGATCCCCTAACGCTTAGAGCAATTATGGGCATACAAGTCAACTAAGAACGTAGAAATTATCCCAGAAGAAAAGGGTGAGGTGCTGAATGCAATCAGATGAGTCGGAAAACCCCAACCCTGAAGGAACGGAAAGTTTTTAAACATTCTGTGGGGCGCGGTCGAAAATACATCTTGAACTTCCGGTGTTCCAAAGATCTCGGGAGGGAAAATATGTCACAAGTAACCAGCATGGGACTCGATGACGTGAATGGTAAAAAAGTAACGCGTACGGTCAGTGTATCGGGTTTGCTGACGGGTTTGGTAACTGGGGTCACGGATTCAATCACTAACAACAGGTTAGAAATCACGCGAATGGTCACACATGGAACTCCCGCCAAAACTTCTTGAAACTCTACAAAATTCCCGCTCGCGCCCAACCAATCAGCTAACTTATAAAAAAATCTAAAACCCAATCGGAATCGGATACGGTTTGGGAACGGATCAGCCCTAAACACCTGGCGAATTGTGTTCAGGGCTGATTCATCCGAAAATGCATCCAGGTTCGTTTTGGGTATTACCTTTTTTCGGCGAGAGTTTCGTCTGTGACCATTCGCGTTATTTTTTTTCCCAGTTGATTGTGACTGATTCCGTGAAACGTTTTCTCAAACATGTGAAAACACCCTTTGCAGTGACCGTACCCGTCGTTTCTTTACCAAACATATTATCGAGACCCTTCTTGATTACTAGTCGCATATATTCCCATTTCGGGAGACTGGCGATTCGTCTACTGTAGTTTCCCAGGCTGTACATTCCTTAAGGTATTAGTATAACAGTTAAAAACAAATTGTTTTCTCATCTATGAGAGAGAACCCCATCTTTTCTCTCACACCAAGATCTCCATTGAACAGCCCTCAAAATTAGCTAGGCGGGAAACTATAAACGTGTGGCCCTTTATTCTGCAAGAGAGACTTGCTATAGTCTCTGTGCACCACTATTCATAAGCCATAACAACCATAAGGCTGGATCCCATGTGGTACACCCAGTCTCCATTATTACAACACACCTCCAAGCAGACGGACTGCTAACTCTCATAATACATCCCCTTTTGTAGCCTTCTCCTTAACCAGCAGGAGCACCGCCGCACACATTCTTCCCGGCCGCTGCCTTTTGAGCGATTGGCTTCAGCCGCACCATGATATCATCAAACTTGGGGCGGTCCTTGGGGTCACTGGGAAGCAAAAAGAGAGTGGAGAGGGGAGAGGCAGTGGCATGGGGCTGAGTCAGCTGGAATGAGCAATTGGCTTCAGCCGCACCGTGAAGTCGTCAAGCTTGGGACGCTCCTTGGGGTCACTGGGAGACAAGAAAAGGGAGACACGGGGTGTGTGCAGAGGGTGTGGGCAGAGGGCGGGGGAAGGCGGTGTGGCTTTCTAGTATAGTCGACCCAAGCCCGCCACAGAGCAACCACGATATCGTCAAACTTGGGGTGGTCTCTGGGGTGACTGGGAAGCACAAGGGAGAGATATGGGGTGTGGGCAGAGGACGAAACATGGGGTGATTTCTGAGTCTGCTCAGTCTTTCTTCAGCAAATCAGCCGCAGCATGATATCATCAAACTTGGGGCGGTCCCGGGTGTGACTGGGAGGCACACTGCGGGTGGAGGGTGGAGACATGGGAGTGGAGAGGGAGTACATGAGATGTGGGCAGCGGGAGTGACATGGGTTGTGGACAGAGGTGTGACATGGGTTGTGGGAAGAGGAACTTACTTGTGCCAGCAGTCGAGGATGAGTGTGGAGAGAGCCGGGTCGAGGTCAGGAGGGACGGTGAGGCGTTGGTTCTGGAATCCCACTGCTCCCACCACCTAGAATACGAGAGATACGGGAAGATGGGGGAGGTGGAAGTGAGGGGGGAGAGAGGAGAGTTGGCGCAGAACGGAAGACACTAGTCAACCTAGAGAGTCTGGGTTGGAGGTCAGGAGGGACGGTGAGGCGTTGGTTCTGGAACCCCACTGCTCCCAGCACCTGGGGTAGAGGAGAGAGAGAGGAGGGAAATGGAGGGAGAGGAGTCAGAGCGGGTAGTGGGGAAGGTTGGAGCAGAATGGACGACCTGCATGCCTGCATGGGGTTCTCGCATCGCATCACATCGCACCGCATCGCATCGCACCGCATCGCATCGCACCGCACCGCACCGCATCGCATCACATCACATCACATCACATCACAGACATACCTGCATAGGGTTCGAAGTTTGAACATATAGGCATGGGGTTCATATGACACTTTTAAACAAACAGGCATGGCGTTCACACGTACCTGCATGGGGTTCATGCCGTCCCATGGCTGCAGCAGCGTGACCAACTCCCACAGGATCACTCCAAAGCTGTACACATCCGACTTCTCATTGGACGGCTCGTTTCGCAACACCTCAGGCGCCATCCACTCGGGCTGAGGAGGGGAGGAGGGGGGCACACACGGGGAGGGGCATTGACAGAACGAGTGACTCAGTGCGGGAAAAATAAGAGGCTTTCACAGAGTAAACGATGCCTGAGGCGGGCATTAACAGTGGAGGCTCGTTGTGGTGCAACACCTGAGGCGCCATCCACGCAGGCTGAGGAGGAGAGGAGGGGTTGGGCAGGTATGGACGGGGGAAGGAGATCACAGATACAATGACTTTAAAGCCCTGCATGTTTGACTTCTCATTCACACGTCTACATGCTTGAGACGCATGCATGTGCAAGGGTAACATGCATGCACATGCACGGATAGCAAGCATACATCTGTGCACGTCTGGATGCATAACATACCGTGCTTGCACATGGTTTTATTCACGCCTCACCATGCCTGCAAGCCTGATTTGGAGGAAAGGAAGGTGAGGCGTTCCACGTGGTCTTGTTGCGCAACATACCCAAATGGCTTATTGTTCTGAATAGGCCTCACACCTCCACGATATGCATGGCTCACCGCACCTGGTCTTGTTGCGCAACATACCCAAATGGCTCACCGCACCTGCACACTTTTGAGACGTCTCCAAAGAGACACACGTCTCCAAAGAGACACACGTCTCCAAAGAGACACACGCTATGATCGCCTCGCATCACATGACACATACCGTTCCGGCGCCCGATTTGGAGGAGAGGAAGGTGCTGTTCTTATTGCGAGATAGACCAAAGTCGCAGACCTGCCAGGGAGCAAAGCGGCCACACATGTCCAGAGAAGAGTTGTCATGTTATTGACAGTCTGTGAGTGTCTCCAAAGGGTTTTGAAACGACTTCAAAGTTTCAGACCTGCCAGGGAGCGAAACAACTACACACGTGCAGACAAGATGCTTCCACTTATAAATCACAAGGCAGAACTAAAAAAAACTGAAAGCCGAGAAGTTCAAATAACATTTTCATTTTTCATTGCTTTGTTAAAAAAAAAAAAATCTATTGTTTCATTTTGTTTCCAAATAACATGCATGCCCCTTTACCTTGACTGTGAAATTTTTGTCCACGAGTAGGTTGGGAGTCTTGAGATCACGATGCACAATCATGGGCGTGCAATGGTGCAGATAGTTGATGCCTCGCGCCTGGCAGGGTGTGGCATGGGAGGGAGGGAGAAGGCGGGTTGTGGGGGGGGAAGTTGGGGGGAGGGAGGAGAGAGAGGGGGGGAAGTGGGGGTGTGGGAAGGGGTGGGAAGGGGTGGGAAGGGGTGGGAAGGGGTGGGAAGGGGTGGGAAGGGGTGGGAAGGGGTGGGAAGGGGTGGGAAGGGGTGGGAAGGGCCGAGGGGAGGGTCAATCAGAGAGAAGAGGAGGCAGGGAGGGGCTTCTGAGTCAAAACAACAGGCATGGAAGATGATGGTTGGGTTGACTCAAGATCAAAACAACAGGCATGAAAGATGAATGGTTGGGTTGACTCAAGATCAAAACAACAGGCATGGAAGATGATGGTTGGGTTGACTCAAGATCAAAACAACAGGCATGGAAGATGATGGTTGGGTTGACTCAAAATCTGATCGTGCATGATGTGCATGAATGGGGATTGTGCATGCTTGTTGTGAAGTGGTGCATCTCCCCACCCTTCCCCACCCCTTCCTTGATCGGACTGTGCCACAGTCCACTAAGGTTTAACCCATGCCAACCGCCCATGCCATCCGCCCATGCACTCTCTTCCCATTCACCTCCCATGTCCCCTCGGCCAATCCCTCCCCCCACTACCCACCCACAACCCATGGTCATCATGGGGATGCGTCGATTCTCCTAAAGCACCTCCTTTGCCCCAACAACTCAACGTGTGCGGCGGTCTATGGCAGGCTTAACACGCTGAGGCTCCTTGAGTGTCCACGTGTGTGCAAAGGGATGTGGTGTGCCTGGCATGGCTGCTTACCCCCTTTCGCACACCACATCCCTTACCCCTGGCATCCCTCCCCCACTTCACCCCAAGTGTCCACGGTCATGGGGATGCGACGATCCTCCTAGAGCGTCTCTATTGCCCCCGTTCCCCCTTCCCAATGCACCACCCACAGAGCAACCCCAATCGCTCGTGATCCCCCCACACTCTCCCTCCCCCTTCTCTCCTCCCGCTTTCTCTCTCTTCCCCCCCACCCACAATATCCATGGCCATGCAAATGCGCCGGCCCTCCTTTAGCGTCTCCTTTGCCCTCGTCTCATCTTCTCCCCCCCACCCCCCCCCCCCAATGTACCCACAGAGAAATCCCAGTCGCCCATGAACCCCCAAAACCCCACCGTTCCACACTCTCCTCCCCTCCCCTCCCCCCCCTTGACACACAATACCCATGGCCACGCGAATGCGTCGGTCCTCCTTTAAGCTCTCCTTCAGCCCACCGCACCAACCCAATGCACCCAGGGAACCAACCCAATGCACCCAGGGAACCAACCCAATGCACCCAGGGAACCAACCCAATGCACCCAGGGAACCAACCCAATGCACCCAGGGAACCAACCCAATGCACCCAGGGAACCAACCCAATGCACCCAGGGAACCAACCCAATGCACCCAGGGAACCAACCCAATGCACCCAGGGAACCAACCCAATGCACCCAGGGAACCAACCCAATGCACCCAGGGAACCAACCCAATGCACCCAGGGAACCAACCCAGCCCGCCTATGAAACCCCTCCCCCCCCTCCCTTTTCCCCACTCCCTCCCCCCTCCCCCTTCCCCCGAACCCACAATATCCATGGCCATGCGAATACGTCGGTCCTCCTTCAAAGTTTCCTTAGCCCCTGGCCGATGCAGCAGACGAAACAGACTTCCCCTGCAGTGGGGAGAGGCGGAGGGAGAGGGGAGGGGAGGGAGGAGGGAGGAGGGAGGAGGGAGGAGGGAGGAGGGAGGAGAGGGAGGAGAGGGGGCAAGGGAGGAGAGGGAGGGAGGTGGCGAGGGAGGAAAGGGTATTTGAGAAAAATGGACGGACGGGTATATTGGAGATGCAAGGAAGGAAGAGTATATCTGAGAATATTTCAGTAGAATCAAGAGCCGCCGAGGAAATCTGTGAGCATGGAGAGGCTTGGTGACTCTTTTAATCGACTCTAAAGCAGGTAAACGCCTGACAGGCACCACCCATCCTATGGTCGGGGAGCCTATTTTTTTAGCCTGTTTTTTCCTACTTGCTTAAGCCTAAACCTAGGCACTGCTGCTCACTGGAATTATGTCAGAGGATCTCTAAAGCAGGTAAACCCCTGACAGGCTCCACCCATCCTATGGTTGGGGAGAAAGATTCTCACCTGCTAAGGAACTCTGTGAGGATGGAGAGGTGGGGCGGCTTGGTAACCGCTCCCATGAAGAGCACTATGTTGGGATGGCGCAGACGACGCATGATGACCACCTGCGAGAGAAGGGGGGCACGGGGGAAAGGAAATGTCAACCAATTCAGAGGGGAAGGTAAACAAAGTGAGAGGGCTTGGTGAGTGTTGCTCCCATGAAGAGCGCTATGTTGGGATGGCGCAGACGACGCATGATGACTCCCTAGAGGGAGGGGGAAGGAGAGGCGGGAGAGAGAAGTGACAAGAGAGGAGAGAAGAGGAACCTCCTGAACGTTATAGATCGGAACAGCCAGAGGGTGTTTGAAGTTGACTCAAAACACGTTATTGATCGGAATGCAAGAATAGCCAGAGGGTGTTTGAAGTGTAGTTTTGAGACATCTCAAAACAAATAGCCAGAGGGTTCAGTAAACAATGTTGGGCTCGGACCAAGCAGCAGCCGCCGCTACTGCATCTCTCCTGCGTCGACTCGACTCAAGACTCGAAGGCCATAGCATGCCTCATTATAGTCAGGAGCACACATCTCGTTGATTACAGACACGTATATACCTCTCATTCGAACGCATACCGCTAGTTTCTCTCGCATCAAAGCTCAGATTTGATGTACCTCTTGCATTTCTTGATCATTCGTACCTCTTGTTTGAACTCCAGCAGCTGCTCCTACTGCATGTTCTGGTTGATCAACACCTTTGATATAAGCATGCATCTCATTATAAGCATGCACCTCGTTGTAAGCATGTACCTCATTATAAGCATGCACCTTGATATAAGCATGTGACGCAGTCACCCAGTGGCGTACCTCTCGTTTGAACTCAAGCAACTGCTCCTCCTGCATGTCCTGGTTGATAAGCACCTTCACTGCCACATCCTGTGTGCGTGGAGGAGCCGAGAGATGAGAAAAAAGTGGTGCGCAGTGCAATGTGAGGAAGGACGCGCATATCACGGCGGGTTTGCGCTAAGAAGCAGAAATAAGACCGCTGGGGATGAGAATCCACGCAGCGGAAAAGTGAATGCCAACGAGAAGAGGAAATGATGAGGCTGTTTTTGAGTCGACTCAAAACCTGTTTTTGAGTCTGTTTTTGAGTCGGCTCAAAAACAGCCTGTTTTTGAGTCGACTCAAAAACAGAATCCACGCAGTGGTAAAGTGAATGCCAACGAGAAGAGGAAATGATGAGGCGAAAACGAGGAAGAGAGGAGGGTGGGAGCAGGTGAGGAGACAAGGAGGCGAGGAGGCGATAGGGGGAAGAAGGGAGGAGGGGAGGAGGAGCAGGAGACTCACACAGCCAGCCCACTCGGCGCGGTACACCGTACCGAAGGAACCTGGCAAGACACAGGGGCACGAAAAAATGGACGCGAGGGGGGTGGGGAGGGGGTGAAAGGGGAAGGGGTTCAGTAGTGTGCGGCCTGAAGAGTGACTAGGAAGGGTGGCTAGGAAAGGTGGCTCTGAAGAGTGATTGAAGTGCTTTGAGAAGCTCAAGGCCTGTAATGTGGTTTACCTGCACCGCATCTGACTAGCACAGACCTCACCTGCGCCCACCCTCTCCCCCATCTCGATGTCGTTCCAGTCAATCTCCGCCTCGCCAATGTCCATGATGCGCCCATCCATCAGCACATCCAATCAGACACCTCTCAACCGCACTGCACCGCACACCACCTCCCTCAACCCCCTCTCACCTGCGCCCACCCTCTCCCCCATCTCGATGTCGTTCCAGTCAATCTCCGCCTCGCCAATGTCCATGATGCGCCCATCCATCAGCACATCCATAAATTCCACTCCTGCATCCGCCGCCTCGTCGTCTGCTGGGGGTGCCGCCTCCTGCTTCGGTGCTTTCGCCTGTTGGTGGGGTAAGGGAGGGAGAGGAAGGGAGAGGGGTGTGGAAGGGTCGTCCATCCATCACCACGTCCATCAACTCAACCCCTGCATTGGTTGCCTCGTCTTCTGCTGCTGCCTCCTGCTTTGGCGCCTCAGCCTTGGCTTTGGGCTGAGGGAGAGGTGAAGAGGGGGAGGGTGGGTGGGGGGTGAGGCAGGAAGGGAGGAGGGGAAGAAGGGAGGCAAGCAGAACGCAAGGGGTCAAGGGCTCAGCCCGAGTTGTCCATGAGCTGCCCGAGTTGTCAGATCCCAACCCCCGATGTCCATGAGCCCAGCCATCCATGATGCGTCTGTGAACCCCATGAACCGCATAAACCGCATGAACCCCATGAACCGCATGAACTGCATGAACCGCATGAACTGCATGAACCGCATGAACCGCATGAACCCCATAAACCCCATGAACCGCATGAACCGCATGAACCGCATGAACCCCATGAACCCCATGAACCGCATGAACCGCATGAACCGCATGAACCCCATGAACCCCATGAACCCCATGAACCGCATGAACCGCATGAACCGCATGAACCCCATGAACCCCATGAACCCCATGAACCGCATGAACTGCATGAACCCCATGAACCCCATGAACCCCATGAACCCTATGAACCGCATGAACTGCATGAACCCCATGAACCCCATGAACCCCATGAACCGCATGAACTGCATGAACCCCATGAACCCACCCATGCAGGCAGCATTCACTCCTCCTGCTTCTCCTCTTCCTCCGCTTCCCCTCCCTCTCCGCACCGCCTGAGCTTCCCTCTCTTCCTCGTCCTCTCCTCTCCACCCTAGAAAACAAACCCACTCCCCTTCTTCTTCCCCTCCTCCTCCCTGCTGCCCTTCTTCTGAGGTTTCTTATCCTCCTGGTCGCTATCCTCCTCCTCCACATGTACGCACCCCCATCCTCTTACCTATCTTACTCCAGGCAACCCAAAACAACCCACTCACCTTCTTCTTCCCCTCGTCCTCCTCCCCGCCGCCCTTCTTCCCGGCCTTCTTCTGCGGCTTCTTCTCCTCCTCCTCCTCCTCGCTGTCCTCCTCCTCCTCCACCTCTTTGAGCTCCTTCCGCCGCCTCTCCCCCTTGGGCGATGCAGCCACGTGCCGCGGGTCCTTGGGCCCTCCCGCGTAAATTCGCCTTGATCCCACCATCGCCTCCGCATCCTGCTCCTGCTGCTGCCTGGTGATTGGGAAACAAGGGGGAGAGACATGGGGATAATGGGTGAAAGAGAGGAGGAGGGATAAGGGTCCTTGGGCCCTCCCACGTAGATGTGCCTCGATCCCACCATCGCCTCTGCATCCTGCTCCTGCTGCTGCCTCCTCATTGGGGCAGGGTGAGTGAGGTGAGGAAGGCGGGAGAGGGATGGAAAGGGCCAGCAGTGGAAAGAGGAGATCAATGGAACGGGTCGAGGAGATTACGAGGCAGCAAGGCCTGCAGCAAGGCCTGCGAGCGCGAGAGATATGTTGAGCCTAGCGCGTACGTCCCCTTTATCAGAAGGAGCAAAAGCCTTCCCCAGGTCTCACCTTCTAAAGTCCGGCACCCATTGCGGCACCGTGCCGTCCGCAGGGTCCGTGAGCGCGAGAGATTTGATCTCCGGGCAGCGCAGGGGCGAGGCGATGTAAGTGGCGTTGGTGGCGGTGCTGGTGGCTGACTCTGCCGAGGGCTCGATGGTGAGGAGAGTGCCTGGCCTCTGCAGCAGATCCACGACATATTCCCTGTGTGTGTGTTGGGGAGAGGAGAAAGAATGGGGGGGATCATAAGCAGGTGGCGTTGGTGGCGGTGCTGGTGGCAGACTCTGCCGAGGGCTCGATGGTGAGGAGAGTGCCTGGGCGCTGCAGCAGATCCACCACGTACTCTCTGTGTGTGGCGGGAGGAAGAGAGGAGGGAGGGAGTGAGTGAGCAACGGGAAGGGAAAATGCTGCTGCTGGTGGCTGACTCGGCCGAGGGCTCGATTGTGAGCAGCGTGCCTGGGTGCTGCAGCAAGTCGACCACATACTCCCTGAGTGGAAGGGGGGGAAGATGGATGGGGGGAGGACGGTGGAGGGGAGGGGAAAGGGCAGGAGGGGAAAGGAGGAGGATGCCCATTTCACCTAGAGTGAATGTTGTGTGAGTCAACTCAGAACCCGCCCCGTACCCCAGGTGAGCACAAATAAGAATGCCCCATCGTCACCACTTTTGAATGCGCAATGGCATGCCCATCCCATTACCCCAGCACCAGCGCCATTGTGCATTCAAAAGGGCGTGAGATGCTGTGTGAGTCAATTTTTTAGGCGCCTAAAAAATCAACTCTTTTGATTGCAATGGCAATCCCATTACCCCAGCGCCGACACCATTGTGCATTCAAAAGGGCGTGAGATGCTGTGTGAGCCAACTCAAAATCACTCAGCACTCACCTCTCATCACTGGCGAGCACAAGGCACGAGGCTCTGTCGTCCATGCCACAATTCCCCAGCACCTACAGGTACCGCAGTGCACCTGGCCAGACTCCACTGGCTCACCTCTCATCACTGGCAAGCACAAGGCACGAGGCCCCATCGTCCATCCCACAGAACTTGCATCCCTTCTGGATACGACACACTCACACGGGGCATGGCCATTTCCCCAACCCAGGTCGAGATGCCTATTTGCTCACCTCTCGTCACTGGCAAGCACAAGGCACGAGGCCCCATCGTCCATCCCACAGAACTTGCATCCCTTCTGGATACGACATGGCATGCCCAGCGCGTCCGCCAACACCTGGTCATGGGGGAGCGGCGGGGGAGGGAGGAGGGTTTGTGGGGGTGAGGTGAGGGGAAGTCGGGAAAATAACATGTGCGCCATCGTCCATGGCACAGAACTTGCACCCGCCATCGTCCATGCCGTAGAACTTGCACCTCTTCTGGATACGACATGGCATGCCCAGTGCGTCTGCCAGCACCTGGTAATTGGGGAGCGGACGGGGGAGGGAAGGCGGGAAGGTTGGGGTAAAAGTAGGGGAAGAGAAATAGAACGAAGGGGACGAAGAACGAATGGGGACAGGAGAAAAGAATGTGTGCTATGAAACAGAGGATGCACCCCCACTGAATTCGACAGGCCTGCCTACATTCCTTGTGCCTCTACTCCACTCCATTCTCTCACCGCTCTGCACTCCTCCTCACCGCACTGCACGCACCTTGAAGAGCAGGGCGCGGTGGCGGCAGATCCCCACGGGCAGCTGGCCGATGGGCAGCACGATGGTCTTGAGGTAGCTCTTGATCTCCCACCCCCGCTGCCTGAACCGCGGGATCAACTCGTTGGGCTCTGAGTTCACCGCGCCTCTGGAGTGGGTGGGATTTGTGGGAATGGACGGGGACAGGAGTGGAGAGAAAAGGAGAGGGGATTGAGTCAGTCAGCTAAACGCTCTTTCGCAGTGGCTATTATGGCTTCGGTGTGCTCCTTGGCAGCTGGCTGGCTGGCCGATGGGCAGCACAATGGTCTTGAGGTAGCTCTTGATCTCCCACCCGCGCTGCCTGAACCGCGGGATCAACTCGTTGGGCTCTGAGTTCACCGCGCCTCTGGAGTACAGGTTACGGACGGGGGAAGGGGGGATGCGGGGAGTTGTGGGGGGGGTTGGGGGAGGATGGATGATTTGGAGTCTTCTCCTGCAGCGTGCTTGCGTGCATACGTGCGTGGTTGCATGGGGTACCAGGCAGACCGCACCGCAGGCGACTCACTCACCCCATGTGATGAGCCACCAACACTCCCAGCTTCTGCGCCAGAGTCTGCACCTCAGTGGCAGCATACGCCTCAGTGGTTCACCGCCTCATCCTCCAGGTCCTTCAATTCAGCATCGATGGTGCGGATGATGAGCGCCACGTCAAACGACGCCCAGAGGAGCTATCAGAGGCAGGCAAGCAGGCACTCACCCCATATGATGCGCCACCAGCACGCCCAGCTTCTGCGCGAGTGTCTGCACCTCGGTGGCAGCATAAGCGAGGTTAACTGCTTCATCCTCCAGGTCCTTCAGCTCCGCATCAATGGTGCGGTTGATCAGCGCCACATCAAACGACGCCTCGCTTGGGTGCAGCGCGCGCAGGGAGTCGAGCGGCGGCATGCGGCCGCGGTGGGAGGAGTCCACGCAGAGCGAGTAGACGTACGGCTGCATGCCCCAAATGTCGTAGAACCCGTCCTCGATACGATCCTCGTAGCTGAGACATCCATTGACCTGTGTATGGGGGAACGGGGGAGGGAGTAGGGGGTCAATCAGCATTTTGCGAGCTGCTTCGGGTTGCACCAATCAAGTAGTGTAAGGAGTGGGGTGCAGCGCGTGCAGGGAGTCGAGGGGAGGCATGCGGCCGTTGTGGAAGGAGTCCATCCAGAGCGAGTAGACGTACGGCTGCATGCCCCAGATGTCGTAGAACCCGTCTTCGATACGATCTTCATAACTCAGGCATCCATTGACCTGCGTGTACGGGGGTGTGTGCGTGTGAAACAAGAGGGGTAAAGAGGGTCAGAGCGAGTAGACGGACGGCTGCATGCCCCAGATGTCGTAAAAGCTGTCCTCTATACGGTCCTCAGAACTCAGACACCCGTTCACCTGTAAGAGTGGGGGCGCGTGTATGTGTGTGAAGCATGGGAAACGGGGGGAAAAGGGCCAGAGCGAGTACATACGGCTGCATGCCCCAGATGTGCAGTCCTTGTAGCTCAGGCATCCCTTCACCTGTGGGGCGTGGGGACGTGCCAGTGCTGCGCGTGCGTGGGAAGGTGGGAAGCTGGGAGAAGAAGAAAGTAGGCCTCGCCTTGGTCTCATCTCATTACCTTCGAAAGCAGGCCTCGCCTTGGTCTCATCTCATTACCTTCGAAAGCAGGCCTCGCCTTGGTCTCATCTCATTACCTTCGAAAGCAGGCCTCGCCTTGGTCTCATCTCATTACCTTCGAAAGCAGGCCTCGCCTTGGTCTCATCTCATTACCTTCGAAAGCAGGCCTGACTGATCCCCTCGTAGCTCAGGCATCCATTACCTCTTCTGATCGAGACAATTATCTTACCCAGAAGCGGTAGGCTGTGGCTTCAGCCTGGCTACGTGGCATGAGCGGACTGGCCCAGAGCATGTCGTTGGGGTTCGCCTGAGGGGGCGCCATCTCCGTCTCCTCCGCCATCTCCGCGTCCTCTATCAGCCGCAGCGCCACCGCCACCTGATATCAGGCGGCAAAGGCATGGAGAAGGAAACTTTGTGGATGTGGTGCAGTCAGGTAAGGTATGGTGATTCATGCATATCGCCCATCCGTCTCCTCTGCCACGACCGCTTCCTCTGGGCTATCAGGCGGGAAAGCGTCACTGCCACATGCTATCAGGCGGTAAAGGCATGGAGATAGCAAAACATGCTCGGGAGAACAGGCTGAAGATAACACAAGGTAGCATGCATGCATACACACCTCTTTAGCGTGTCCGTACGTGCTTGGTACACCACACCTCTGTAACGAGTCCGCACCTGTAAAGAGTACATCTCCTCGGCCTTTTGGAAGTAGCTCCGGTCACTCTGCTTCCTCCGCGCGTGCGCCGCCTGTAGCGCCGCCACCACCGGGCCCCCACCCGCCACGTCATCATTATCCAACGTCAGCATCTCGCTCGCCACGCTCCTTCCCCCGGGGCTCTCCGCGGAGACCGGAAACCCCCCGCCCCCGCGCTCCGCCCCCGCTCCTCCCCCCAGGCGGGGCGCGGGGCTTCCCCCCCACGGCATCACCTGCGCGCTCGGCTCCCCGTCCGAACTGCTTGCGAAGCTCATAGCTCCGCGCGACGGCGGACGGCGGATGGACACGGGCGGAGACGGCCCGTCCCTGGAAAACCCTCCCCCGGGTCCGCCCGGCGTGCCTGCCGCGGCTATAGCCGCAGCGGCAGCGGCGGCGGCGGCTTCCGCCTCCGCGTTCGACACTACCGAGGATAAGCTGGTTCGCTTCTCGGGCCCGGCCATGCGCGACTCGCCGATGCCGCCGCCAAGATTGCTGCTACGGTCGATACCGTTGCGTTCCTCGGGCTTTAACTGGCCCGGACTCGGCTGGCCCGAAAACCGGATAGAGTTAAAAATGGCCAGCCGGTTCGCTTCCGCCGCCGCCTTTGCCGCTGTGACCTCGGGATCCTCCCCCGAAGGTTCCGCGTCTTTCGCGCTCTGCTGCCGCGCGGCGATCATTTCGGATATTGCGCTTCCGCCGCCGCTCCCCCCTTTCTCTGCTTTCCGAGCCGCGATCATGTCCGCAAACGTGCCACGTGGCCCTCCTTTCTCCGGCGTCGGAAGCCGCTTCTCCACGGAGGGAGCTTTACCCGGAAACATCGGCGCGGGAGCGGGAGACGAGTCGACTACTTCCGAACCTCCCGCATTCTCGTTCGGTATCCGGACGTGCAGCGGAGAGGTCCCCCGCGACCGTGGAGCAGGCCGCTCCTTTTCTCGCGCTTTCTCTCGTTCCCGAGCTAGTCTGTTTCGGCTCAGAGACGACGGGCCGTTCTTGGACTTTTCTGCCGGAGGGCTGTCCTGCATTGCGGCTGCTAAGGCCGGGTCTTCGGCCATCATCTCAGCCGCCATGGCTTGGAGCATAGCCAAATCCATGGCTGCCGTTAACTTGATGGGAAACTAAGACTGGTATAAGTAGGTATGATGCTTTCTAGCTTTCCCTGGCCGGATAGCTGGAAGAGGGATGCCAGCTGGATGCACAGATAGAGTCAGTTAGCGTCTGTTAGTGCCGGCTAATGCGAACTGTTGCTTGGCAATGTGAAAAGCAGAAAAGGAGTGGACGCGCTCGAAGGCGACATTACGTGCTAGGACAGTCGCGGCGGAACGTAACTTTTCTACAGCATGCTTGTTGACAAAGAGGGTTTTTTCTGCTGGCGACACGGTCCACTAACGAAGCGAGATACATTGAAGTAACACAACTTCAGACACGAACGCAGCAGTGATAAAAGTATCTTCAGTAATACAAGTTCCGCTTTTAAACGTAAGAAAAACTGTCAGTATTCTCAGTAAGACACCCCAATGCCGTAGGACTAGATCATCAGAGACATGACTGAAGGAAGCCTACTGTCCTAGAAAATGCGTCAAATTAGGTCATGAGATGAGAGTACAGCAGCTTAGTCAGTGCTATGCTCAGCTCACCACTTATGGCGAGAACCAGGTTGGGTTAGGTGAGGCTAGTGACCTTGGGATTGGTTCGGCGAACGTCAGTCTAGCTAGCGATATCAGTTCCGACCTTTGGCGAAGACGGAACTACATGGAACACCAATTTTGGCGAAAGAAGGAGAATGGTAACGTTCTTCATTCAAGCTGTTTCGATATGAACCATCAGCAGCGCCACAGATTGGTGGGCACGGTGCTAATACTCTTATTATTCCAATGAATATAACGCTAATACTTCACGTATCCGAACATCCCAACGCAATTCGGTCGTCGGAGCCAAATTGCCAGTGTCGTCAAGGGGGGTCGTCGGAGCCGGGCCTGACGAGGAGGGCAACTGGCGCGCGTGCGGGCCCGCCAGCCTGGCCTAGGGCTAGGCCGAGCGCACGACCGCCGCCCCGCAACCCCGCTCCGAAAGTGAACAGCGACCCACATTACCAGGTGGGGTCAGCGAACTGGCGACCCCTCGCGCGAGGGAAAGTAACCCTCGCGCGAAGGCAGCCCACCCCTCCCACCTGCCCGCGAGGTCCTAGTAACCCATCGCGACCTGCCCGGACGGGCAGGCGAGGTCCATGCGAAAATTCGGGGCCTCCCTTGGGACACTCGACAATTTCGCGACCCGTTGCGGTGACGCCACATGTTCGCCTGTAGCTTCGCATCCGGCGCATGCGAGATTTCGTACCGGGCGAAATTATAATGCTCGCATCGCGGCGCACGAGTTTCGCGACCCGCTACGAAATCTACACGTGTCGCCCGAAGCGACGCTCCGCGCGCATGCGAATGTGTGTCCCATCGCCGACCTGGGCCAATGGACGCGAAGTCGACGTTCTGCCAAGGCGGAGACGGACCACCTGTGCCACTTGCACATGCGCCCTACGAGCCCTGCCGAGCCAAGCCCCACACCCTTGGGCGATGCTCAACCGGCCTGCGGTGGGGCACCACCTCCTTTTCTTTGTGAAGGTGGCTTCGCTCCTCATTTTCCGCATCTCGATTCTATCTTCAAGCGTTGCTAGCTCTGCGCCCCCCCTTAATCCGTGCTATCGTCCCTTTGTCAAACTATGATAATGCTTGTGCTGTGTAGGCTGTAGTGGGGTAGCCCATAAGGGGTACAACCCAAATTAGGGTTAGCATATGTACCCGCATCTCTGTTCAATGCACTCATTCATGCTGCTAGATTCTAACATGGTTTCAGAGCACAAGGTCCGTAGGACAGTTTTTTTTTTCGGGCCCACCTACCGTTGCGGTTACCATGCTACCCCACGTGCGCTTGCCTGCCTGCCTGCCTCGCCTTGTGACGTGCTGCGATGCGCGCGCCGTCCTCCAGCCCTCGCGCTGCCTACTGCTGCCCTAGGCCAGCGCGCCGTCCCTGCAGGCCCGTACGACCCGCGAGCCGCCCCTGCAAGCCCGTCAGGCCCGCTAGCCGTCCCTGCAGGCCCGTCAGGCCCGCGAGCCACCCCTGCAGGCCCGTCAGGCCTGCTAGCCGCCCCTGCAGGCCCATCAGGCCTGCTAGCCGCCCCTGCTGGCCCGTCAGGCCCGCTAGCCGCCCCTGCAGGCCCGTCAGGCCCGTTAGCCGCCCCTGCAGGCCCGTCAGGCCCGTTAGCCGCCCCTGCAGGCCCGTCAGGCCCGCTAGCCGCCCCTGCAGGCCCGTCAAGCCAACGAGCTGCCCCTGCAGGCCCGTCAGGCCAGGTCGCTGCCCCGCTGCCCGCGCGTCGCACTGCAGCCCCGCGCGTCGCGTCTGCTGCCCGCGCGTCGCGCTGCAGCCCTGCGCGTCGCGCCCACTGCTTGCGCGTCGCGCTGCAGCCCCGCACGTCGCGTTCGCTGCCCGCGCGTCGCGCTGCAGCCCCGCGCGCCGCGCCCGCAGCTCGCGCAGCGCGCTGCAGCCTCGCTCGCCGCGGCTGCCCCTGTTCCTCGCGGCTGCCCCTGGACGCCGCCCCTGGATGACTGCCACCGTCGCTCTTGCGGCAGGTGCCACGAAGCGCCCTACTACAGTCGCGGCCCTGCCCTGCAACAGCTGCCGCGGAGCCTCCTGCCGCCGTCGTGGCCCTGCCCTGCAGCAGCTGTCGCGGAGCCTTCTGCCACAGTCGCGGCCCCACCCTGCAGCAGCTGCCGCGGAGCCTCCTGCCGCGGTCACGGCCCCGCCCTGCAGCAGCTGCCGCAGAGCCTTCTGCCGCTGTTGCGGCCCCGCCCTGCAGCTGTCACGGCCCCGCCCTGCAGCAGCTGTCGTGGAACCTGCCCTACCACCGACGCGGCCCTACTCTACGGCCGCTATTGCGGCCCCGCCGAGCGCCGGCCCTGCCTGCCACTGGTGAGCACCTACCTTGTTCTTGCGATGCCGCCTGCCTGCCTGCCTGCCTCCTGCCTGCCTGCCGGCCTGCCTGCCTGCCGCGCCTGCCCTGCACGCGCTGCTGCTGCTACTACTGCTATTGCTACTACTACTGCTACTGCTGCTACTGACAGTGGCCAGATGCAGCTCCAGCGACGTCCGCGTGAGTCCCTCACGCCCCAGCAGCTTAGTGAGTGGTACGCTAGTTGGGGTTGTAGGGGTGGCCGCGCTGCTACTGCTGCTACTGCTGCAACTGCTGTTACTGCTGCTACTGCTACTTCTACTACTGCTGCTGCTACTGGCGGTGGCCAGATGCAGCTCCAACGACGTCCGTGCGAGTCTCGCATGCCCCAGCAGCTTCGTGAGTGGTACGCTCAGAGTAGATGGTATCTGAGTACCGTTCGCTGCCCGTACGTCATTCGCATTGGTGCTCGGACTGGTCAGGCTTGCGGGACGCTCAGTCACACACAGTCCCGCTGCTTCACCCGTCTGAGCGACGCCTGGCGTACCGAGTTTGGCGACGAGGCTGAGCTCCCTGACTGGGTGGAGGTGCTTGGGCAGAGGGTAGATATATTTGCTCTTGACTATGATGCTATTCTCACTGCCATATATGCATTGCCTACTAGTGCTGACCGTGCCTGTTACCTGTGCGTACCGCCTGACCCAGGTATAGAGCCTGCTGCTCTAGGTGCTGGTGAGGCTGCTGCTCTAGGGGTTAGTGTATCTCCTGCTCTAGGTACTGGTGAGGCTGTTGCTCTAGGTGCTGGTGAGTCTGCTCTCTCTGGTACTGCGCCTGCTGAGGCCTTGTACACCTTCACACTTGACTCTGGTGCTTCTCGCTCCTTCTTTCGCGACAGCACCACCCTCACGCCGCTCAGTCGGCCGGTTCCACTCTCCCTGGCAGACCCCTCTGGGGGTCCAGTCCGTGCGACCTC
Source organism: Closterium sp. NIES-65 (assembly GCA_948144175.1). Lineage (NCBI taxonomy): Eukaryota > Viridiplantae > Streptophyta > Zygnematophyceae > Desmidiales > Closteriaceae > Closterium > Closterium sp. NIES-65. The sequence goes on along the minus strand of CANXME010002238.1, from coordinate 298,752 downwards.
CTCCACTGTCCTCCCTTGTCCTGCTGTCCCGTCCGGCACACTGTCGGGTCTTTACCTCCCCTCATTCTCTACAAACTTGGTGGCGGGTTCTGCACTTCAGGACGCGGGTGTTCACCAGTTCACCCCTGCCTACGAGCGTGTGACACACTGCACGTGTGCTCAGACGGGTCGTCACCTGGCTACCTTCACTCGGCAGCCGGGGTCGGGCATGTACACACTGACCACTGAGTCCCCTCAGGTAGCTGCGTCTGCGTCTGCGTCAGGTCAGTTGTCGACCCCCTGCTCGTGTCGCGCCTTGTCGCACCAGACCCTCCTTTGGCACCACCGCCTTGGTCACCCCTCGGTGCAGCGCCTTCGCAGCATGCACCGCCGTGTCCTTGTCTCTGGTCTCCTCAGGGTTCTCCCTCCCCTCCCACCCTCGCCTGCTCCTCCCTGTCTTCCCTGTGTCGAGGGGCGGCAGCGCACCGCTCCTCACTCCTCCTCGTTCCCTCCCACAGAGGCTCCCCTGCAGACTCTCCACCTGGACGTGTGGGGCCCAGCCCGCGTCTGTGGACAGGGCCACGATTGGTACTTCCTGCTGGTCGTCGACGACTACACGCGTTACACCACGGTTTTCCCCTTCCGCACCAAGGGTGAGGTCCCTGATGTTTATGATCCCTTGGATCCGCACTACTCGTCTCTAGCTCCGCGAGCGGTTCGGGACGGAGTTTCCCGTCCTGTGTCTGCACTCTGACAGAGGTGGTGAGTTTTCCTCGGACCTCTTGGTAGCCTTCTGTGAGGAGCACGGCATCACCCAGTCGTTCACGCTTCCGGCCTCTCCGCAGCAGAATGGGGTTGCTGAGCGCCGCATTGGCTTAGTCATGGAGGTCGCTCGTACCTCCATGATCCATGCGGCTGCCCCCCATTTTCTGTGGCCGTTTGCGGTCTAGTACGCCGCGCATCAGCTCAACCTCTGGCCCCGTGTCTCCTTGCCGGAGACCTCGCCCACACTGCTGTGGACGGGGAAGGTTGGCGATGCGTCGCGTTTCCGGGTATGGGGTGTGTGAAAGTAAGGAGTAGGATTAGGAGCCATAGCTAGGAGAGTCCTAGCTAGGCAAGAGACAGTTTAGGCAAAAGGGGGTTGCACTAGCAAGAATGGGGATACAAATAGCAAACCCTAGAAGGGTTGTACTCGCTATAGAGCACCCCACTACAGGCTAGAGCATAACATTCTGACACACCCCCATAGCCAAAGTGGGGTGTAATCAGCAGAGCAAGCAAAGCAGAACAAGCTTAGGGTGGATCACAATGTCACCACACATTGTGAGCACAAGTTCAAGAAGCAATAGTTTAAAGTTCAAAATTATGAGCAAAGCTAGTGGTAGTCACAACGGGCAAGTGAGGAGGAGGAGGGACAGTGAGAGGAGAGGAGATAGGAGGCGACGGCTGAAGCTGCAGACACACGGGTAACAGGAGGCACACTGGCACAGCAGCTACCGGAACAGCGCTCCGGACTACTGGTAACTGGCCCCGCGGCTAAAAGTAGCGGCAGACGAGCAACGGACCCACGGGCGACTGGCACAGCTGGCTACGACTGGGCTACCGGAGCAACTCCCCGGACTATAGGTGCTGCTGGCCACACGACGGCAACCTCCGTTCAACCTCCCCCAAACAGTACCACCCCCCCTCACACACACCCCTTGCTTCACCCCTAGCTTCACTCCCCCTTCACCCCCCCTTAGTACCACTCCGACAGCTCCAACAGGTCCACCACCCCTCAGCGGCAGCTGCAGCACAGGGAGACGGAGGAGGAGGAGGAGCAGGGAACGGCACACAGAAGTTGCACCCCCATACCCCCCACCCCCAAACCCTAATCCTGGAGAACGGGCAGAAGGAGGGGTGGGGCGCCTTCAGAAGCACGGGGGACAGCGGGGAGGAAAGGGGCAGCAAAGAACGGGCCGCCCACGGGCCTGGCACAGCCTCCCGAACCGCGCGCAGGCGGCCCGAGCCGCGCGCGGGCCTGGCGCAGCCCGTACGGGTCGCGCGCAGGCCACGACAGGCGACGGAGGGCGACGCGCGGGTCCCCGTCGCCCGTCACAGCGCTTCCCGGGAGCAACGCGCGGTGTGACGGGGCAGAAACCCGCCGCGCGCCTCGGGGCGCACGGCGGGCAGAGAACCGCCGCGCGCCTCGGGGAGCACGGCGGGCAGAAAACCGCCGCACGCTCCGAGCGCGCGGCGGGATGAAAACCCTAATCTCGACGCTGCGCACCACGGGGCGCGCGGCGGACAGGGAGTAGCAGTAGCAGCGGAAGCAGTGAAGTGGGGCCCACAGGCCAGGAGGAAATAGCTCTGATACCATGTGAAAGTAAGGAGTAGGATTAGGAGCCATAGCTAGGAGAGTCCTAGCTAGGCAAGTGATAGTTTAGGCAAAAGGGGGTTGCACTAGCAAGAATGGGGATACAAATAGCAAACCCTAGAAGGGTTGTACTCGCTATAGAGCACCCCACTACAGGCTAGAGCATAACATTCTGACAGGGTGCTCGTGCCTTTGTCCGCGCTACTCTAAACCCAAGCTCTCCGCCCGCGCTGTTCCGTCTGTCTTCCTTGGCTTTGTCCCTGACGCGCCTGGTTGGCAGTTTTACCACCCCACCTCGCGCCGTGTCTTCCCCTCTCAGGACGTCACGTTCGACGAGCCGGTTCCCTTTTACCGTCTCTTCCCCTACCGCACTGCCCCTCTCCCCCCCCCGCCGCTCTTACTCGCTCCAGGTGCTCCCCAGGTAGACCCCCTCCCCACTCCCGGTACTGCTCCTTCAGGTGTGTCTCAGGTACACCCTCCTCTCTTGCCTGCGCCAGTTGAGGTCACTGGTGACTCAGGTCCTGCTGAGGGTGGTCCTGCTTGGGGTGCTGCTACTGGGGGTGCTGAGCCTTGGGGTGCGGAGCCTGGGGGTGCTGAGCCTAAGGGTGCTGAGCCTGGGAGTGCGGAGCCTGGAGGTGCGGAGCTTGGGGGTGCGGAGACTTGGGGTGCTGAGTCTAGGCGTGAGGAGTCTGGGGGTGCTGATCCTGGGGGTACTGAGTCTGGGGGTGCTGCACCTGGGAGCGCTGAGGCGTCTGGTGAGCAGTCTCCTTGGGGCAGCCGTCTCCGTAGTCGCTCCGCTAGTACCTCGCCGCTGCACTCTCGTCGTCGACTCCCTCTCTCCCCACAGCAGCTGCGTGAGTGGTACGTTGGCCGTCAGGGTCGCGCTGCTGGAGCTAGGGGCCCTGCTGCGAGAGGCGCTGGAGCCGATGACTCTGCTACTAGAGTTGTTTCTGCTGGAGGTTCTGGAGTTGCTGAGGGTGCTTGGAGCTGCTGCGGGTGCTGGTGCTAGAGGATCTGGAGCTGGAGGTTTTGGAGCTGTTGAGGGTACTGGCGCTTGAGGTCCTGGAGCTGCTGCGGTTGCTGGCGCTGAGGGTTCTGAGTCTGCTGTTGCGCAGTCTCCTTGAAGTAGCCGCCTTCGTCCGCATGTACCTCTCACCTCTCAGCAGCTGCACGACTGGTACGGTCGCCGTCAGGGTCGCGCTTCTAGAGCTCGGCTCTCTGCCGTTGGAGGTACTTCTGCTGCCGTCACTGGAGCTGGAAGTGGTGCTGGTCCCGGAGGTGCTCGTACTGGAGGTACTGGAGCTGCTGGGGCTGGAGGTGCTGAGCTTGACGGCGCTACTGCTGGAGACCCTTGGTCTGGGGGTGCTGCTGCTGGTGACACTGAGGCTGGGGACCCTGGGACTGGAGGTGCTGGTTCTGAGGGTGCTGCTACTAGTGGAGCTGGTCCTGGAGGAACTGCACTGAGGGGTCTGGTGCTGCTGGAGGTGCTAGAGCTGCTGAGGGTGTGGACCTGCTGGTGCTGGTGGCACTGCACAGCCGCGCCTGTTCTTTGCTCCGCCGTCTCCGTCGTCTAAGCCACCGTCTGACTCTGTACTTCGACAGGTTCTTAGTCTCCCTTCGTCTACTGGTCTTCCGTTACAGCCTGGCTCACCGCTGCCTGCTCCTTCTCCATACACTGAGCAGACAGGGGGTCTTAGTGAGCGTCGTGAGCCTGCGTCGCGTCCTGTCTTGCCTGTCCGTTCTGGTCGTTTCGGTCGTCGTGTTCCTCGTTCGCGTCAGCTGGTTATCCCCGGCACCCACCTTGTAGTTCGTCGTCCTTCCTCTCCTCTGCAGCGTGTTCCCCTCCCGTCCCCTCCTGTGTCTTCTCTACCTACCGTTCCTGAGCCTGAGTCTGACCGCATTCGTGCTGCTAGCCCTACTGTCACACGTCTGTTAGCCACAGTTGTCACTGACCCGTCGTTTGAGTCTGCTGCTGCGTCTGCCTTAGTCGTTGAGCTTGTTGACTTTGCTGCTGCCTGTCGTCTAGACTACGCCGCTAGTCTTGTTGCTGAGTCTGAGTCTGTCTGTCCTCCGTCCGTCGGGGGTGAGTGTGCTCTTGGCACGGACGTCCTTGAGGACAGGCAGGAGGACCTTGAGTGTATTGCAGCCGCTGCGCCTCATCTCGTGTCCATGCTGCTTGCCCCTAAGGGAGACCCGGATGCTCCAGACATCCCGACCCCGTGCTCTTACGCTGAGGCGATCGCGAGTGAGTACTCCTCTCAGTGGCAGACACCCATGGACGCAGAGATGGCATCCTGGAAGTCCACAGGCACCTACGTCAACGAGGTTCCCCCTCCTGGGGCGAACATCCTCAGTGGCATGTGGATTTTCATGGTGAAGCGGCCGCCAGGTTCTCCGCCTGTCTTCAAGGCTCGTTACGTTGCTCGAGGTTTCAGTCACCGAGAGGGGGTTGACTTCTTCTAGACCTTCTCCCCCACCCCGAAGATGACCACTCTTCGGGTGCTGCTGCACGTTGCCGCTCAGCGTGACTACGAGCTTCACTCTCTTGACTTCAGCACAAGTTTCTTATAGGGCAGCCTACACGAGGAGATCTGGCTGCGCCGCCCTCCTGGCTTCACTGGGTCGTTCCCTCGTGGTACCCAGTGGAGCCTCCGGCGGCCGGTCTACGGTCTCCACCAGGCGCCACGTGAGTGGCACGACACACTGAGGACGACACTTGCAGCTCTTGGGTTCGCGCCTTCTACTGCTGACCCGTCGCTGTTTCTGCGCACCGACACTTCGCTGCCGCCATTCTACATCCTCGTGTACGTTGACGACTTGGACTTTGCCACTGCGGACACTGAGGCTCTCGCCCTGGTGAAGTCGGAGCTGCAGAAGAGAGACACGTGCACAGACCTGGGTGAGCTACGCAGCTACCTTGGCTTGCAGATCACCCGGGACAGAGCACGCCGCACCATTACACTGACTCAGTCACACATGGTGCAACAGGTCCTTCAGCGCTTCGGCTTCACCTGGTCCTCGCCACCGCACACTCCTCAGGCTACAGGTCACTCGCTCTCAGCTCCACCTTCGGACGAGTTCGTAGAGCCGAGTGGTCCTTACCCAGAGCTATTGGGATGCCTCATGTACCTGATGACCTGCACTCATCCTGACCTTGCGTACCCTCTTGGCCTTCTCGCTCGCTACGTGGCTCCTAGTAGGCACCGACCGGAGCACATGGCTGCTGCTAAGAGGGTACTGCGCTACTTGTGCAGTACATCGGGCATGGGGCTCGTGCTTGGAGGGCGGAGCCCAGTTGTCCTCACTTGGCACTCGGACGCTTCTTGGGTTGACGACCTGGCTACACAGCGGTCGTCACAGGGTTACACCTTCAGCCTTGGCTATGGCTCAGTTTCGTGGCGGTCTACATGCTCGTCTTCTGTTCTCGGCTCCAGTTGTGAGGCTGAGATCTACGCCACAGCCATGGCTGCACAGGAGCTACGCTGGCTCACCTACCTGCTGACCGACCTGGGAGAGCAGCCTCGTTCTCCTCCAGTGCTGTACGTAGACAACAAGGCCGCCATTGCCTTGTGTCAGGAGCACAAACTGGAGCACAGATAGAAACACATCGCTCTGCGTTACTTCTTCGCTCGAGAGTTGCAGCAGCGAGGTCAGCTTCGTCTTGCTCACGTGGCCACTCGGGCCAGCACTGCTGATATATTCACCAAGGCACTTCCGTCTGGTGATCATCAGCGTTTCTGTACTTTGTTAGGCCTGGTGCCTACGTTTCCTCACTTGCTATAGACCTTGATTGTACTGTGATCTATATGTATACCTGCTTGCTTGCTTTGCTAGGTAGAGATCAATTTGATGCTGTTGTTGCATATATACCTCTGCATGTGAACTAGACTTGTGGCCCTTTGCTTGTGCTCAGTGTGTGTGGTGACGTTGTGATCCACCCTGAGCTTGCTTTCCTTCTCTTGACTGGTCTTGTGACCCCTTGCTCTCCCCCACTTTGCCTATGGGGGTGTGTCAAACTATGATAATGCTTGTGCTGTGTAGGCTGTAGTGGGGTAGCCCATAAGGGGTACAACCTAAATTAGGGTTAGCATATGTACCCACATCTCTGTTCAATGCACTCATTCCTGCTGCTAGATTCTAACACCCTTAGCCGTCCGCGTATTCTTTCTTTTGTCGATATGGAGTCGAGTCCCGACGCCGAATTCGGATGACTTTCCTCTTTGTCACCGAATGGGTCGCGGACTCAGCTTCACTCTCGAGTGGGACGATTTCGCCGTCCTTCGCGACCACAAGAGAGAGTTCAACGAGCGCTGCTTGGGATTCGGCATCAGGTGGGACTCGAGTAGTCGCGTTGGGTAGATGTCGGCGCCGACTAACACTAGATTGGCGCATAGGGTAGATGCCGGCGCCGTTGGGGGTCGCATTGTCGTCGGTTGTCCTATGACTTACGTCGGCGTACGCGGTATTTGGCATAGACCTCGTCCAGGAACTTGACCAGCGTAGCAAGCGTCGACCACGTACAGTCGGCGTTTGACGTAAGGTAGATGTCGACATGGTAGCGTTTGCTCACCCACCCTTTATGCCCAATCGGGCGTTCAGGTACGCTTGGTTTCGCATTGGGTTAGAGGACCAGCGGTTGTGGGTAATCGGAGTCGGCCCACTTCGAGTGGCCATGAAGGCCGCCGACCATTCTTGCTTTGCTACGGTTTTCGACGCCGACATCACCGCTATCCCGTTGAGAACAACGTGAGCTGTCTCCCCCTTGTCCAGTTATCGTTTTGTTTTGTCACATCATCGCCTAATGTTGTGATCAACGCCGTCGTGAGTTGCATGTGCAGTGGTGGTCCGCTTCCAGGATCACACTGCAGCGTCATAGCCATCCTCTACCCAGGAGATTTGTTGAAGGCTGAGGGACAGGTGTGCAGGATCTCAATCCGGCACATCGATCCGCAGACCGGTAAACTGTATCACCGCGACGAGGCCGTCCGCATGCTGAAGTGAGTTGTGAATTGTCGTCGATGTCCCGCTTGTTAGTCGCCGAGGGTATCACACGCTGATCGCCTCCCTCTACTACGGTGCTTCAGGTTATTGCGCACGGCTGCCTAGCCGAGCTGGGGCGTCCTGATAGGAAGTGGGACGGGGCGCCGCCATCACAAGCAGTGGTGGATGACAGGCTCGTCGACTGCGACCACCCTATCCGCGATGTGAGTTGCACGTTTAAGCATTAAGGGGTTGCACGTTTCTGTATGCCACGCTCCTAATGTTCCGCGCGTGCCGGTGTTGTATGCAGAAAGTGCCAGACACAGTGTCGGACGGGCATGTCGGTGTTGGCATGCTTGCCGCGACGTCGTTTGGGTGGGTGGCGAAACGGATGGACCTGCTGACGGGTGAGAAGGGCTGTAGTGGGGTGAGCATCGAGAACATCAAGACAAAGGGGCTGAGGACGTTGCGCGACAACATGGTGGAGTACATCTGCAAGCGCATCGCCGAAAAACGATCTGCGGCGCCGACTTCTCAAGCCGTCGGACCCGCCAACAGTGCGATTGATGACGACGGCGCGGAAAGACAGACGGCGCCCCAAGCAGCAGTTGCCGCCCAGCATCAGGGGGACGCGAGGGTATCTACTAAAGGAGGAAACTGTGGAGGAGGAGGCGACGCAGCGGCATGAGCAGGAAGGAAGGAAGAGGAGTCGGAGTCGGATTTGGAGTCAGAGTCGGAGGAGGAGGACAAGGAGGTGAAGGAGAAGGACGAGAAGGAGGACGAGGAGGTGGAGGAGAAGGACGCGAAGGATGAGGAGGAGGAGGACGGGAAGGATGAGGAGGAGGGGGTGGAGGAAGAGGTGGAGTACGAGGTGGAGTACGTAGATGGTACGGTTGAGGTGGGAGCGGCGAAAAGGGCGGTGAGGTCGGTGGATGAAAAGAACAAGGAAGAGGAGGATGACGATGCGGGTAATGCTACAAGGTCGGCAGAGGTGGGGAAGGAGAAGGAGGAGGTAGGCGTGGAGGCAACGACGGAAAAGGGCCAAGAGGAGGCGGCCTGCGAGGGAAGTGGGAAGGTGTCGGTCGACGTCGGCGAAGGGGCGAACATCACGGGCGTGCAGGAGACGGGGGAAGCATCTGGTCGGCAGGGTCCTGAAGACGACGTCGAGCAGTTGCGACGGGAGAACTGGTTGTTGAAGGCAGAGAATGCTCGGCTGGAGACGTTGCTCAGAGAGGAGAAGGCTCGGTTGGACAGGTTTTTTGTTGGGATACGTGGACTCATCGACAAGCTGCAAGTTTTGGCCGACCAGGTCACTGTGTCCGACCGGACTGCAGCGAAACGGCTGCAGGACGCAACGTCGGCCATGTCGGCGACCATCACGGGCAACATCACCAGCAGCTTTGACAAAGCGTGGAAGGCGATGAAGTCCTTCGCGGAAAAGGCGTCGGCGTGGTTGTTGGACTTCAGCAATCCGGAGGGAAATATGGCATATAAACGTGCAAAAGCCGTCTCCGCCTTGGCCGACCACGTGGATGGGGTGGTGGGCGAAGCGAAGAGGGGTTTGGAGGAATACATCTCCCAACACCTATCTGCCGCGCAGGTCAACATCGCCACCACTGTGACTCACAGCTTCGCCGTGCAGCCGCCGCCTCCGCCTCAGCCCACACCGCCCGCGCCAACGCCCGCCTTCCCAGACGAGCTCTTGAAGTCGTTCAAGGCGGACGTCTTGAAGGCGGTGACGGAGGCCACCCAACAATCGTTCGTTGCTTCCAGGATGAAGATCATGATCGAGATGATCAGCACTGTGGCGCCTGGTCGGCGTGGGTCGTCGCCGTCGGCCAATGACGCCAAAGCCGTGCAACGGAGGGAGGCCGACAAGCAGGGCCAGAAGAGGGCGGGCGGCGGAGACAATGCGGTCAGCGTGAAGCGGAGCAAGGGAGCGGACGGGAGCCGCGGTCCTGTCGGCTCAAAGCCTGCTACTAAGAGCGTGGTCGACCAGCTGAAGAAGAAGGCGGGGTGGAAGGTCATAAGGTCGTCGCACAGCAAAGGAGATGGAAGCGGGGGGGCAGAGGGTGGCCATGCCGACGAGGTTGCCGCTAAAGTCGCGGGACCGAAAGGCCTGCCTTTGGTCACCGAGCAGACCCATCCTCAATCGAGCGGTGGGAAAAGCGAGAGCGACAAGGAGATCCCAACAGCTCGGACGGCGAAAGATGGCGGCGCCAGAACCGTCAAGGGACCGTCCGTCGTGGTGGTGGGGTCCACGTCGATTCCCCGTAACCCCCCTGCGGCTAGCAGCGCGCCGGCCGGCCAGTCAGCTTTCAACAACGATGGGCCGGCCCTTGCGGCCCCTCCAGCTCCAGTAGGCCCGTCTGCCGCCATGGGCGAGGCGAAGGATGCTGCGGCTAGGGGAGATGGTCCGTGCACCAATAAGCTGCCCGCAGGTGGGGATGCGCTCAGGGACTTGCTCCACCGCATGGAGGCCCATCGCAAGGACGTGTAGCAGCCTCCCGTGGTCGACGCCGCCCCTGCCAAAACAGCACGTCGCTCCGTCACTCCGCAGGTCGTTGGCACAACGTCCGGTGCCCCACCTGTCGCGCCTCTGGTCGCCGCCCGACCGCCTGCGGACCCAAAGTCCGCAGTTCTTCGCGCCCAGTTAGGCGCACGTACAGCGGCAGTGCCACTAATGACCCAGCCGGAACCCGGCAAAAGCGCAACGCCGACGTCAGTAAACGCGGCCGCACCGACACCCGGTGCAGCTGTGGTCAATGTGGCGGCGGAGAAGGGTGTGCATGCAGCGCTAGCCACCGGCGGCCGAGCCGGCAAAGACGCCGACATCGCTGCCATCCAAGCCCATTTTGAAGCAGCAAAACGCATTGAGCACGCCCCTGCTCTGGCCATCATGGACACGGCGCATGTGGAGCCGTCGGGGACTCACGGAGGGAGTTCGGCGGAGCCGACGACTGCAACGGATGCTGTCGCCGAGAGAAATGCGGGACGGAAGGGGAAAGATGACACTGGGAAAGGGAAGGCGTTTGCTCAGAGGAGAACACAGGCGATGTCGGCGGGGAAGGAGATGTCGGACGAGAAAGGAAAGAAGGCGGAAGGGAATCAGGACAAGACGGGCGGCAAGGGTAAGTCGGCAAAGAAGAAGGAGAAGGCGGAGGAGGAGGACGAGGCGGTCGGCGAGGGAAAGAAGGAGCATGGACGAAGGGGTCATGGCATCCGCCACGACAAGTCGGGCAACGGGCTAGGTTGGGTGGGGAATCGATACATAGGCAAGTCGAGAGACAAGATGGAGCTGGCCTATGAGCACTCGATTGCGTACGTCGTCTACGATGGCTACGTGAGCAAGGTGCTCATGGACGAGCTCACCGTCTTGAATCCAGGGGAGTTGGAGAAATGGAAGGAGGTGTGGGAGGAGGTCAATTTCTTGCCGACTGGGATGTGGACGGTGATGTGGGCCAGAGGCTTGTGCCATCCAAAAGCAAGGTAAGACGGATACTGATCTGCCGAGTGCTGTCGACTAAGTCGGTGTCATAATGCTAATGTTGACAAAGTCAATGTCGTTTTAATGTATTTGCGCGGCAGGATCGACGATATACTCGGCAGGTACCGTGGGTACACGAGTTGGGGTGATGCGCTTCACGACGTGCTCTTGCCGGCGATCTGGTTCCCCATCGTTCAAGACACGAAAGAAGGCCAGGCGGAGACGGACGCTGTCATGTCGGCAATGATAAATCGCGTGTCAATGTGCGCGGCGTTTGGGAAGGTCGCAGCGAGCGCGGCGAGGAAGGCGGGAGAGTCGGATGAGAAGACGGAGATGGCGGCCCAGGCGTTAGCGGCCTCCGCTTGCGCCGTCTGGTGCTTCGTGGAGATGGGGGCGTCGGTGCTCGGTGCTGTGGGCAAAGGGAAGGCGGCGGCGATGGTGGCAGGTGTGGGTGAGAAGACGGCTGAGGCCTTCAGGAAGGTGATGCACGCGGTGATCGACATAGCGTCCAATAGGCAGCCACCCGCAGGGGAGGTTGCACAGAACATCGCACCGGCGCTGCAAGGTCATGCAGTAGACAGGGCCTTCAAGGAAGGAGTTGTGGGAGTCGAGGCCGACATGATCGCTAGAGCGACGGTCGAGACCTTGGCGTTCTGGGGAATGTGCCCCGTTGTCGGGCCCAACCTCAAAAAGCACGGCATCGATGTGTCGTGTGACGCGCAGATGGACTACGATATAGAGCACAGGGGGAGGAAGGGGGAGAAGGTCAAGCAGGGCAAGGGCAACAAGAGGAAGAAGAGGCAGACGGGCAACCAGGGCATGGACAGTACGGAGGCGTAGTCGGGGGGCGGAGGTGTTCTGGTTGCTAAGGTGTATGACATGGGCGGCGCTAATAGCGTAGTATTTCTGTTGGATCCTATGTTGGTTGCGCATTTAACTCTTTGTTTGTGTTTGCTTGAATGCTGTTGAAAGGATGAAACAAGCTAACTAGAAGCCTTGTCGGCGAGGGCAGGGACAGTACGGAGGCGTAGTTGGCGAGCAGAGGAAGCGCTAGGTGTTGTTCTTGCTATGGTGTATAACATGTTGGTATGGCCGGCGCCGATTTCGTAGTAATTTAGATGAAACTTTTTTTTTTTTTCAGTTTGATTTACTTGTAGTTTGCTTTTGGGATGATATATATCACTGTCCTCACAGAAACATGCTACTCGGTGATGAACGATGAGCCTTGTCGGCGTTTGGCGGAGTCCTTCAACATGTCGACGTCGACTTGTGTCTGAAGACATTGAGTGTTTGTCTGTCTGCAAGGATAGTAGTTTTGTTTTTTACTGGGCAACTGACAACATTCATCATTGCGGGGTCATGTGGGTTCGCAAGGGCCCTGTTGTGGGCTGTTTACAACCGGAACAGTAATTGCAGTATGGGGGGTTAAAGTCGGCCACAATTAATAGCATCAAACTATGCACACGCATATCCTACAAGGGTCTTCATGCCGACTTCTTGGGCTTGGTCGGAGGACGGTGCACCAGTGCGGTCGGCTTGGCCGGTGTTGTCGACTTGGCCGGTGCGGTCGGCTTCGCCAGGTCGGCCTTGGTCTTCGGCATCTGCTCCTCCCAGGTGTCTGGAAACAAGGTAGCGACCCAAGCACTCGGGTTCAGGTTGAGCGCCACAAGCGCACAGGCGAGGCGTAGCTTTCGAGACCGTCTTGGGGGCAAGCCCCTTGACTCCCATTCCAGACTCTTTGGACAACGTCGGTGCCGTTCCCGGTTTGAGTACCGTGAGGGCATCGCAGAAGGTCCCAATGCCTGGTGTCGCGATCTTGTTCAGTGCATCGACCACGGCTTCGGTGTCGGCATCGCCGTCGCTCGCGCGTAGCTGGCGCACCGCATCCATGACCTTCAGCATGCGGCGCACCCTCATGTTGAGTGCACCCTGCCTCGCGCCTTTGAGGAGGGTGTGGCGGTCGACGAGTCCCGGCTCAGCGACCCTATCGCAAAGATGACGGGTGTCATTTGCGGTGGCGGAGTTCCAGAGGTGCCAAGCGCGCACGGTCTTTGCCTACCGCCAAGGTTGCACCACGTTGAGCTCGTAACTAGCCTCCTCGTCCGTCTGTGGGGGTGGCGAGGGTTTCTCATCCCCTCTCTTGGCTCCGGCTCCCGTGTTGGCCAAATCCGCGGAGCCACCCTCGCTCGGAGCTTGTGCGGTTGTCGACGGCGGATGTTAGAAACAAGAAGTGATCAAGTAGAAACATTTGGGAGTACAAGCATGAAACCCTAGAGAAATGTACCCCCTAAAGGCTAACCCACTGTAGCCTACAAAACAGAAACATATACAATGTTTGACACACCCCCATAGGCTAAGTGGGGGAGAACAAGAGGTCACAAGCCCAGTCAAGAAAGACAAAGCAAGCTCAGGGTGGATCACAACGTCACCACACACTCTGAGCACAAGCAAGAGGCCACAAGGCCAGTTCACATGCAGGTATATATATATAGATCACAGTACAGGCAGAGTCTACAACAAGTGAGGAAAAGAGGGCACAAGCCCTAGCAAAGTGCACAAACGCTGATGATCACCAGACTGAAGCACCTTGGTGAATATATCAGCAGTGTTGGCCTGAGTGGCCACGTAACGCAGACAAAGCTGACCACGCTGCTGCAACTATCGAGCCAGGAAGTAACGTAGAGCGATGTGCTTCGTTCTTTGCTCCAGTCTGTGCTCCTCACACAAGGCAATGGCAGCCTTGTTGTCGACGTACACCACTGGAGGAGAACGAGGCCGCTCTCCAAGGTCGGTCAGCAGGTAGGTGAGCCAGTGTAACTCCTGTGCAGCCATGCCTGTGGCGTAGATCTCAACCTCACAACTGGAGCTGAGAACTGAAGACAAACGCGTAGAACGCCACGAAACTGAGCCACTGCCAAGGCTAAAGGTGTAACCCTGTGACGACCGCCGAGTAGCCTGGTCGTCAACCCAAGAAGCGTCTGAGTGCCCAGTGAGAACAATTGAGCTCCTCCCTCCAAGCACGAGCCCCGTGCCCGATGTACTGCACAAGTAGCGCAATACCCTCTTTGCAGCATCCCAGTGCACCTTTCGGTGCCTACCAGGAGCCACGTAGCGGGCGAGAAGGCCAAGAGGGTACGCTAGGTCGGGACGAGTGCAAGTCATCAGGTACATAAGGCAGCCAACTAGCTCTGGGTAAGGACCACTCGGCTCTACGGACTCAACCGAAGGCAGAGCTGAGAGCGAGTGACCTGAAGCCAGAGGAGTGGCCTGTGCTGAGGACAAGGTGAAGCCGAAGCGTTGAAGGACCTGCTGCACCATGTGTGACTGAGTCAGTATAATGGTGTGGCGTGCTCTGTCCCGGGTGATCTGCAAGCCAAGGTAGCTGTGCAGTTCACCCAGGTCTGTGCACGTGTGTCTATTCTGCAGCTTCGACTTCACGTGGGTGAGAGCCTTAGTGTCAGCAGTGGCAAAGACCAAGTCGTCGACGTACACGAGGATGTAGAACGGCGGCAGCGACGTGTCGGTGCGCAGAAACAGCGACGGGTGAGCAGTAGAAGGCACGAACCCAAGAGCCGCAAGAGTAGTCCTCAGTGTGTCGTGCAACTCACGTGGCGCCTGGCGGAGACCGTAGACCGGCCGCCGAAGGCTCCACTGGGTACCAGGAGGAAACGACCCAGTGAAGCCAGGAGGGCGGCGCAGCCAGATCTCCTCGTGCAGGCTGCCCTGCAAGAAAGCTGTGCTGAAGTCAAGAGAGTGAAGCTCGTAGTCACGCTGAGCGGCAACGTGCAGTAGCACCCAAAGAGTGGTCATCTTTGGGGTGGGGGAGAAGGCCTGAAAGAAGTCTACTCCCTCTCGCTGTCTGAAGCCTCGAGCAACGTAACGAGCCTTGAAGACTGGCAGAGAACCTGGCGGCCGCTACACCCTGAAAATCCACATGCCACTGACGATGTTAGCCCCAGGAGGGGGAACCTCGTCGACGTAAGTGCCACTGGACTTCCAGGATGCCATCTCTGCGTCCATGGCTGTCTCCCACTGAGAGGAGTACTCACCCGCGATCGCCTCAGCGTAAGAGCGCGGGGTCGGGATGTCTGGAGCATCCGGGTCTCCTTTAGGGGCAAGCAGCATTGACACGAGATGAGGCGCAGCGGCTGCACGACACTCAAGGTCCTTGTGTCTGTCCTCAAGGACGTCTGTGCCTAGAGCACACTCACCCCCGACGGACGGAGGACAGACAGACTCAGACTCAAAAACAAGACTCACCGCGTAGTGTAGACGACAGCAAGCAGCAAAGTCGACAAGCTCAGCAACTAGGGCAGACGCAGCGGCAGACTCAAAGGAAGGGTTAGTGACAGCAGCGGCCAGGAGACGCGTGATAGTAGGACTGGCATCACGAAGAGAGTCAGACTCCGGGTCAGCAAGGACAGGAAGTTAGGACGCAGGAGGAGACGGCAGAGGGACACGATGTGGAGCAGTGGAAGGACGCAGAGTCATATAGTGTGTGCTAGGGACAGGTGGAGGATGCTCACGCGGAACACGGCGACCAGTGGGAGCAGCACGAACAGGTGATACAGGATGAGAATCAGGCGACACAGGACGAGAATCAGGCTCACGACGCTCTGTAAGACCGCCTGTTGGACCAGTGTAGGGAGAAGGACCAGGAAGTGGCGAGGCAGGCGGTAGCTGTGACTGCGACTGGACAGGCGGAGGACACTCTAAGGAGGGAGGAGGACCAGGAGGAGGCGGCTGACGAAGATCCTGCTGAAGGAGCGGAACGAAGTACGGCCTCGGCCGTGAAGTGCCCCCAGAAGCAGCAGAGACAGCATGAGAACCTCCAGCCGAACCAGCACCAGCAGCACCTCCAGCAGCTCCAGTATCTGCAGCAGCACCAGCAGCACCTCCAGCAGCTCCAGGACCTCCAGCAGCTCCAGTACCTCCAGCAGCACCAGCAGCACCTCCAGCAGCACCAGCACCAGCAGCACGTCCAGCAGCTCCAGGACCTCCAGTAGCAGCAGGGCCTCCAGCGGGCGGCACCTCAACACCAGGAGCTTCACTCCGGAGGCTGCAGCGCCGAGCGTACCACTCACGTAGCCGCTGAGGGGAGGGAGGCTCCGGCTGCGACACCGCACCCGCAGGACCACCAGCCCCAACTCCAGCAGACCCCCCAGCTCTAGTAGCCCCACGACGGAGGCTGTAACTCTGGGAGTACCACTCACGCAGCTGCTGTGAAGAGGGAGCGCCAACAGGCGCAGAACGGTCAGTCTCAGAACCCCCAGCCTCAGCTCTTCTACGCTCACCACCCCCAGTCGCAACACCCTCAGGCTCAGTACCCTTAGGCTCAGCTCCCGTAGTCTCCCCACCCCCAGACTCAGTACCCCCAGTCTCCGCACCCCCAAGCTCAGCACCCCCAGTCTCAGTACCCCCAGACCCAGCACCACCAGGCTCAGCACGCTCAGCACCTCGCCAGGACCAGAGTCAACATCTACCTCGACAGGCTCGACCGGGTCTACCTGGGAAACACCTCAGGGAGCAGCACCCTAGGGAGGGAGGGGGTCTACCAACGTGACACCTGGGGTGAGGAAGAGCGGCGGGGGGGGGGAGCGGGGCAGTGCGGTAGGGGAAGAGACGGTAAAAGGGTACCGACTCGTCAAAGGTGACCTGAGAGGGGAAGACACGGCGCGAGGTGGGGTGGTAAAACTGCCAGCCAGGCGCGTCAGGGACAAAGCCAAGGAAGACACAGGGAACGGCACGGGAGGAGAGCTTGTCCGCGGACGGATCGCGGACAAAGGCTCGACATCCCTAGACTCGGAACACCGACGCATCGCCAACCTCCCCCGTCCAACGCAAGGTGGGCGAGGTCTCCGGAACGGAGACATGGGGCCAGAGGTTGAGCTGATGCGCGGCGTACTGCACTGCAAACGGCCACAAGAAATGGGGGGCAGCCGCATGGATCATGGAGGTACGAGCAACCTCCATGACTAGACCAATGAGGCGCTCAGCAACCCCATTCTGCTGCGGAGAGGCTGGGAGAGTGAACGTCTGGCGGATGCCGTGCTCCGCACAATAGGCTGCCAAGAGGTCAGAGGAAAACTCACCACCTCTATCAGAGTGCAGACGCAGGACAGGAAAGTCCAACTGGAACCGCTTGCGGAGCTGGAGTCGAGCAGTGCGGATCCAGGGGATCAAGACATCAGGGACCTCACCCTTGGTACGCAAGGGGAAGACCGTGGTGTAGCGCGTGTAGTCGTCGAAGACCAGCAGAAAGTACTGCTCGTGGCCCTGTCCCCGGACGCGGGCGGGGCCCCACACGTCCAGGTGGAGAGTCTGCAGAGGAGCCTCTGTGGGAGGGAACGAGGAAGAGTGAGGAGCGGCGCGCTGCCGCCCCTCGACATAGGGAAGACAGGGAGGAGCATGTGAGGGTGGGAGGGGAGGGAGAACCCTGCGAAGACCAGAGACAAGGTACCTGGAGTGCATGCCGCAAAGGCGCTGCACTGACGGGTGACCAAGGCGGTGGTGCCAGAGGACAGTCCTGTGCAATAGGGAGCGACACGAGCAGGGGGCCGACAGCTGACCTGACGCAGACGCAGACGCAGCTACCTGAGGGGACTCAGTGGTCAGTGTGTACAAGTCCGACCCCGGCTGCCGAGTGAAGGTAGCCAGGTGAGGACCCGTTTGGGCACACGTGCAGTGCGTCACACGCTCGTAGGCAGGGGTGAACTGGTGAACACCCGCGTCCTGGAGCGCGGAACCCGCCACCAAGTTCGTAGAGAACGAGGGGAGGTAAAGGCCCGACAGCGTGCCAGACGGGACAGCAGGACAAGGGAGGGCAGTGGTGGAGGTCGCAAGGACCGGACCCCCTGAGGGGTCAGCCAGGGAGACAGCAACCGATCTAGGAAGCTGCTCTAGGGCAGTGAGGTTGCGAAAGAAACAGCGGGAAGCACCTGAGTCCAGTGTGAAGGTGTGCAGTGCCTCAGTAGGCGCGGTACCAGCAGACGCAGACGCACTAGCACCTAGGGCAGCAGCCTCACCAGGACCTATAGCAGCAGACGCACTAGCACCTAGAGCTGCAGCCTCACTGGTCCCAATACCCGGGTCGGGCGGTACACTCAGGTAACAATCACCCTCAGCACTAATAGTCAATGCATACATAGCAGCAAGGATAGCATCATAAACAAGAGCAAAGATATCGATCCCCTTCTTAAGCAGATCAGCTCAGCGGGGCAGCTCACAGGCGTCAGGAAATTGCTCGTGCCAGGCGTCGTCGAGGCGAAAGAAACAGCGGTGCGCCGTGTGAAACCTCCCACAGGTCTGGCCAGTGCGGTCACCTGTGCGGATGACGTACGGGCAAGTACCCCCACCCCCAGACCCCCCACGCTGAGAGTACCACTCACGGAGCTGCTTGGGCGACTGGGTCTCGCTGGGACGCTGCTGCTGCTACCTCTGGCCACCGCCGAACCCGCCACGCTGCACCGCTCCACCGTGCCCTCCACCAGCTCCACCGCCGCCACCACTACCACCCCCACCCCCACCACCTCCACCACCGCCGCCTCCACCACCCCCGGCTCCGCCACTGCCCCCCCCACCACCAGCACCACTCCCACCACCGCCGCCACCGCCGCCGCCCCCTCCACCCCCTCCACCACCACCTCCCCCGCCGCCACCTCCGCCACCCCGGCCCCCCTTGCCCATGCCGCCCTTGCGCCGCCCACTGGGAGCGTACGCAGCTCCGACCCCCTCAGCACCTAGGAAGTCGACAACAGCAGCAGATGCAATGGAGGGGAGAAGGGGGGAGGGTGAACATCCCTCAAATAAGGGAGTGCGAGGGTCTCCATGAGAGGCACCTACAGCTACAATGCTCTTCTCAGATGCAAGGAGTTCCTTCTCGAGCAGGTCGACAGTGAGGTATGTGGGGGAGAGAGCGAGAAAGTGGTCCCTGACAGCGCGAAGAGAGTCAGGGAGGTGAGTGACTAGGTGGTAGAGGGTGAGGTACATCGGCGGGGGGTTCTTGGCTAGGAAATCGGGGGGGAGCGCGGCACGATAGCGGAGATCACTAGTACGGAGGTGAGTGCTGAGGTCAGCTACAGTGGCAAAGGCAGACAGATCCGGGAAGAGATTGGGCAGTGAGAGACGGCCTATCGCAGCAGTAGCAGGGGAGGAGTAGGGTGCAACTACAGCATCGTACAGCTCCTTAGCGGTCTTATGCTGGCCGAAGTGCTCGCGCTCATCTAACGGCAGGTGACTGTTATAGTCACAATAGGCTCCAATGTGCCTAAAACGAAAGATAGAGTGCACAGCCGGATTTCTGCACAGCGGCTTCAAACGTTCATAGCGTTCTGGTCACAACTTCAAATGACCTGTTTCAAATTGGATCTGGAGCGTCTAAACGTCGCCTACAATAGGCAATTTAGATCGCACAATTGCACCAAGTATTGACGACACAGTGTCGGTTTGAACGAACAGCACTATGGCAGCCACTATGGTCTTAGAACACAAAATAGGAAGAGATATGAAGAGTTACGAGTTGGGAATGACTCCCAGCTCCTACAAACCCCAGGAGCCGAGGTACAGTGATGTGGAACAGTGCCACACTGTCCCCAACCACGAAGGGTCTCGAAACTACCCTTCACTAGGGCCTACACCAAGTGAAATGTTACACTACACAAAGTAATGTAACTATCTTCAATATCTTGAGGTGTACCCTTTTGGCGAGCTTCGAAATCACTTGAGGCTTGACACCAAGGCTCGGGCTCTTCATCACAAACTCATCCTTGAGTTCTTGATGGGTCTGCTGCACACACCTGCGACACACCGAACGTTCGACACAGGACAAAATAGAAACCGCGCACGACAAAAATAAAAACCGCGCGCGAGACACAAACGACCGCGTAACACGCGTCTAGCGATAACTCGCTATTGACTCGACACACACACTCGACATCAAGACTCAACATTCACACACAATTATAAGCATGAAATATATATTATCCCATGGCCTCATACCATTCCATACACACACACATGCACGCACACGGACAACAAGCCGAGTGCAAACCGTAGGGTTGCACCAACAGTGACTGCAAACGGCTAGGCGAGCATGGGCGTGACGAGTCTGCCACTGTAAGCGAGCAGTACTGTCAGCCGTAGCAGCAGGTGCGGGGGCAGCGCCGGACGTGTGGTCATATAGGGAAACGTCGTCCTTGGCAGTGATCTGGAGGAATAGGTGTAGGTCATCGAGCCAGACATCAAACTTAATCGGTCGGCCCTCTGCGTCAAAAGTGAGAACACTGGGACTGGCCATAGTTGCACTAGCAGTAGCAGCAGTAGCACTAGCAGTAGCAGTAGCAGCAGCAGTAGCAGTAGTAGCAGTAGCAGGAACAGGAGCAGTAGGTGCTGCTTTGGGGCACCGCGGCTCGGTCAATGCGGCGCGATTCGGGCGGCGCGACTCGGGCGGCGCGGCTCGGGCAGGGCGGCGCGGCGCGGCTCGGACTAGGCTACGCGGCATGGCGCGACGGTGGGCCTGCGCGCGGGCGGCTGTAGCGGGCGGTCCGTGGCTGTGCGTGGGCTGCAGTCGAGCGCGGGCGGCGGCTTTCGAGGGCGACGCGGCGGCCAACGGGCGGGGCTGCGGCGCTCTGGACGGCCAGGAGGGCTGGTCGACGGGCGACTAGCGGGCTGCTCGTGGCGGCGCTAGTCGCGCGGGCGGCTAACGGTCGGCGCGCGCGCAGAAAAGGCCGCGCGCGGGCTGCTAGCGGGCTACGTGCGCTAAAAAAAAAAAAAAAAAAAAGGCCGCGCGCGGCACTAGCGAGCTGCGCACGGGCAGCAGGAGAAGGAGAGGCGCTCGAGGGCGCTAAGTCGATACGGCGCTCGAGGGCGCTTCTAGCGGTGGGCCCTTAGGTAAGTGGTCCTAGGTCTAGAACCTAAGCTCTTAATACCATGTTAGAAACAAGAAGTGATCAACTAGAAACATTTGGGAGTACAAGTATGAAACCCTCGAGAAATGTACCCCCTAAAGGCTAACCCACTGTAGCCTACAAAACAGAAACATATACAATGTTTGACAGCGGAGACTCCGGCACTCTCCGTGCTTCTGACACACGGAGTGCCTCGATGAGACGGGTTATCTCGGCGGTGAGCGACGCGATGGTGCCGTCGTGCTTCTCGACCTCCTTCTGGAAGTCAATCTTCTTGTTGGCAGAGCGCTCAATCTCGTACTTCAGCGTCTCCTTGAGGGACATGTTGTAGTACTCGGTGTCCAAGCGGACAGAGATTTCTTGCAGTGGTAGGACAAAGACGTTAGCTGCGAGGTGGCTTCGAATACACTCGATACATCTCGTCGCCGCATTATTGTCGACTTACCTCTGCCTGAATTTGGGTCAGGTTTTGGCGCTTGTTGATCGTTTTGGTGTTGATGCTCTCGACCCGTTTCGCCCAGTGTTGGAAGAGGGGTATCCGGCAGAGCTTGGAACCTTGGACGTACGGGTGCCATGGTGTGCGGACCAGCCTCACCGCTAGGTCCTCAGCGACGATGCAGCGCAGCATCTGAAGGGTACGCCAGAAGTGCACGGTGGCTTTGTCGGCGTCGGACCCCTTGGCAGCGAGATGTTCCGCCTGCAATTCGTCATATGCATTGGATGTTCAAGTACGGACGGCAACCCGACACGAAGACAAGGCTACGTTGGCGTCGCTTAACATACCTTCTTCAGCATGGCGTCAACGGCGGGGAAGATGTGCTCGGCGATGAGCTTCAAGAGCTTCTCGGAGGGCGGCACCCCACTCCGACCCAAGAAGTAGTCCTGCTTGTAACCAGAGTAACCGGTCTTCATCATCACCACCCCCACCGGAATGGCGGTGATGTACGCTCGCGTCATCTTGTCGAGCGCCCAGTGACCCAGCTCCGCGATCTCGGCCCGCGGCGTGCCTTCGATGGCCAGCTCCTGGGCCCCTCCTGCTCGAGCGGCGTGCACGTTCCTCTTGCGGAACACCTTGTTGGTGTCCCACATCTGCCGCGTCCAGCGTTGGTGGCTTGCCGCTGTCAGAATGTTATCTTATGCTCTAGCTTGTAGTGGGGTGCTCTATAGCGAGTACAACCCTTCTAGGGTTTGCTATTTGTATCCTCATTCTTGCTAGTGCAGCCCTCTTCTCTCTTCTAACTTTTACATGCTATCAGAGCAGGTCGATCCCCTTGGATCGATCCTGTGGGTGGGCTTACCACCTCGTTGCTTCCGCTGCAACTGCTACTACTACTCTCTGTGCCGCACGCCCGGTGGCGTGTGGCAGTTTTTCTTCCCGCCGTGCGCCCCGAGGCGCGCGGAGGTTTTCTGCCCGCCGTGCGCCCCGAGGCGCGTGGCGGTTCTCTGCCCGCTGTGCGCCCCGAGGCGCGCGGCGGGCTTCTGCCCCATCCCTCGGCGCGTCGCCCACGGGAGGCGTTGCGACGGGCGACGGGGACCCGCGCGTCGCCCCCCGTCGCCCGTCGTGGCCTGCGCGCCGCCCGTACAGGCAGCGTGCGGCCCGTACGGACTGCGCCAGGACCAGCCTCGCTCCGGCCATGCTGCGTCGCCCGTCGCGGCGCACCGAGGGCACGTGCACCGCCCCCCCCCCCCCTTTTCCCGTCGCCCGTCGCGGCTCCCTCGGGGGCCGCCTGGGGGAGGGGGGCGAGCGCCGCCCCTTCTGCCGCCTGTTTTGGCGCCCTAGGAGGCCGCGCGTCGGTCCCCCCCCCCCCCTCCCCCGTAACCTCCCTACCCGCCATCCCGCCCTGCCAGTGTTGGGTTTGGGGGGTGGCGAGTATGGGGGTGGCAGTTGTGCATTCCTCCCTTTGCTCCTCCTCCTCCTTCGTCTCCCACTGCTGCAGCTGTCGCTGAGGGGGGTGGATAAGTGGGAGACTGGGGTTTAGGGTTTAAGGGGGGTGCGTGGGAGTGGAGCTAGGGTTTGAGCAGTGGGCGTGTGCCGAGAGTGTGGGACAGTTGGGGGAGGTTGAGTGGAGGCAGCAGTCTTATCGTCAGCAGCAGCAGCAGTCCGGAGGCTACAATCTCCGGTAGTCGCCAGTCGCCCGTGGGTCCGTTGCTCGTCTGCCGCTACTATTAGCCGCGGGGCCAGTTACTCCAGTAGTCCGGAGCGCTGTTCCGGTAGCCACTGAGCCAGCAGCTTGTCTGTTTGTCTGCGCCGTCAGCAGTCCCCTCCCATCTTCTCTCCCCACAGCTCCTCCTCCTCCTCACTTGTCCGCTGTGATTAGCTCTAGCTTTGCTCATAATTGTGAACTTTTAAACTGTTGATCCTTGTACTTGTGCTCAGAATGTGTGGTGACATTGTGATCCACCCTGAGCTTGTACTGCTTTGCTTGCTCTGCTGATTACACCCCACTTTGGCTATGGGGGTGTGTCAGAATGTTATCTTATGCTCTAGCCTGTAGTGGGGTGCTCTATAGCGAGTACAACCCTTCTAGGGTTTGCTATTTGTATCCTCATTCTTGCTAATGCAGCCCTCTTCTCTCTTCTAACTTTTACAGCCGCAGAGAGCTCATTTTGGTCGGCGTCGTTGCGGGCAAAGAAGAGATGCTTCTTGTACCACCGCTCGCGCTCGGAGGTGTCCAGCGGCGGAAGGAAGTCAACGCCGTGAAATTGACCGATCTGGTCGAGGATGAAGTGCAATCGCAGGCCGGTCTTGCCAACGGCACACAACTCCGCTTCGAGGTGCCACGCCGCGTAGCTCTGATGAAGACGCGCATCCTTGGACGTCTTCGAGTTCCACGCAGCGATCACCATGACGACCGGCTGGTTCTCCAGGTTCACCGACGAGGTGCTCGCCAGCCGGTACAAGAAGATGTCGGGGAGTGTGATCTCGCGGATGCTTGCATCGCGTAGGAGAGTGTGGTGGGAGAGTAGCGTGAGCACCTTCACGAGCAGAAACCTCTACAGAGTCTGTGAAGGAGTCGTTGCCCGCGGGTTCCACGCCTTGGCCGCCCACGTCGGCAGCACCCTCATCATGATCTGGCAAAACTGTTCGGCGGTGTAGGCATCGCCGATGGTTCCGCGACGCTGGTCAGCGCAATTCCTGCCCACAAAGCCAAGGGTAAGGGTTATTTAGGGCGGCGTCGACTTCAGAGTGTGGATGACAGGGGTTAAACCTCAACTTACTTGATGTCCCGCTCGTTCTTGGTGCGAATTATGAACCGCACCTCTGATCTGACAACCGATATCTCCCGCATGATGCTCAGCTCCGTCTCCCGGTAGAGCGTCGCCTCCACTCTCACTGCCATCTGGCATGCCTTTATGCGCCCGAGGAGCGTGTGCACCGTTGTAGATTGCACAGGCTGGGTTCCGTGGCGTTGTTCCCCTCCTCGATGGACTCGGCGTCGAGCTTACACTCACGAACTATGAACTTCCCGAAGGCGCGAAGCCGGGTCTTGGTGACCCTAGGGCCGTGCAGCCACACGTACGCCTGGGGGACATCGGCTTCTTTGTCCCAATTTTTCTTCTTGTTGTTCCGGATGTAGTGGCCTATCTCGTCGACGTGCCTAAGCCTGTGCTCCTGGGGAAGTTTGTCGCGTGTTTGCCTCAACATCTTCGCCGCCCACCTCTTGTAGTGGTAGATCCATGAGGTGTACAGCCTCAACGTGCTGTTCTTTCTCCAAGGTTTGCAGGTGGCGTAGGGCGTCCATGACGAGCACGTCAATGCACGCGTAAACCATGTCTTCCTCGACGAAGTCTGCCGCCCTCCATTGTTCGTGCGGCACCAACATTTTCTCCTCGTCCTCATCCTCGTCCTAGCAGTTGATCTATGTATTCAAGTTCCCGCCTGAGTCGTTCTTCCAAGGTGCGCGGATTAGTGCTACGCTGTGGACGCTCGTCGCTTTCGTCATCGCTTTCCTCCTCCTCCTCCTCCTCCTCCTCCTCCTCCTCCTCCTCCTCCTCCTCCTCCTCCTCCTCCTCCTCCTCCTCCTCCTCCTCCTCATCCTCGTCATCAACCCTGTTTTCTGAGCCGGCCGGTACCGACGAAGTTCTTGGCTGTCCATTTTGGGTCGGAGTCAATCTACTAGCGCGCTTCGTAAAGATCGGCGGTGGGGGAATGTCCCTGGTGAACTCCCCGTCTGGAATCTGCGTCAGCGCGTCAAGATCTTAGAGTAACTTGAGCGTCTCTTCCTGGGTAGAGGTCGGATTGTGGTCGGTTGGGGGACCCGCGTCGGACATGTCGACGTTGGCCATGTGGCAGCTTGTATGTTGCTCTACCGTCGTCCGTGTGCGATGCGGAGGTTGGTAAACCATAGACGGTACTGAGTCACGGGTGCGGTGTACGCCGAAGAGTTGCGAGACGGTCTTATTCAAATTCTGACTCAAGTGCGTCTAACTCAGCTTCGACCTCGAGACGTTCAAGCTGCGCTTTGATGTCGGCGTCTACTGAGTCGGCGAGGGGTGGGATGGGTGGCGGCTGTTGGGCTCTAGGGCGACCTCTGGCCATGCGTCGCCGACTTGCTAGGTCGGCCGTGACCGACGTTGCCCTAAAACATATGACGTCGATGTCGACGAGCACTGAACTCTCGTTTACCTAAACATCGACCTGATTGGTGGGTGCCAGGTAGAAGCAACATGTGCCGACGTGATCGATTAGTCGGCAACCGAGTAACCTACAGGCGCGATGATAGACAAGCAGTGCTGAAAATTCTAAGTGCACGAAAGAACAGGAAGGGACGCAGGAACGGACAAGGGAATTGAGCACATGCGCAAGGTCACGGAGGGGTATGGTCCTTAGCGACTCCGATGCTGCCGCGCTTCACGCAACCCCCTATGCTTCTGCCGCTATGCATGTGTTCTTGTGCGGCGGCGCAGTGTTCGACTTGCCACGTGCCAAGCATGGCTAACGGGACGCCGCGCTGCACCCAAGTGGCGTAAGCCTGGGCCATTCCACGGTAGAATGTGTCAGAATCTTAGCTTGGCTAAGGAGCCATAGCTAGTGAGAAGTTCGAGTGAGTTTGAGTTAGGAGAGTCGAGAAAGTTGAAAAGAGAAGAGGAGGCGTTTCACTATAGAGCGAGCAGTACATATAGGCAAGATGAAAGTTGCACCACCAAAACAGAACATTATATAACTACACTAGTCTACACTACAGGCAATTACAAAACAATATATAGATTTATATATTATTCTGACACGCCCCCATAAGTGCCTGTAGGGAAGAATATGCAGTCAACGCCCCCATAATGGGGTACACCAAGAGTGCGTAGCAGTACGGGAGAGGGCAGGCAAGGAGGAGGAGAGAGGGAGAGAGAGAGAGGGAGAGAGAGGAGAGGAGGTGATAGGCTCTGGTTGGTCACCACATACATCCCCTCATCCTCCCCCTCCCCCTCCCCTTGCTGCAGGAGCAGCAGAGGGGGGGACAAACGGAGGAGAATGGAGCCGTAGGGCCAGGGGACCACACTCACCCATCACCCCCACACCCGCCACCCCCAGTCCCTCCCCGGGCTCCCCACACTCTCACACCCTCCCCCCAGCAGCAACTGCAGCAGAGGGAACAAAAGGAGGAGGAGAAAGGGGGGGGGAAGGGGGGGGGGGGGGGGCCGACGCACGGCCTCCCCGGGCGCCAAAGCAAGCGGCAGAGGGGGCGACGACTCCCCCCCCCTTTCAGGTCGCCCCTCCCGCCACCTGTCGAGGCGACCTGAGGGGGCCGCGTGCGGCCCCCGAAGGAGCCGCGATAGGTGACGGGAAGAAGGGGGGGGGCGGGACCGCAAGTGGGCGGTGCCGAAGTGGGCGACGGGGCCGCAAGGGTGGGCGGGGCCGCAGGTGGCGACGGGGCCTCAGTTGGCGGGGCCGCAGGTGACATCGGGGCCGGGGCCGAGGGCGGCGACGGGGCCGCAACAGAGGGCGGCGGGGCCGCAAATGTGGGCGGGTCCGCAGGTGGCGACGGGGCCGAAGGTAGGGCGGCGAGACGGCCGCAGGTAGGGCGGCGGGTAGGCCGCAGGTAGGGCGGCGGGACGGCCGCAGGTAGGGCGGCGGGTGGGCCGCGACGGAGTGGCGGGGCCGCTCGAAGGAGTGGCGGGGCCGCGACGAAGTGGCGGGGCCGCGCGAAGGGGAGGCGGGGCCGCGACTAAGTGGCGAGGCCGCTCGAAGGGGTGGCGGGGCCGCGACGAAGTGGCGTGGCCGCTCGAAGGGGTGGCGGGGCCGCGACGAAGTGGCGGGGCCGCGCGAAGGGGTAGCGGGGCCGCGACTGGGTGGCGGGGCCGCTAGAAGCGAATAAGGGGCACGCCACGGGGCGTGCCAAACACAGAGTAGCAGCGGAAGCTTTAAAGTGGGGTCCACACGTCAGGACCTTGTCACTCTGATAGCATGTCAGAATCTTAGCTTGGCTAAGGAGCCATAGCTAGTGAGAAGTTCGAGTGAGTTTGAGTTAGGAGAGTCGAGAAAGTTGAAAAGAGAAGAGGAGGCGTTTCACTATAGAGCGAGCAGTATATATAGGCAAGATGAAAGTTGCACCACCAAAACAGAACATTATATAACTACACTAGTCTACACTACAGGCAATTACAAAACAATATATAGATTTATATATTATTCTGACAGAATGGGCGTGTGTTACGTGGCATGGGACCGACGTTGGTGCCTCTCCGCGGAAATTACGGCATGGTGACTTCCATATCCTAGGGGCCCTGGATTATTGAAGAGCCGCGTGGCAACCCTACCGAGAGCGCCTCGTGATCAGCGCCGACTACCATGTGGTGTGCTTTGGTGTGTGCTTCGCTCATTTAACCTGGACATTGTTGTGAATTTGCCGCGTGGCTCGATTGTGGGCCGTCGGATGACTAAGTCGACACCGACATCGCTTGCAACCCGCGATGCCACTGGACAGTTACATCTTTGACGGACCGAATTGAGCCGCGTGAATCGCGCACCAACAATTTTGGAGGGAACGTCGACTTCCCGCGCGAAACATTCACCCGTGGAGCGACGCATGGCTACGACGCCCACGTCGTGGCAGCCCTGTACACGTTGGGGACGATCTGGCTCTTCCCTATTGGGCCGCGTGGTAGCAGTCGTGGCTCGACGTGGCGAGCTGTCCTATTTTGTCCGCTGAGATATACTTCTCGGGTTTCTCTCAGCGAAACCCGAGGTCGTCAAAATGTCGACAATCCCGAGGGCTTCCGAGGCCCCAGGGATGCCAGTTCGGCCTAGTTTGCCGCTGGGATGTCGTCAGGAGCTCACCAATCCCGAGGGGGGCCCTTGTCCTATTAAAACCGCGAAATTGGGCGGCATTTTTCGTCCGCTGAGGTATGCCATCCCAAAACAGCTAGGCTTGGATGGAAAGTACATGTGGCGTGGCGTTTCATTGATCCCAGCCTTAGGACGTGGGCCCAATCGAGTTTGATCGCCTCGATCAGAAGCGATCAATAACTTCGAGGAAGCCTGAAACCAATTTCAGGCAATCGGGGGCGATCAGCTGATGACCCCAACTCAATCACACCCGATTTTCACCCCGATCAAACTCGATTTTGCTCAATCACCCTCGATCAGTTGATTGCATGTGATCGAGGGCCAAAACGAAGGTTGCGAAAGTTACACTGTTGAACTGTGTGTCGTGAATTATCGCTCATGCATGGCACATTGCGAGAACTCTCGAGGGGTTGACGATATTACAAGGAAACAGAGTTAGTCGCCAGGTAACGTTCGGTCGCCAATCTCGCATGAGTTGGATAGGAAGTTCCAAGTAATGTTCCCACGTTTGCCGAGTAAGGGCGCGTCTGAAGTGAATTTCGACGTTTGCCGACGAAAGTTTCGTCGACGTTCCTCGACGAAACTCGACATTTTTTCAGCTTTGTGCACTTCAGACACCCACACAACAAAATAACTCATACGTGCCATAGGAACGCTCATATAAGTTGCCCATGAAAATCCGACGTGGAATTGTCAGAACATGTCTATAGCTTATACTGCTGTGTAGGCTGTAGTGGGGTATCCCATAGGGGGTACAACCCAGTTAGGGTTTCACATTTGTACTGCTTTCACTCATAGTTCACATCATTCCTGCTTACTCATTTCACATGGTATAGAGCTAGGTCCCTCCAGGACCGAAATTTTTTTTGGGCCCACCGAAGCGCGCCCCCGAGGCGCAATTTTTTTTAGCGACCCCTCGAGTCGCCCTCTCCCCTGCGGCCTCGCCGCCCACTCTGTCGCGGCCCCGCCCTGCTCCTTACGCGGCCCCGCCGCCTGCTCCTTACGCGGCCCCGCCCCGGCCCTTACGCGGCCCCGCGTCGCCTCCTACGCGGCCCTTACGCGGCCCCGCGCCGGCCCCTTACGCGGCCCTTACGCGGCCCTTACGCGGCCATGCCGCCGGCTCCTTACGCGGCCCCGCGCCGGCCCCTTACGCGGCCCTTACGCGGCCCTTACGCGGCCACGCCGCCAGCTCCTACGCGGCCCCGCGCCGGCTCCTTACGCGGCCCATCCCCGGCCCCTACGCGGCTCCGCGCCGGCTCCTACGCGGCTCTTACGCGGCCCCGCGCCGGCCCCCTCCTTACACGGCCCTGACGCGGCCACGCCGCCGGCTCCTACGCGGCCCCGCGCCGGCTCTCACGCGGCCCCGCAGCTGGCTCCTACTCGGCCCCGCAGCCGGCCCCTTAAGCGGCCCCACCGCCGGCCTCCTACTCGGCCCTGCCCCGGCTCCTTCGCGGCCCTGCCCCGGCTCCTACGCGGCCCTACCGCCGGCCCTGACGCGGCCCCGCCCCGTCTCACTTCTACGCGACCCGAGCCGCCTGTCGCCGAGCAGCCCGGGACCCGAACCGCCCTGCAGCCGAGCCGCCCGGGAGCCGAGCCGCCCTGCACCCGAGCCGCCCTGCAGCCGAGCCGCCCGGGAGCCGAGCCGCCCTGCACCCGAGCCGCCCTGCCGTCGAGCCGCCCGGGAGCCGATCCGCTGTACACCCGAGCCGCCCGGTCGCCGTTCTGCTTTTCTGTCGAGCTGCGCGACCTGCCCTGCCTGGTGAGCACAGTCCCACTGTCACTGCGTGCTCTCCCCCCTACTGCTTGCACTGCTTCACAGTCGTCGTCATGGCTACCCCTAGTGTCCTAGCTTTTGACGCTGAGGGTCGCGCCATTGATTTTGAGGTCTGGTTAGACGACCTGCAGCTGTTCTTACAGTGCGACAGGGCTGATGACCTTTCTCTCTTTGACCTCACCTCTGGCGCCTCTCCTGCTCCTGCTGCTGATGCTGATCCCGCTGTCCGCTCTAAGTGGGCCACCCGCGATGCTGCTGCACGTCTTGCTGTGCGTCGCCACCTCCCTACCTCTGAGCGTGCGCACTTTAGTCAGTACAAGAGTGCTCAGACCTTGTACGACGCTGTAGTTGCGCGCTACTCCTCCCCTGCCACTGCTGCACTGAGCCGTCTCATGCTTCCCTACCTCTTTCCTGACCTCTCTGCCTTTCCCACTGTCGCTGACCTCATTACGCACCTCCGCACTAGTGACACTCGCTACCGCGCCGCCCTTCCTGCTGAGTTCTGCGCTAGGAACCCCCCTCCCATGTATATCGCTCTCTACTACGTAGTCGCGCGCCTCCCTGACTCCCTTCGCGTCGTCAGGGACCACTTTCTCGCAGTCTGTCCCACCACTCTCACCGTCGACCTCCTCGAGAAGGCCCTCCTTGCAGCGGAGAAGAGCATAGTCGCTGTAGGTGCTTCTCGTGGTGACCCTCGCACCCCCATCTTTGAGGGGTGCTCTCCTTCCCCCTTGCTGCCCTCTGTTGCCTCTGGTGCTGCTGCCGACCTGCTTGGTCTTGAGTCGGTCGGCACGGCGTCTGCCCCTAGTGGGAGACGTCGCTCCAGCAAGGGCAAGGGAGGCAAGGGCGCGGGTGGAGCTGGGGGGGGCGGTGGCGGTGGCAGCGGTGGCGGCGGAGGGAGTGGGGGTGGCGGCGGGACTAGTGGCGGGGGTGGTGGTGGTGGTGGTGGCAGCAGCGGCGGAGACGGTGGTGGTGGTGCCAGCGGTGGTGGTGGAGGCAGCGGCGGAGGTGGAGGCGGCGGAGGTGGAGGCAGTGGAGGCGGCAGCGGCGGAGGCAGTAGTGGTGGAGGAGGTGGAGCTGGTCGGGGTGGTCCCCAGCAGCGTAGCGGCGGTGGTGGTGGCCAGCGCTCGCACCGGCAGCAGCAGCAGCGCTCACGGGACATCCCTTCGCCTCAGCAGCTTCGTGAGTGGTACGCTGGGCGTCAGAGGGGTGGGGGTACTGGTCCCTGCACCTACGTTCTTCGTTCGAGCGACCGCGCGGGTGAGCAGTGTGGGGGTGCCCACGCTACCCAGCGCTGCTTTGGCCGCCTGACGGACGCTTGGCGTCAGCAGTTCCCTGGGGCTAGTGAGATCCCTCGCTGGGATGAGCTTCTCAGGACTGGTGTAGCGATCTTTGATCTTGATTTTGATGCTATCCTTACTGCTATGTATGTTGTGGATTCTAGTGAGGAGAATGAGGGTTACCGGTGTTTCCAGCCCGACCCGGGCATTGGTACTGCTGCGCTAGGTACTTGTGAGGCTGCTGCTCTAGGTGCCAGTGCGTCTGCGCTCTCAGGTACTGGTGAGACTGCGTTCTCAGGTACTGAGTCGTCCTCGTCCTCCCTCACTTTCACACTTGACTCCGGAGCTTCTCGCTCTTTCTTTCGAGATCGCACTACCCTTTCGCCGCTCGCCAGGCCGGTTGCGGTCTCCCTTGCTGACCCCTCTGGGGGTCCTGTCCTGTCTCACTTCTCCACTGTCCTCCCGTGTCCGGCTGCCCCTTCGGGCACCCTGTCGGGTCTGTACCTTCCCTCGTTCTCTACGAACTTGGTGAGTGGAGCGGACCTGCAGGATGGGGGTGTTCACCAGTTCACTCCTGCGCGTCAGCGGGTGACCCACTGCACGGAGGCTTGCACAGGCCGACACCTGGCCACGTTCTCGCGTCGGCCGGGGTCGAGTCTCTACACCCTGACCGTTGAGTCTCCTCCTGTCCCTGCGTCTGGTCAGGTGGCTGCGTCGGGTCAGGTACTTGCTGCTGCGTCCCGGTCAGGTCCTGAGTCTGCCCCCTGTTCTTGTCGCCTCCTGTCTCACGAGACTCTCCTGTGGCACCACCGTCTTGGCCACCCCTCCTTGCCCCGTCTTCGGAGCATGGCTTCCCGTGTCCTTGTCTCTGGTCTTCCCCAGTCTCTCCCTCCTCTCCCCTCCGGGCCAGGACCTTCCTGTGTCCCCTGTGTCGAGGGTCGCCTCCGGGCTACTCCTCACTCCTCCCACTTCCCCCCGACAGAGGCTCCCCTGCAGACGCTTCACATGGATGTGTGGGGCCCAGCCCCCGTCCGTGGGCAGGGTTACGAGCGATACTTCCTGTTGGTGGTTGACGACTACTCGCGTTACACCACAGTCCTCCCCTTGCGCAGCAAGGGTGCGGTCACTGAGGTGCTGATCGACTGGATCCGCGAGGCTCGTCTCCAGCTCAGGAAGAGCTTCGGCTCGGACTTTCCTGTTCTGCGTCTGCACTCTGACAGAGGCGGAGAGTTCTCTTCTCGCCTTCTGCGAGACTACTGTCGTGCACGGGGGATCCGCCAGACCTTCACGCTTCCGGACTCACCACAGCAAAATGGGATTGCTGAGCGCCGCATTGGCATGGTCATGGATGTCGCTCGTACGTCCATGATGCATGCGGCTGCCCCCCATTTTCTGTGGCCGTTTGCGGTGAGGTACGCGGCGCATCAGCTCAACCTTCACCCCCGGGTCTCTCGGCCTGCGATGTCCCCAGTCTTGCTGTGGACAGGGAAGGTTGGCGATGCGTCTGTGTTCCGTGTCTGGGGATCTCGGGCGTTTGTCCGCGACTTGTCTGCGGACAAGCTGTCCCCTCGTGCTGCTCCTTGTGTCTTTCTTGGCTTCCCCACTGACGCCCCAGGGTGGCAGTTTTACCACCCCTCCTCTCGTCGTGTTCTGTCCTCCCAGGACGTCACGTTCGACGAGTCAGTCCCCTTCTACCGTCTCTTCCCCTACCGCACTACTTCCCTCCCCCCTCCCCCGGACTTCCTTGTGCCGGTTCCCCCCCCGGTAGACCCCCTCCCCCCTCAGGTTCCTGCCCCCTCAGGTGTGTCCCAGGTAGACGCCGTTGACCCGGTCGAGGTTACTGGTGACTCTGGTCCTGCTGCGGGTGCTGAGCCTGGGGGTGCTGACTCTGGGGGTACTGTGCGCGGGGGTGCTGTGCCTGGGGGTGCTACTGCTGGGGGTGCTGGGCCTGAGGGTGCTACTGCGGTGGGTGCGGAGCCTGGGGGTGCTGAGCCGGGGGGTGCTGTGCCTGGAGCTGCTGAGCCTGGGGGTGCTGAGCTGGGAGCTGCTGAGCCTGGGGGTGCTGCGTCTGGAGCTGCTGAGCCTGGGGTTTCTCCTGCTGCTGCGTCTCGCCGGGAGCCCCTCTCTCCACAGGAGCTGCGCGAGTGGTTCGCTCGCCGCTGGAGGCGTGCTGCTGAGTCTGGAGGTGCTGCTGGAGCTGGAGCTGGAGCTTCTTCGATCGTCGAGGGTGCGGGTGCTGCCGGTCCCGGAGCTGCTGGACCTGCGGGTCCTCCTGGAGCTGGAGCTGCTGAGGGCGTTCGTGCTGGGCCTGCTGCTGTTGGTCCTGCCGCTGGAGGTGTGGGTGGCGCTGGTGCTGTCGCTGAGGGTGCTGGTGCTGTCCCTGCTGAGACTGGAGCTGCCGCGCGGCCTCGGCCGTACTTCGTTCCGCTCCTTCAGCAGGTTCTTGGTCTTTCTCCTCCAGTAGAGGGTCCACCGCCTGTCCAGTCGCAGTCCCTACTGGAGCCTTCCTCTCCATTGCCTGCTCCCTCTCCTTACACTGGTCCTACTAGAGGTCTTGCTGAGCGTCGTGAGCCTGCGTCTCGCCCCGCGTCGCCTGTTCGTGCTGCTCGCGCTAGTGGTCGCGGTTCGCGTCAGCGTCCTCCTCCTGTCCCTGGCACGCACCGGATGTCTCTGCGTCCGTCCACTGCTCCTCTGCGTGCCCCTTTGCCTTCTCCTCCTGAGTCCTCTCTTCCTGCGCTTGCCGACCCTGAGTCGGACTCTCTTCGCGCTGCGAGTCCTACTGTCACGCGTCTGCTTGCTACTGTCGTCACTGACCCCTCTTTTGAGTCCACTGCTGCGTCTGCTCTAGTCGCTGAGCTCGTCGACTTTGCTGCTCGCTGTCGTCTCGACTACGCTGCTAGTCTTGTTGCTGAGTCTGCGTCTGTCTGTCCTCTGTCCGTCGGGGGTGAGTGTGCTCTTGGCACGGACGTCCTAGAGGACAGGCAGGAGGAGTTACAGTGTCTAGCGGCTGCTTCACCTCATCTCGCGTCTGTACTGCTTGCCCCTGAGGGAGACCCGGATGCACTAGACATCCCGACTCCGCGTTCTTACGCGGAGGCCGTAGAGGGCCCCTACTCCTCTCAGTGGCAGGCAGCCATGGATGCAGAGATGGCTTCCTGGAAGTCCACAGGCACCTTCGTTGACGCTGTTCCCCTCCTGGGGCGAACATCGTCAGTGGCATGTGGATCTTCAGGGTGAAGCGGCCGCCGGGCTCTCCACCTGTCTTCAAGGCACGGTACGTTGCTCGTGGCTTCAGTCAGCGGCAGGGAGTTGACTACTTTCAGACCTTCTCTCCCACCCCGAAGATGACTACTCTTCGGGTGCTGCTGCACATAGCCGCTCAGCGCGACTACGAGCTTCACTCTCTCGACTTCAGCACTGCGTTCTTGCAGGGTAGCCTGCACGAGGAGATCTGGCTTCGCCGTCCACCTGGCTTCACTGGGACTTTCCCTCCTGGCACCCAGTGGAGCCTCAGACGGCCAGTCTACGGTCTCCGCCAGGCACCGCGTGAGTGGCACGACACACTGAGGACTACGCTTGCGGCTCTTGGGTTTGCTCCATCTACTGCTGACCCGTCGCTGTTTCTTCGCACCGACACTTCCCTGCCGCCGTTCTACATCCTCGTGTACGTCGACGACTTGGTCTTTGCCATAGCGGACACTGCTGGACTCGCCTACGTGAAGTCCGAGCTGCTGAAGAGACACACGTGCACAGACCTGGGTGAACTGCGCAGCTACCTTGGCTTGCAGATCACTCGGGACAGAGCACGCCGCACCATTACCTTGACTCAGTCACACATGGTGCAGCAGGTCCTTCAGCGCTTCGGCTTCACGTACTCCTCGCCTCAGGCCACTCCTCTGCCTACTCGCCACTCACTCTCAGCTCTGCCTTCGGATGAGTCCGTAGAGTCGAGTGGTCCGTATGCAGAGCTTGTTGGCTGCCTCATGTACCTGATGACCTGCACACGACCTGACCTTGCATACCCTCTGAGCATTCTTGCACGCTATGTTGCTCCTGGGAGACACAGACCGGAGCACATGGCTGCAGCGAAGAGGGTATTGCGCTACCTGTGCAGTACGTCAGGCATGGGGCTAGTGCTTGGAGGGCGGAGTCCAGTGGTCCTTACCGGCCACGCGGACGCTTCTTGGGCTGACGACCAGGCTACGCAGCGGTCGTCACAGGGTTACACCTTCAGCCTTGGTTCCGGCTCTGTCTCGTGGCGGTCTACTCGCTCGTCTTCGGTTCTCGGCTCCAGTTGTGAGGCTGAGATCTACGCCGGAGCCATGGCTGCACAGGAGCTTCGCTGGCTCACCTACCTGCTGACTGACCTTGGAGAGCCGCCTCGTTCTCCTCCAGTGCTGTACGTAGACAACAAGGCTATGCTGGCCTTGTGTCGAGAGCAGCGCTTGGAGCACAGAACGAAGCACATTGCTCTCCGCTACTTCCTTGCTCGTGAGTTGCAGCAGCGTGGTTAGTTGCGACTTGCGTACGTGGCCTCTGAGGCCAACACTGCTGATGTGTTCACCAAGGCACTTGCGCCTTGTGACCATCAGCGCTTCTGCACCCAGCTGGGTCTTGTGCCTGTCTTGCCTCACTTGCTCTCCTCTTTACTTTACTTGTACTGTGACATATATATATACCTGCTCTTGCTTGTCTAGTTTTATATATATATGTCTGTACTCTTGCTTGTGAACTGGCCTTTGGCCTTGCTCTTGTGCTCGGATTGTGTGGTGACTTTGTGATCCACCCTGAGCTTTGCTTTGTCTTGCTTGACTGGTCTTGTGACCCCTTGTTCTCCCCCACTTTGCCTATGGGGGTGTGTCAGAACATGTCTATAGCTTATACTGCTGTGTAGGCTGTAGTGGGGTATCCCATAGGGGGTACAACCCAGTTAGGGTTTCACATTTGTACTGCTTTCACTCATAGTTCACATCATTCCTGCTTACTCATTTCACAGGAATTAACAAAATCATTAATGTAACTCAATTATTTGTAATCTCGCGAATTTCGCTTAGCATAAATTGTTGCTAGTAACACCGGATATTCTACTTTCACATTGTCGCCGAAATATCTGTCAGAGGTCCACTAGTGATCCCCGATTGATCCTAGGGAAGGGTTACAGGCTACTTCTTTTTTGGCGTGATTAGCGCACTGACCCGTCATTTAACAAGCCTTTATCCCAATGGTATGGTGCTTGGGATTCTGACTTTGTATCAAAGCGAAGGTCTCGGGTTCGAATCCCAATGTGTGCTTTAGGCATCCCAGTGCGGGGGGGTATCAGAGGTCCACTGGTGATCCCCGATTGATCCTAGGGAAGGGTTATAGGCTACTTGTCCTGGGGGGTTATGGGCGCTCTGACCCGCTACTTAACAAGCTCTTTTATCCCAGTGGTTAGTGGCTGGGATTCTGACAATATCACCAGCACGTGACGCTATCTTCTTAGTTCTTAGTCATGTGTGTTTGCTAGCAGCTATATGTCAAACACTATATGTGTTGTTGTTGTGTAGGCTATAGTGGGTTAGCCTTTAGGGGGTACACAAAACTAGGGTTTGCTACTTGTACTCCAACTTTTCATAGTTCACACACTTCTCATTCTGACATGGTAGCAGAGCTTAGGTTCTAGACCTAGGACTCACCTAAGGGCCCACCGTTAGAAGCGCCCTCGAGCGCCCCATCGTCCTAGCGTCCTCGAGTGCCGTTCCCCTAGTGCGCCCTCGTGCGCCTCGTCTTCTCCTGCTGCCTGTGCGCGGCTCGCTAGTGCCGCGCGCGGCCTTTTTTTTCCGCGTGTCGCCCCCTAGCAGCCCGCGCGCGGCCGTTTCTGCGCACGCGCCGCCCGTTAGCCGCCCACGCCGCCACGAGCAGCCCGACAACCGGCCCCCCCTAGCCGCGCGCCGCCCGTGAGCCACCCGTAGGCCATCGCGACGCCCTCCCTCGGCCACCCGCCCGCTAGTAATGTCATAAGTATGAAACAGGAATGGAGAAAGAGAGGAGTTCACTAGCAAGCAGTTGGATACAAATAGCAAACCCTAACTGGGTTGTACTCGCTATGGAGCACCCCACTGCAGGCTAGACAAGATAACATTCTGACACACCCCCATAGCCAAAGTGGGGTGTAATCAGCACAGTAAGCAAAGCAGAACAAGCTCAGGGTGGATCACAAGGTCACCACACATTCTGAGCACAATTACAAGAAGCAACAGTTTAAAGTTCACAATTATGAGCAAAGCTAGTGGTAGTCACAGCTGGCATGTGAGGAGGAGGCAGGACCGTGAGGGGAGAGAAGATGGGAGATGTCGTCTGAAGCTGCAGTCACACGGGCAACAGGAGCGGCTGACACTGTGGCGGCTGACTCAGATAACTGGTGCAGCACAGGCTCTCAGTGGCTACCGAGGCAAGCACCCCGGAATACAGGAGTAACAGGGTCTGCGGCTAACTCTGAGCGGCAGGAGCAACGGACCCACAGGCGACTGGTGCAGCACGCTCTCTGCGCTACCGAGGCAAGCACCCTGGATTACAGGCACTGCGGACGACACGACGGCTGCCTCCACTCAACCTCCCCCAACTGCCCAACGCCCCTCTCACACACCCACTGCTACACCCCCCTAGCTCCACTCCCACGCACCCCCCTTAAACCCTAAACCCCAGTCTCCCACACATCCACCCCCCTCAGCGACAGCTGCAGCAGTGGGAGACGAAGGAGGAGGAGGAGCAAAGGGAGGAGGGCACAACTGCCACCCCCATACCCGCCACCCTCTACTCGCGCGGCCCCCGAAGGAGCCGCGACGGGCGACGGGAAAAGGGGGGGTGGGGTGCACGTGCCGGAGGTAGGGCGACGGGGTCGGGCCTGTAGGGCGGCGGGACGACGGGGCCGCAGGTAGGGTCGCCCGAGCCGCGCGCAGCCGGCCCGAGCCGCGCGCGGGCCTGGCGACGCCCGTACGGGTCGCGCGCGGGCCTGGCGCAGCCCGTACGGGTGGTGCGCGGGCCTGGCGCAGCCCATACAGGCCGCAGACGGGTCGGGCGCGGCCCGTACGTGCCGCGCGCAGGCCACGACGGGCGACGGGGGGCGACGAACGGGTCCCCGTCGCCCGTCGCGGCGCCGCCCAAGGGCGACGCGCCGGTCGACGGGGCAGAAGCCCGCCGCGCGCCTCGGGGCGCACAGCGGGCAGAGAACCGCTGCGCGCCTCGGGGCGCACGGCGGGCAGAAAACCGCCGCGCGCCTCGGGGCGCACGGCGGGAAGAAAAATGCCGCACGCCCCGGGGCGTGCGGCTCAGAGGGTAGTTGCAGTAGTAGCAGCGGAAGCGAGAAGGTGGTAAGCCCACCCACAGGATCGATCCAAGGGGATCGACCTGCTCTGATAGCATGTCAGAAGTATGAAACAGGAATGGAGAAAGAGAGGAGTTCACTAGCAAGCAGGTGGATACAAATAGCAAACCCTAACTGGGTTGTACTCGCTATGGAGCAACCCACTGCAGGCTAGACAAGATAACATTCTGACAAGTAAGGCCCACGAGTGGCCACGGCCCGCCCGCTACAGCCGCCCACGCGCACGTCCCCCAGGCGCGCACCGCTGCGTAGCCCAGACCGAGCCGAGCCACACAGCCCGAACCAAGCCGCGCCGCCCGAACCGAGCCGCGCCGCCCAAACCGAGCCGCGCCGCCCGAACTGAGCCGCGCCGCCCTACAATGCCCCACCTGCAGCAACTCCTGTTCCTGTTCCTACTGTACTACTGCTACTACTGCTACTGTTCCTACTGCCATAATGGCCACCCCATCCATTCTCACCTTTGACGCTGAGGGTCGCCCGATTAAGTTTGAGGTGTGGCTAGATGATCTTCACCTGTTCCTTCAGATCACTGCCAAGGACGATGTCTCACTGTATGACCATACGTAAGGCGCTGCTCCCGCACCTCCCGCTACTGCTGACAGTACTATTCGCTCCCAGTGGCAGACCCGTGATGCACACGCTTGCCTAGCCGTTCGCAGTCACCTACCGTTAGATGAGCGTGAGCATTTCGGACAGCATAAGACCGCCAAGGAGCTGTACGATGCAGTAGTCGCGCGCTACTCCTCCCCTGCCACAGCTGCCATAGGCCGTCTCTCACTGCCCTACCTCTTCCCCGACCTGTCCGCCTTTGCCACTGTAGCTGACCTCATCACCCACCTCCGTACCAGTGACCTCCGCTACCGTGCAGCGCTCCCCCCCCCATTTCCTCGCCAAGAACCCCCCCCCCCCCCCCCCCCCCCGATGTACCTCACACTGTACCACCTTGTCACCCGCCTCCCTGACTCCCTTCGCACAGTCAGGGACCAGTTTCTCGCCCTCTCCCCCACTGACCTCACTGTCGACCTCCTCGAGAAGGAGCTCCTAGCAGCTGAGAAGAGCATTGTCGCTGTAGGTGCCTCTCGTGGTGACCCCCGTACCCCCTTCTTTGAGGGGTGCTCCCCCTCCCCCCTCCTCCCCTCCATTGCATCTGCTGCTGCTGTCGACTTCCTCGGAGCTGAGAGGGTCGGGGCCGCGTCTGCTCCTAGTGGGAGATGCAAGGGCGGCAGGGGCAAGGGGGGCAGGGGTGGTGGAGGTGGAGGAGGGGGCGGCGGCGGTGGAGGAGGTGGGGGGGGCGGGGGTGGTGGCGGGAGTGGGAGTGGCGCGGATGGTGGGGGGGTCAGTGGCGGCACCGGGGGTGGTGGCGGCGGCGACGGTGGTGGGGGTGGTGGAGGTGGTGCTGGCAGTGGTGGCGGCGGTGGAGCGGGTGGCGGGCGCGGTGGAGCGGTGCAGCGTGGGGGGTTTGGCGGTGGCCAGAGGCAGCAGCAGCAGCGCCCCGGCGAGGCTCCCTCGCCCCAGCAACTCCGTGAGTGGTACTCTCAACGTGGGGGGTCTGGGGGAGGGGGTACCTGCCCGTATGTCATCCGCACAGGTGACCGCACTGCCCAGACTTGTGGGAGGTTTCACACTGCGCAGTGCTGTTTCTTTCGCATCGACGACGCCTGGCGCGAGCAGTTTCCTGACGCCTCTGAGCTGCCCCGCTGGGCTGATCTGCTTAAGAAGGGGATTGATATCTTTGCTCTTGATTATGATGCTATTCTTGCTGCTATGTATGCATTGACTATTAGTGCTGAGGGTGACTGTTACCTGAGTGTTCCGCCTGACCCGGGCATTGGGACCAGTGAGGCTGCAGCTCTAGGTGCTAGCGCGTCTGCTGCTCTAGGTCCTGGTGAGGCTGCTGCCCTAGGTGCTAGTGCGTCTACGTCTGCTGGTGCCGCACCTACTGAGGAACTGCACACCTTCACACTGGACTCAGGTGCTTCCCGCTGTTTCTTTCGTGACCGCACTGCCCTAGAGCAGCTTCCTCGACCGGTTGCTGTCTCTCTGGCTGACCCCTCAGGGGGTCAGGTCCTTGCGACCTCCACCACTGCCCTCCCTTGTCCTGCTGTCCCGTCTGGCACACTGTCAGGCCTCTACCTCCCCTCGTTCTCTACGAATTTGGTGGCGGGTTCCGCGCTCCAGGACGCGGGTGTTCACCAGTTCACCCCGGCCTACGAGCGTGTGACGCACTGCACGTGTGCTCGGACGGGACGTCACCTAGCTACCTTCACTCGGCAGCCGGGGTCGGACTTGTACACACTGACCACTGAGTCTCCTCAGGTAGCTGCGTCTGCGTCTGCGTCAGGTCAGCTGTCGGCCCCCTGCTCGTGTCGCTCCCTGTCGCACAGGACTGTCCTCTGGCACCACCGCCTTGGTCACCCGTCAGTGCAGCGCCTTCGCGGCATGCACTCCAGGTACCATGTCTCTAATCTTCGCAGGGTTCTCCCTCCCCTCCCACCCTCACATGCTCCTCCCTGTCTTCCCTATGTCGAGGGGCGGCAGCGCGCCGCTCCTCACTCTTCCTCGTTCCCTCCCACAGAGGCTCCCATGCAGACTCTCCACTTGGACGTGTGGGGCCCCGCCCGCGTCCGGGGACAGGGCCACGAGCGGTACTTTCTGCTGGTCGTCGACGACTACACGCGCTACTCCACAGTCTTCCCCTTGCGTACCAAGGGTGAGGTCCCTGATGTCTTGATCCCCTGGATTCGCGCTGCTCGTCTCCAGCTCTGCCAGCGGTTCTAGTCGGACTTTCCAGTCCTGCGTCTGCACTCTCACAAAGGTGGCGAGTTTTCCTCTGACCTCTTGGCAGCCTACTGTGCGGAGCACGGCATCACCCAGTCGTTCACGCTCCCGGCCTCTCCACAGCAGAATGGGATTGCTGAGCGCCGCATTGGTCTTGTCATGGAGGTCGCTCGTACCTCCATGATCCATGCGGCTGCCCTCCATTTCCTGTGGTCGTTTGCACTGCAGTACGCCGCGCATCAGCTCAACCTCTGGCCCCGTGTCTTTGTTCCGGAGACCTCGCCTACCCTGCATTGGACGGGGGAGGTTGGCGTTGCGTCGGTGTTCCGAGTCTGGGGATGTCGAGCCTTTGTCCGCGATACGTCCGCGGACAAGCTCTCCTCCCGTGCCGTTCCCTGTGTCTTCCTTGGCTTTGTCCCTGACGCGCCTGGCTGGCAGTTTTACCACCCCACCTCGCGCCGGGTCTTCGCCTCTCAGGACGTCACCTTTGACGAGTCGGTACCCTTTTACCGTCTCTTCCCCTACCGCACTGCCCCGCTCCCCCCTCCGCCGCTCTTCCTCACGCCAGGTGCTGCTTCGGTAGACACCCTCCCTCCCCAGGGTGCTGCTCCCTGAGGTGTTTCCCAGGTAGACCCGGTCGAGCCTGTCGAGGTAGATGTTGACTCTGGTCCTGTGCGAGGTGCGGGGTCTGGGGGCGCTGAGCCTGGGGGTGCTGGTTCTGGGGGCGCTGAGCCTGGGGGTGCTGAGACTGAGCGTGCGGAGACTGGGGGTGCGGAGACTGCGGGTGCTGAGCCTGGAGGTACTGCGATTGGGGGTATTGCGCCTGGAGGTGATGACGCTAGGGGCTTTGAGACTGACCGTACTACGCCTGCTGGCGCTCCTTCTTCACAGCAGCTGCGTGAGTGGTATGCTCGGCGCTGCAGCCTCCGGAGTGGAGCTCCCGGTGTTGAGGTGCAGCCCGCTGGAGACCCTACTGCTGCTGGAGGTCCTGGAGCTCCTGTTGGTGCTGCTGGTGCTGCTGGTGCTACTAGAGGTGTTGGAGCTGCTGGAGGTCCTGGAGCTACTGGAGGTGTTGCTGGTGCTGCTGGAGGTACTGGAGCTCCTGGAGGTACTGCTGGAGGTGCTGGAGGTGCTGCTGGAGCTGTTGGAGGTACTGGAGCTGCTGGAGGTACTGCTGGAGGTGCTGGAGGTGCTGCTGGAGGTTTTGCTGGAGCTGCTGGAGGTTCTGGTGCTGTCTCTGCTGCTGCTGGGGGCACTTCACGGCCGCGGCCATACTTCGTTCCACTCCTTCAACAGGTTCTTCGTCTGCCGCCTCCTCCTAGTCCTCCTCCCTCCGTAGAGTGTCCTCCGCTTGTCCAGTCGTAGTCACAGCTACCGCCTGCCTCGCCACTTCCTGGTCCTTCTCCCTACACTGGTCCGACAGGCGGGCATACAGAGCGTCGTGAGCCTAAGTCTCGTCCTGTGTCACCTGTGTCCCGTCCTGTGTAACCTTTTCGTACTGCTTGCGCTAGTCATCGTGTACCACGTGAGCATCCGCCACCTGTCCCTGGCACACACCGGATGTCACTGCGTCCCTCCACTACTCCACAGCGTGTCCCTCTACCGTCTCCTCATCAGTCCTCTCTTCCTACCCTTGCTGACCCGGAGTCTGACTCCGTTCGTGCTGCCAGTCCTACTGTCACGTGTCTCCTAGCCACTACTGTCACTGACCCTTCTTTTGAGTCGGCTGCTGCGTCTGCCCTAGTTGCTGAGCTTGTCGACTTTGCTGCTCGCTGTCGTCTAGACTATGCTGCCAGTCCTGTTGCTGAGTCTGAGTCTTTCTGTCCTCCGTCCGTCGGGGGTGAGTGTGCTCTTAGCACGGACGTCCTTGAGGACAGACAGGAGGACCTTGAGTGTCTTGCAGCCGCTGCGCCCCATCTCGTGTCCATGCTGATTGCCCCTGAGGGAGACCCGGATGCACCAGACATCCCGACTCCTCGTTCGTACGCTGAGGCGATCGAGGGTCCCTAATCCTCACACTGGCAGTCAGCCATGGATGCAGAGATGGCTTCCTGGAAGTCCACAGGCACCTACGTCGACGAGGTTCCCCCACCTGGGGCGAACATCGTCAGTGGCATGTGGATTTTCAGGGTGAAGCGGCCGCCGGGTTCTCCGCCTGTCTTCAAGGCTCGTTACGTTGCTCGAGGCTTCAGTCAGCGAGAGGGAGTAGACTTCTTTCAGACCTTCTCCCCCACCCCGAAGATGACCACTCTTCGGGTACTACTGCACGTTGCTGCTCAGCGTGACTACAAGCTTCACTCTCTTGACTTCAGCACAGCTTTCTTGCATGGCAGTCTGCACGAGGAGATCTGGCTGCGCTGCCCTCCTAGCTTCACTGGGTCGTTTCCTCCTGGTACCCAGTGGAGCCTCCGGCGGCCGGTCCACGGTCTCCGCCAGACGCCACGTGAGTGGCACGACACACTGAGGACTACTCTTGCGGCACTTGGGCTCTCTCCTTCTACTGCTGACCCGTCGCTGTTTCTGCGCACCGACACTTCGCTGCCGCCGTTCTACATCCTCGTGTACGTCGACGACTTGGTCTTTGCCACTGCTGACACTGAGTCTCTCGCCCATGTGAAGTCGGAGCTGCAGAAGAGACACACGTGCACATACCTGGGTGAACTGCGCAGCTAC
This sequence comes from Closterium sp. NIES-65, assembly GCA_948144175.1. Taxonomy (NCBI): domain Eukaryota; kingdom Viridiplantae; phylum Streptophyta; class Zygnematophyceae; order Desmidiales; family Closteriaceae; genus Closterium; species Closterium sp. NIES-65. The sequence goes on along the minus strand of CANXME010002238.1, from coordinate 254,895 downwards.
CTTGGCTTGCAGATCACCCGGGACAGAGGACGCCGCACCATTACCCTGACTCAGTCTCACATGGTGCAGCAGGTCCTTCAGCGCTTCGACTTCACCTGGTCCTCAGCACAGGCCACTCCTCTGGCTGTAGGTCACTCGCTCTCAGCTCTGCCTTCGGATGAGTCCGTAGAGTCGAGTGGTCCTTACCCTGAGCTAGTTGGTTGCCTCATGTACCTGATGACTTGCACTCGTCTTGACCTAGCATACCCTCTTGGCCTTTTGGCCCGCTACGTAGCTCCTGGCAGGCACCGAAAGGTGCACTGGGATGCTGCAAAGAGGGTATTGCACTAGTTGTGCAGTACATCGGGCATGGGGCTCGTGCTTGGAGGAGGGAGCTCAGTTGTTCTCACTGGGCACTCAGACGCTTCTTGGGTTGACGACCAGGCTACTCAGCGGTGGTCACAGGGTTACACCTTCAGCCTTGGTTCTGGTTCAGTTTCGTGGCGCTCTACGCGTTCGTCTTCAGTTCTCAGCTCCAGTTGTGAGGCTGAGATCTACGCCACAACCATGGCTGCACAGGAGTTACGCTGGCTCACCTACCTGCTGACCGACCTTGGAGAGAGGCCTAGTTCTCCTCCAGTGCTGTACGTCGACAACAAGGCTGCCATTGCCTTGTGTGAGGAGCACAGACTGGAGCACAGAACGAAGCACATCGCTCTCTGTTACTTCCTTGCTCGAGAGCTGCAGCAGCGTGGTCAGCTCCGTCTGCGTTACGTGGCCTCTCAGGCCAACACCGCTGATATATTCACCAAGGCACTTCAGCCTGGTGATCATCAGCGCTTCTGTACTTAGCTGGGGCTGGTGCCCACTTTTCCTCACTTGTTGTAGGCTTTGCCTGTACTGTGATCTCTATACATACTCCTGCCTGTTTGTTCTGCTAGGCTGAGATCACCCTTGCTGTTTGTACTACATATATACTTCTGCATGTGAACTGGCCATGTGGTCCCTTGCTTGTGCTCGGAATGTGTGGTGACGTTGTGATCCACCTTGAGCTTGCTTGCCTTTCCTAACTGGTCTTGTGACCCCTTGCTCTCCCCCACTTTGCCTATGGGGGTGTGTCAAACACTATATGTGTTGTTGTTGTGTAAGCTATAGTGGGTTAGCCTTTAGGGGGTACACAAAACTAGGGTTTGCTACTTGTACTCCAACTTTTCATAGTTCACACACTTCTCATTCTGACACTATGCAGACATGGTGTGTCGAAGAAATGTTTTTGAAACACTCACTGACTACATTGACTCGAATAGTTGCCCGGTATTACTGTTTGACATCCCTCGACATATGTATGAACGTCGAGTTTCATCGAGGGATGTCAGGCTGCACTTCAGACACCAACACGCGTGGGTCCCACGGATGAGTTTCGTCGACGAAAATTGACGAAACTCGACGTTTGCACTTCAGACACGCCCTAATGGCGTGTACTAAGTGCTGCACAAACTCGACGTCGAGGAACGTCGGTGAATCCTGATGGTTGGAACCTTTGATCCGAGGGTGGAAATTCACGGACGTTGCTCGACGTCGAGTTTTTGCGCACTTTGCACACGCCATAATAGCTAAAAACCTTAGACGAAAAACATTGCTGATCGAGCAAATTGATCACAAGCAATCCGACCTGACCTGATCAGAGCCGATCAGACCCGATTGGGCCCACGTCCTTACTGGTGCGTACGCGCTAAAAAACTGATGAAGGTCCATGTTGATGGTCGGTGGTGGTGTCTCTGCTGTACCAGGTGTACCTCTTTGTTGACAGTGGCTGCACAACCTGCCTTGCCCTATCGCTAAAAACCACAGCACAACGGCGGTCCACCAACCATCTTCACAAATTCTTCGTGGCTTGACTCAAACTACCCACCCTTCTTCGTGTATATTATTTCTAAGCAAAATGGTAGACACACTACCAAAACTTAGCGGATGCCGGGCAGACATCCCTAGGAACGCCATCTTTAGCCTGCCGAGTTTCAGGGTATGGGCCCAAACGAGGTTGTTGCCTCGATCAGAAGCGATCAGCAAATTCGAGGAAGCCTGGAAGCCAATTTCGGGCAATCGGGGGCAATAAGCTGATCGCGATCAGCTGATCGCCCCAACTCAATCGCATCCGATTTTTACCCCGATCAAACTCGATTTTGCTCAATCATCCTCGATCAGATGATTGCATGTGATCGAGGGCCATAACGACGGCTACGAAATGTTACAATGTTAATTTAGCCTCGTCAACCCTTCGCTCATGCATGGCACGTGGCGAGAACACTTCAGGGGTTGACGACATCACAGGGAAACAATTCATTCGCCAGGTCACGTTCAGTCGCCAATCTCGCGTGAGCTGGATAAGAATTTCCGCGTAATGTTCATGCTCTTGCCGAGCAACAGCTTTAATACTTCGACGAAAAACATTGCTGATCGGGCGGCTCGAGCAGTGGGATCACAAGCAATCCGATCCGATCAGATCACAGCCGATCAGACCCGTTTGGGCCCACGTCCTCAAGTACTGCCTGCTCGTAGGTGGCCTGGTCGGTTCAATGTGTAATATGCGAAATTCTGACCGTCCCTACCGCCAGAAAATATGCTTCACCTCGCCTCGGCTTCTCCCGTTTTCGTCCTCCAACCAGGACCATGACAAAAGGGCAACAGACAAGCTCCCTCGTATCGCGTTGGTTGGGAGAATGGAGATGTCCTATCAAACGAAACTAGAGGTGTGCAGGTTCTGACAGAAAACAGCCGACGAATCCCGCCATTGGTGCTGGAAGTTACCCTTTCTCCCGTTGAGTGCTTGCCTAGAATCAACGGTACACCGAGGCTTGTAAGACTTAAACTGTTCTGACAATCGGCCCCGCTTGCAACGCACCTACCCAGAGTTCCTACAGGGCCCGCGAACACAGGACCGTCATGTCTCTTCACCTAATGGTGGTTTACGAACCTAACGCGACGACTTAGCAAATATTATCGAAGTGATCCGCATGTAAACGCTCGTAAAGCCACGGAAAACGCTCCGTTCGTCCTCGAAGGATGGCTTTGTTTTTCCCGCAACAGCACAAGCATCAGCAGGAGCAATTGCAGAGGCGAGGTTAGACCGCGGGAACGGATACGTTCTAATCTCGACTACCCACCCAGCGTGACCCGTCCTTCCCTCAAAGTCGTCGTTTTCTAGATTGGTTAGTCCCGCACACTTGGCGCCTTGAGTCGTGGAGAAAGCATGGCGCGTCGCACGCTGGTAATTCTCGCTCTACTCTCACTCCTCCTCGCTGTTTTCCCCTACCCTGCGCGTGGATTCCGCCTTTTCCCGTGGAGACCTCCCGTCCATGCGAAGCCCGACCCCCCGAAGAACACCCCTACTGTAGATAGTGGTTACAAAGCGGATTCGCAAGACGGAGACGATGACGACGACGACGATGATACACTGTTGTTACCGTCGCAAACCCTCGTGCAAGGTCTCGCCAACTTTCGCCCGCTTCAGCGAGGTCCAGATAGTTTAGAGCCCCCACGACCAGCCGACGGAAATGACCCGATTTCACTGAAGCTACAATCTGAAACGAACTCACAGCCTGCGAAAACAGGCGAAACGGGAAGTGAAGGGAAGATTCAGTCGTTTAGCGATTCGGGCGGTTCTGGTACTAGCGGCGTTAGCGGAGGCAACGACGACACCAGTGACGATGACGTGGAGTTTTTCGAGGTCGCTCGGCCAATCGCAAGGCCTCGCGGGGTGAAGCCGTGCGTCGTCACTCTGCTTCGCAACCAATCGTTCGACGACACCGTCGGCGACCCACCCGTCGCGAAAAACTACTCCATCCCTGCTTCGTGCGGCTCCGTACGTCCTTTAAGAATTCTCAAAAGCCAACTTACCACTTCAGTTCTCTCACCATGTTACCGAAATCCCTGCTTTCACTCTCTTCTCTCCACCCTCCACCCTTCTTTTCCTCCCATCTCCCCATCCCTAACTCCCCCCTGCCCGACCCTCAAACTCAAAGTCTCTTACACCTCCCCCCCTCCTCCTTCCCCAAAACATCCACTTCACGCCCTCCCGTCCCACCCCACCCAACCTGCTGCCCTCTCCCCTCGATTCCCCCCCTCCCCCCTCCGCCCCACCCCCCCTTTTCCCCCTTTCCCCCGCTCCTCTTCCCCCCACCCCCACCTCCCACCTTCCCCGTGTCTCACTTTCCGTTCCCCGCCTTCTATACCTAGTCGCTGGGCCCGCCGAGTTCCCCCGTGGTCACAAGCTAGTGAATCGTGCTTTTATCACTTTCCATGTTGTAGCGTATTCCCCTCTCGTCAGAATATTTTTTTAGTCTACACCCAGTATTATCTTTCCAATTGTATGTTTTCACGTTCCGGATTTCCCCTGCCTCGGGACGGCAACTTTCTGTCGACCCCGCTCCTTTCGGTGTTCCCTGCATGTGCTTCTCTGATTGGCTGCGTTTCCGCCAGGCGTGGTCCCTGGTGCTGCTGAGCGTGCGCGTGAATGTGAGCGGGGTGCAATTCGACCGCGTGCTGTCCGTGTTCCTCGGCAACTTCGAGGTCTCCAGGTCCATGTGAGCTGCTCGTGCACCCAAACACTGTACCCCTGATATCCATGCAATATTTTTTCTTCCTATGAATGGAATATGTTTTGTTTTTTCCTTCTTTTTTTCTGGTTATGTGTGGCATGCGTTACGACTCCACCCACCTTCTTCCTATCTCCTCCCCCCTTTTAACGCAGTACTGTGGAGCCTTTGGGTGTGTCGGCATCCTACTCATTTGAAGAAGACGTCACTACATTCGCACCCGCGCTTGCAAAGGTCATTCTTGTGCTCCTTTTTTCCTTTCAATATGTTTCAAACTCTCTTCGGTCTTCCTCCGAGCCTTTTACTCACTGTCTCCTCATTCACTTCTGCCTCCGCATTTATTCCATTGACAGGAGAAGCAAGCATTTGTCTCGCTCCCCAATGTGGTCAACGACACGCTAACAGGTAACCGCATAAGACATGCACCTCGGAAATACATTCATCCCACGTAACCCTATCATTCTTTGTTTCAGCATGGGCTGATAGCGAGTCGAGGCCAGATTCTCATTGCACCGAACCCGATTTTGTCTGTACCTGGTGCAGGTGTTTTCTACGTCAGCATTGATCTCCTCTTTTTCAAGACCTCTCGATTCAACCGAGCCATTGTTCCAGACGTTGTTCTCCCCTTCTCCATTCAACCACCGGGGATATCCTACCCTTCCCCCTTTACAATCACGGGCGAAGATTCCATATCCACCTCCTCTCCCTCTTCTTCCTCACTGGAAGCTTCTGTGACGTTTCCCGCGCTGCCTCGCGACATCGTAACGGCGAAATTCGAGCTGATGGTAACCAGGCGTGGCAGCGACGAATTCTTCTTCATGCTTTCGCCCAACTCAACCTCAACCTCAATATCGTCGTCGTCCTCCTCCTCTTTCTCTTCCTCCTCGTTCTCCTCATCATCCGCTCCCTTCCGTGAGCTCCTTTTATTCATAGACAACCAATTCGCAGGGGCAGTATTCCCCTTCCCAACCCTCTACCCCTCCGCCGTCGCCCCTCTCCTCTGGGCCCCCCTCATCGGAATCGGCTGCTTCAGCAACCCCACTTATTCACTCGACATCACGCCGTTTGTCGGCGTGCTAGTGGACGGGCAGCCGCACGAAATTTCGGTCAGCGTGCCCGTGGTCGGCCGGGCTGCCCGATGGATGGTTTCGGGGGTTCTCCAGCTGTGGGTGGACCCAGTTCGGGAGGCCACTACAGGCACACAGCCATTTATCAACGTAAGCAATCATACATAATATATAATACATATATATCATATTTCTATATAATAGTGAAGGAGTGCCTGCCCTCCCTCCTCCGCCCGCCCTGCCTGCCTGTCCTCCTTGCTCTTCCTTGCCCCAGGCTCCTGTGTTTTCCATCGTAAACACTTTCGTTGTCCCTCCCACTTCTGACCCCTCGAATTCTTTTTGAAGCGCCTTATAAGTTGCCTCCCCTGCATTCCCTGTTTCGCCCTGCCTGCCTATCCTCCCTGCTCTTCCTTGCCCCAGGCTCCAGTTCCTTCCATCACAAACACTTTCATCGTGCCTTCTGCTTATGATCCCTCGAATGCGTCGGCCAACAACAGCTTCGGCAGCAGCAGCAACAACAACAGCAACAGTAGCAGTAGCACCAGCACTGCTGACGGCTCTACACCTCTAGATGCTGCTGCCACAAGCACCGGATTCACTACAAGCACGCTCCGCTCCTATACAATCACCGGCACTGTTTACTCCTCGTCCGGTGCGGTTACCACCGAAGTTACGGGAAACCTGGGAGCAGAAGCATCTGTGTATTTCCGGAGTGAAGGGCTGGTGGCATGGTCTCATGTAACGCGAGCTTCAGTTGAGGTTACGAGCAAGGATGCCAAGGGGAATGAGCTGATATCAGTCACTGAGCAGTACTTGTTCCCTGTCAACCTCAAAATGACTTCTTTGGATGGTACGTTCTAGCAATGAGATGTCTCAAGGGCTGTTTTGGTATCACGGGAAAGGATGCAAAGGGGAATGAGCTGATGTCAGTCACTGAACAGTACCTGTTCCCTGTCAACCTCAAAATGACTTCTCTTGATGGTGCGTTCTCGTTTCAAAACGATGCTGTTCTAAGTCTGCAAGTTGGAATGAGCTGATTTCAGTGAGTCACTGTGCAGTACTTGTTTCCTGTCAACCTCAAAATGACTTCTCTAGATGGTACGTTCTAGTTTTGGTCTTCCCTACTCTCTCCCCTCCTGACGTCACTTACCTCTCTGGCCCCTGCCAACAGGTGATTCATGCTTCACAAAGACTCATGATTCATTCCGGCAGCATTGACCCACATCCACTTCCCTCTTTGCCTCCCGTTTAGTTTCCCTCTTTGCTTCCCTCGTCTCTTCCAGGGACACTGATTATGCATTCACTCACATCCTCCTCTCACTTCCCTCCTCTCTTCCCTCCTCTCTTCCCTCCTCTCTTCCCACCTCTCCTCTGCGCCCCTCCCCTTGCCCTCCACCAGCCAATGGGCCAGTCAAGCTAGACACAGACTATGCAGTCACTCACACTGCTCCATCCTTCCCTCTATTATTCTCTCCCCTCTATTCCCTCCTCTCGTCCCTCCTGCCTCCCCTCCCTTCCTCCCCTCATCCACCACCAGCTAACGGCTCTTTCAAGCTAGACACAGACTATGCATTCAACCTACAGAGGGACAAGTCAGGGAGGAAGGTCGGCCGTCCGATCTCCGAGACCCTTTTGAACCAACGGTTTGGATCTTATATCGAGTACTGCTCGTCCTGCAGTGGTGGTGCTGGTGATGTTGATGGCAGCAGCAACAGCAGCAGCAGCACAGGCTTTAACCCTACCAGGGTTGGCGAGGGCTCGTTCAATAACACAAATGACACGAGGGCTGGTCGCGACACCAGGTCCAATCTTGCACCAGGTGGTACGAATGTTACGGGAACCGGTACAACGGGAGCGGTTACGAATGTTACGGGAGGGGTTACAAATGTTACCAGCTGTAATGTGACACGAGATGGCGCTTGTCGTAATGAAACCAGGATCTCTGGAAGTGGGGGGGGTGGGGGTGGGGGTGGGGGTGGCGGTGCGAGTGGGGGTGGGAGTGGGGGTGGGGGTGGGAGTGGGGGTGGGAGTGGGAGTGGGGGTGGGGAGTGGGGGCAGGAGGGACAGCAGGAGGAGCGGAAGCGAGCTTCGCAATTGGTCGAGCAGCATTTTGCTTTCGCGAGTAATGATAAAAGTGTGGGATGTTATTCGCGTAACGTAGCTGTGGCTGGCTTGAAGGTGGTTGCGAATGAAGTTAGCACAGACTGTTCGGACTTGTAGCGAGTTTGCTTGTAACAAATAATCCTGTCCTGTACCTTTCTTCTAGATGACAACAGTCATTTCTCTCGATCCCATTTTCGTCCAGATATACGCTTGCCATCTCTATTCTACCGAGTGGGGTGAGGGGCTTAGGCATTGCATGCCATTATTATAGTACTGTTTCTCTCCTTGTTGTGTAATTCTCAGGGCAGGCAGGCAACCTTGCTTTCTCATTTACCATACAATCTGATCGCCACAAAGGAAGTGCGTGATTAGGCAACATGCTTTTTATTACCGTACATGAAAAAAATGTTCTACATTGAAGTCAACTAGTACATGTTCCTGTTTATGGAAGAACAGAACAGGACAGTTGTCCTACACAAGCAAGCATAGCACCAGGGCCTTACTGGAACATCTAGAGCAACAACAACCCCTCCCTAAAGAGCCTACACAAATGCCGACAAGAGTGCGTTTACACGCAAGGGAGACAAACAAATCCGGTCGCACTACACTTTTAACAGGAGATTCCAACAATCCTAAAGCAGACAACAGTGCACCGCAAGTGCACGCGTTCTGAACAAGGTATTGGAGCTGGTCGGCAATCTCCAAGCGGCAGATGGGGCACGGCACGTGCGGTGCGCCTTTACAACAGGCAGGTTTCGGCTGAAGCAGAGAGAGAAAGTATGTGCTGAAGAGTTTTGCAGTTCAGTCAGCAATCTCGAAGCGGCAGATGGGGCACGTGCGGTGGGTCTTGAACCAGGAGGAGATGCAGGCGTCACTGTGTGGAGGGGGGGAGGAGGGGGGGGAGGAGGGGGGGTTATAAGGAAGAGCGGGATTTGTGAGTCGTCGCAAAGATGCGACACGTTCGGTGGGCTTTGAACCAGGGGGAGATGCAGGCATCTCTGTGTGGACGGTGTGACACAAAAGGGGGGACACGGGGAAAGGGTGGGATTTGTAAGACGTCTATCTCAAGATGCGGCACGTGCGGTGGGTCTTGAACCACAAGGAGATGCAGGCGTCACTGTATGGAGGGTGGGGTGTGACATAAACGGGGGTGATATAAGGACGAGCGGGATCTCTGAGCCTTCTCAAGATGCGACACGTGCGGTGGGTCTTGAACCAGGGGGAGACGCAGGCGTCGTTGTATGGAGGGTGACACAAACCGGGGGGAAGAGCTGGAATGTAGGGTAGGAGGGAGGAAAAAACGGGTGACTTGTCGCAGTAGGAGAGTGGGAACCAAGGCAGAATATATACACATACATACGTATATGTATACGTATACGTATATATACACATACAATTACATTTTTAATATGCACAGTGTTGGCTCAAACCCCTTGCTGCTGTGGTAGCAGACAGGTTTTTATTCAAAAGAATGCTACAACACGAGAGCTTACTTGCAGTGACGAGGTGAGTAGCTCCCCTGCCACGGCCCCTGAGAGGCAGATCTGACAACCCACCCTCTCATCCCATGCTCACCGCCCACTTCCCCCCGCCGAACAGCAGCGAACAGCACCGATAACACAGTGATACTCACTGGTATGTGTGCTTGCAAGGCAGGGAGGTGAGAAGCTCGCCTGCCACGGCCTCAGACAGGCAGATCTGGCAATCCACCCTCTCGTCCCCATGTGCCATCTTGCGCCGATCTAGCTTCCACATCTCCTGCTGCTTCAGCCCTCTGTGGGGGAAACATTAAACAAGATCATAACAGGGGGAGAGAACGGGGACGATGGGGTTAGAAGAGCAATGATTCAGCCCTCTCGTCCCCATGGGCCACCTTGTGCCAATCTAGCTTCCACATCTCCTGCTGCTTCAATCCGCTGCACGAGAGACAGGCAGAATAATAACAGGGGAAGAGAAGGGGGCCAATGAGGGCAGTAGAGCAAGGATCAAGCCATCTCGTCCTCATGCCTTCACCTTGCGCTGGTCCAGCTCCTGCATCCCCTGCTGCGTCAGCCCGCTATGGCGAACGAGGAAGAGAGGCAGGGTGACGGTTTGGATAGATGGGGGTTAGAGGAGCAACAGAGAAGCCCTCTTGTCCTCATGCCTTCACCTTGCGCCGGTCCAGCTTCCACATCTCCTGCTGCTTCAGCCCGCTGTGGGGAGGGGGGGGAAGAAGGAGAGGAGCGGATGTGGCGGGAGGAAGGGGGGGCGTCGTGGAATCGGAAAATAAGGGAGTGTAAGTAAGCCTCATACGTCCATGCTTCCCTCCATTCAACGAACACCCGGTTCCACCCAAAACATGGGGTCAGAGCCAACCACATGTGTCACCGTATGGTCAGAGCCAACCACATGTGTCACCGTATGGTCAGAGCCAACCACATGTGTCACCGTATGGTCAGAGCCAACCACATGTGTCACCGTATGGTCAGAGCCAACCACATGTGTCACCGTATGGTCAGAGCCAACCACATGTGTCACCGTATGGTCAGAGCCAACCACATGTGTCACCGTATGGTCAGAGCCAACCACATGTGTCACCGTATGGTCAGAGCCAACCACATGTGTCACCGTATGGTCAGAGCCAACCACATGTGTCACCGTATGGTCAGAGCCAACCACATGTGTCACCGTATGGTCAGAGCCAACCACATGTGTCACCGTATGGTCAGAGCCAACCACATGTGTCACCGTATGGTCAGAGCCAACCACATGTGTCACCGTATGGTCAGAGCCAACCACATGTGTCACCGTATGGTCAGAGCCAACCACATGTGTCACCGTATGGTCAGAGCCAACCACATGTGTCACCGTATGGTCAGAGCCAACCACATGTGTCACCGTATGGTCAGAGCCAACCACATGTGTCACCGTATGGTCAGAGCCAACCACATGTGTCACCGTATGGTCAGAGCCAACCACATGTGTCACCGTATGTTTTTTAGAATTGTCAAATGACATTATTCCGGATGATATATCTTAGCGGACAAGCGAGTCCGCCCGGGGGAGCTCGCTGCCTGCGGGCAAAAAAAATAAAACCCATTGGGGCATGCATCCGGTCAGGGAGGCATCAACCCTAAACACAGGGAAGCATGGATTTAGGGTTGATGCCTCCCTCGGATGGCATGCCATCCGAGAGGGTTTTAGTTTTTTTCTGCCCGGGGCAGCATGTCGTCAAGTCGTCAGAGGGTCGTCAGGCTTGACGACCCATTTCCGCTGGGATATTCCGATCCAGCTCTAACAGCTGCTCATACGTCCACGCCTCCTTGTCCTCAAACACCAACATCCCCTCACTGCACTGCACATTCCCTGCCCCAGTAAATGACTAGTCACCCAACCACACCCGACCACACCCAACCACTCACCGCCTGACGTTATTCCGATCCAGCTCTAACAGCTGCTCATACGTCCACACCTCCTCATCCTCAAACAGAAGCATCTGCCTCACTGCACTGCACATTCCCTCCCCTATTAAACGACTAGTCACACCCAACCACACACCGCCTGACGTTATTCCGATCCAACTCCAGCAGCTGCTCATACGTCCACGCCTCCTCATCAAACAGCAGCATCTGCGGCACCATCACCCTCCTCGCTCCCTGACCTACTCACCATCACCCTCCTCGCTCCCTGACCTACTCACCATCACCCTCCTCGCTCCCTGACCTACTCACCATCACCCTCCTCTTGACCCACAATCAGCACCAGCATGCACTGCCCTGCCTTACCGTCTGACGTTATTCCGATCCAGCTCTAACAGCTGCTCGTACGTCCACGCCTCCTCATCCTCAAACAGCAGCATCTGCGGCACCATCAACCTCCTCCCTCCCGCTCCGTGCAGCCCCCCTCCCAGCCCTCCCCCTCCCCCTCCCTGCAGCGCGCCAGCCAGTCCGTCCATGAGAATGGCCTGCATGGCTGCCTCAATCACCCCCGAGTCCTCCTCGCTCATCTCCCCCTGCCACCAGAAATCATCTGGCGCCTCAGACGAGGGGGCTGGGGGATGGGATGAGAGGGGGCGGGGATTGGGAGGGGATGGGAAAGGGGAGGGGGAGAAATTATGCATGGCTGCCTCAATCACTCCCGAGTCCTCCTCGCTCATCTCCCCCCTGCCAAAAGAAATCGTCCGGCGCTTCGCTGATGGGGCTGGGGGATGGGACGGGGGGGGAGAGGGCGGGCCTCTCAAAGAGAATGGACGATATTCAAATCTGGTTCAAAATGAGGGGGAGGAAAGGGGGAAGGGGGAGAAAGCGACGGGAAGGAGGAGGGGATGGGGAGGAGGAGGGGATGGGGAGGAGGAGGGGATGGGGAGGAGGAGGGGATGGGGAGGAGGAGGGGATGGGGAGGAGGAGGGGATGGGGAGGAGGAGGGGATGGGGAGGAGGAGGGGATGGGGAGGAGGGGATGGGGAGGAGGGGGGGGCAGGAATAAAAAGGAGAGCCTCACCGTTCCTTGTTGCCCGGCGCGACCGCAGCCACCTGGGAAGACGAGCCGACGATAAACCCCCACCTCTCTCCCTCTCCCTCTCCCTTTCCCGCTCCCGCTCCCTCTCCCGCTCCCTCTCTCTGTCCCTTTCCCGCTCCCTCTCCCGTTCTCCACCCATCTCCCTCTCCCCATCCCTCTCCCTCTCCCTCCCCCTCTCCCTCTCCCCTCCTCCCTCCCTCTCCTCCCTCTCCCGGCTCCTCTCCCTGTCCCGAAACAGCACCAACGGGGAATCCGTCACTGTAGCAGCCACTGTAGCACGGGCCGGGGCAGCAGGGCTTGGACTGGAGTGAGCAGTGGCCGGCCGGGTGGCAACAGCGGGCGGCGGCCCATCGTCCCCATCGTCCTGATCCGGCAGAGGCGGCAGCACAGGGAGATTCTGAAGCGTCCGGAACGGCAAGGAGTTGGAGTAGGTTAGGTGCGGTTGAGAGGAGGGGTGGAGGCGGGGGGAGTTGGGGGAAGGGGAGGAGGAGGGGGAGGTCCGATTGGACATGGCTTGGTGCAGAGGGGAGTTGGTGGGATGAAGAATATTGGCGGATTGAAGCACAGGAGAACTGGAAGGATGGAGGGCGTTAGGGGTGGAGGGATGGCCGTTGGGGGATTGGAGGAGAGGGTGTTGTGGGGAAGGGTATGGGAACACGGGGATAGCGCCTCCCCCCGTTTGTAGCTCCCTGAAGGGCTGGCGGAAAGGAAATAGCACCGCCTGCTGCTGCTGCAGCTGTTCCTGCTCACTCTGGTTTTGATGATAATGATGATGGTTCTGATTCGGATTCAGCTGCTGTTGTTGTTGCTGCTGCTGAAGTTGGTGGTTGTACTGCTGCCGATAGTGCTGATACTGCTGGTGGGGATTCGACTGTGCCTGCAGAGCACTAGGAGACTCACTCCCGTTCACACTGCCACTTAAACCCCCACCCACACCACCACCAAAATTCCCACCGAACCTGTGGTTTGGACTAAATCCCCGGCTCGGACTGAACCGGCTCGGGCTATATCCGCGGCTGGGGCTATATCCGCTGCTGAAACTATGACCCCCACTGACCATGTAATTCCGATATGCAACTTGCCCTTGCCCCTGCCCCTGCCCTTGCCCTTGCCCCTGCGCCTGTTGCCCCCGCCCCTGTTCCTGTTCCTGTTCCTGTTCCTGCCTTGGCTCCTGCTCCTGTTGTCCCTGCTGCCCCTGCCCCAGAGGAGGGGAAGGTGCCTGGACGCGGTGAGCCGCAGGCATGGATGACGTGGCGCTGAGCTGGCGATCGTTGATCTGGCGGTCGCGGCGCACGCGACCAATCACGTTCAAGGCGGAGAGCCACCTGCGCACTGTTTGATGATGTGGGTGGGATGACGTCATTTGGATGACATGGCATCATTAGGATGACATGAAGTCATTAGGATGGTGTGACGTTATAAGGATGACATGGCATCATTCGAATGACATAGGGTCGTTCCACAAAATGAAACATTTCAAATAAAAACATCAGAAACAGAATAGGATGGAATAACGACATAAAGTTGCTATACGCTATACCTCTGGAAGATGATCTGCGGTCTGATGCGGTGAGATGCGGTGGGGATGCTGGAGAGCCACGACTGAAACCGAGAGTGCGAAAAGGGGGGGACAAATTCATCAGGATAAGAAAAAAAGCTTCAAAACCCTCCCAGCTCCAAATCCTTTTGAGAAAACGACTTACGTTGTGCCTCTGACAGACATCTGACGGAATCCGTCAAGGGGAACGTCCACAAATCCTCCTCCTGACGCCTCTTCCGCTGCTGCTAGAGCCGCCGCCGCGGCAGCCGCAGCCGCCGCAGCAGCAGCCACGGCGGCGGTCCCCCCGGCTCCCCTGGGAGACTCTCCATCTGCGGACGCGCTGCTGTTCCGCCCGGCCCACAGGCGCGCAGCACCCCGCGTCCGCGCGCCGGCGGGCGTCAAGGGGGACGAATCCGCGCCTCCGCCTGCCCGTTCCCCCGCCCTTCCTCTGCGCGAAAACCCCCGCCTCCTCTGCCGTACGCTGCTAGATCCTCTCACAGGCGCAGTTTCGCCAGAAGCTGCGTTCGTAGCGGCATCGTTATAGTCAAACCGCCAAGGCGACATGCCAAACGACAAAGCGCGCCGCCCTAATCCTGGGGGACGCCGCCTCGCGGGAGACAGACTATCGTCATCATAAGCGAATCTTGCTACAGATTCGCTCCTCCTTGATTCGCTTCTAGATTCGCTCGTAGCCCCAGCTGTGCCCAACGTCCCTCTCCCCGCGACCTCCCCGCGCCGCCTCCCTCCCACTGTCCCCGTTAAAGGGCCCGAACCCATGTGCGTTATAGGTGAGCTGAAAGAAGTGTCGGTGTCAGGACTCGAACCCGAGTCGTGGCGGCGCAAGGACGTGCTTCCGGCGGTCCCCGCGTCGCTGGCGGACGAAACCGCGCTGGCGGAGGAAAGCGCGCTGGCGGAACCTTGCTGGGTAAGGCCGCGCCATCTGCGGGAGAGAAGCCCCGCAGATGCCATGCTGCGAAACAGGGCGGAAGAGGGTAGGGGGGAGGGTGGAAGCAGATAAGCGGAAAGCGGAACAACCGGCGCAAAAGACAGACTGACGACGGGAGACACGCCGAGCGAAGAGAGGCACAGTGATTTGAAACAAGTTTACCGACAAGAGTTCGGCGCGCAGGGACAGAGGAGAGCGACCTCTACCCCGAGACTACAAGCTCACACTGTGACTCTCAAAAGCATAGGACGAGCTTTCTTACTTACTCAGCGGCGGCACGGCGCCTGCCCGGCGCCTAGGTAGGAAGCAACGGTAACGAAGCTGACGCCGTCCCAGAGAGATTCGAAAACGACCGGCAGTCGCTGTTTGAGACGCACGGCGTCGAGTCAGATGGCACGGTGGCTTTTGAGTCGACTCAACAGTTATTTCGGGAGGGACACGGCGTTGAGTCAGAGGCTCTGAAGCTCCTCAGATTCTAGAATCGGTTGCAGATGACGGCGACGCGGGAGAAGCACGGCGTGTCCGCCTCTTCGTCTCCTGTGCGACGATTCCCTCGTGCGACGCCGATTCCCTCACGCGTCCATCCCTCTCATGCACTCTTGAACCGCTTTCCTCGTGACCCTCGCTTCGAAACACGACTCCTCGCCTCCTCCGCAGTGACTTTTCCCGAATGCACGCCTCGAATTCCTTGGCTTACAAACTAAATCTCATTCTACGTCTGCACACGTTTCAAGAGGTCTCGAATCCACGTTTCAAGGCTGCCGCGCGAATCCTGGGTTGGTCAATCCACAGGGGGTTAGTCAAGTTACTAGGCACACGAACTCTATGACGGGACTCTGGGGGGTTACTTAACACTCAACCATGGATGGCGAATCCGTTATGTAGACTGGAAATTCCTAAGTCGGTTTGAAGCCATTATTTCCGAGACGTATGTACAGGGCTGCAAAAGACGAGAGACGGAGCAGACGAGTGTTGTAAAACACGAACGAATCTGCCTCCAGGAACAAGGCCGACGCGACACGTCAAATCCAAGATCACACAATCGCCCGGTTCTTAAACATGCAAGGTAACGAGCCTTCCGCAAATCCTGTTCAAGGTCAAGGCGGCGCCAGCGGTGACATGCCAGCCGAACCAACAACCCCTTCACTTCACCACAAAAAGTGTTTGTTTCGTTTCGAGCTTTCACTCCCCTCCCGCCTACATTTCAGACCCTTGGGATTGTCACGTGCTTCTCCTATCGCTGCCAGCCATACGAACAGCCCCCTCGAAGACATCGAGCAGGCACCAATAGTGCAGAGGAATCCGAGGGTGGGCACGGCTGTACCTTGCAACACAAAACACACTGAAACACGCTGTATCGTATTATTGCGTAAACAACCGTGTCAAACCCTTCTGTAACCCTAAGGGGCTTGGCAGCTTGTACCTCGGTAGTTGCAGGACAAGTTGCTCTGGTTCGGTAGAGACCTCAAGTTGGGAATGGACTGAAAATTAATTACAGGCATGGATCCAGCCTGGACCCTTGGTCCGCTTGATTTGGATGGCTCGGGTACGGAAAAAAATGGTGGTGAGAATTGCTAGAAACGTTTGCGTGTGGTTCAGGTGTGGGTAGGTACAGTATGCACAAGACCAGTATGGGTGTGGCGCAGTCAGCTGGTTTGTGGTAGGTTTGAATTTGGCGGAGAGCGGCGAGAATAGCAAATTTTAGGGCGTGTGAGGTCTTTGTAGAAGTTCAAAATAAAGTTCGAACTTTGGGTGGTTACCCTTTTCGCTAATTTCGCGAAGGGTGCTTCGCGAACCAAGCATTGTATGGGCTCTGCAAAAGTTCGAGTTTGAAATATGAACTTGACTCGAGTCGGAGGCGGGAACGTGCGTGCGCACGTTCATACGAGCGTGTGTGATTTGCAGCACGTCCGAACAGCTGGCGAAACGGGCGAGCGCTTCGCCAATGCATGAAGTTGCACAACGAAGTCACCCCACAATTCGTGCACACAGTGGTAGCCACGTGTCCAGCATCGTGGCATGTTTGAGCACGATGTGGCAACGTGTCATGTTGGGAGAATGACGAGTATACAAGTTGCCACGGGGGCTATTTTTACCCCGGTTAAACACTCGGCGCGGAATGTTAACGTGGCGCACTGTCAAGACTCTCGAACCGGGTAACCTATGATGTTGATGTGCGGCTCGGCTCGTTTTTACAAGTTCGAATGTCGGGGTTCGACCTTGTATGTGTGTGTGATTTTTTACAGTGTGGTAAGCCCGATGTTCCAACTTCGGTAGTAGGAAATTCTAACTTCTTTCGTTGTAAGTTCGAAACTAAAATTCACCCTAAAAACATAAACTTTTACAAATTTCAAAGACCTCACACGCCCTTAGGGGAGGGGTTGGGTTAATTTAGGGACAACAGCGTGCAGGGGTGTGGTGGGCGATGAACGCGACCTTCATGCGACACTCTGGTGTGCGCACCACTAGTTTCGACGGTCGCTGGACAACCGACATGAAGTGACGGCGATCTCTGACATGTCGCCCGACGTCGTTGTTGTGGGTGAGGGTTCTCACTTCGGGCGGAGACTGGTTCGACAAGCCGTAAACCAGGGTGAGACTAGAAAGCCCCTGGTATGGGTGGAGGTGAAGCCGAGCCAAAGCACATACGGAAAGGAACACGTGTTGATTTGAACGATTGTGATTGGTTTATATCTTAGCAGACCACAAAGCGATGATGGCGGTACTAATTTGGAGTTATTCGAAACGGCTGAAGTTGTATTGAATCAATTGAACCAACTTAATACTAAAAATTAGGGCTACACTGGAACTTAAGGGAAAAAGTATCCAAGCCAAATAAACATAACGGACAAATTTAGCACCACCGAAAAAGCCAATCCTTGTCAAGCCTAGAATACTCCTTGGAGCTTCCACATGATGGAACATACTGATGTCCAAAGAACCAGGTTGACAATGGCAGAAATACCTCCAATCTTGAACAGGTCAGGGAGACTAACATAACCAGCTGCAACAAGAACCACCAACAAAGCGACAAATATCAGTGCATGCGAGCGGAAAAAACATAGAAACACAGAACAATCTGCTACCAATCAATCACAGGCAACTACAAAACAACCACTATCGCTCACCTCCATAATACAGCGCCGCCTGCCCGCTGCTATAATGCGTTATCGCGCCAAACAAATTCGTATTTAGCGCCAGCGCAAAAGCACCAACCTCCCCGGGAACACCAGCCGCTAGCTGCATGGCAAGGAAAGCCGCATAGAGCGCCCCCACATGGGCTGTCTGGCTGGCAAAAAGGTAATGCGCGAGGAAGTATAGGACTTGCAGCTGGAAGAAACTGGAGACCCAAGTTAGCTCTGCTGGGGAGTCTAGGGGTGGTAGGGCAGCAGTAGTGGTGATGGCAGTAGCGGTTACGGCACTAGTCATTGGCTCTAACGCCGCCCCTCCCGCTGCTCCCACTGCTGCTACCGCTCCCCCCGCTCCCGCTCCCACTGCCGCCACCCCCGCCCCAACCATCTCCCCCAAATCTCCCCCCAGCATCCCCGCCATTCCCCCCATCTCCTCCCCCAGCATCCCCCCTGTGGCCATATCCCCTGCCAAAATCCCCCCAGGGACCATCCCGAGCCCGCCTGCAACCCCATCGGCCATCCAGCCAACGACCCCCATGTGGGTGAGCTGGGCGGACATGGCGATGAGAGCAGCAAACCACATGAGGGTGTCCCAGGCTGACTTCTCAGAGAGGCAATCGGACCACGAGACGACGCCTGAGAGGAGGAGGAGGGAGAGCGCTGACATGGCAGTTACCACACTGGGAATGCCCAGCGATTCACTGCATTGGGGAAGGGTGAGGAAGAGGGGAGGGGGGCAGTGAGAGAAGACAGGGATAGCGAGCAAGGATATGGAGAGAATGCCCAAGCCCACATACTTTTGAGGCGCCTCAAAAGTCAAATTTTGAGGCGCCTCAAAAGTAAAAAATTTTGAGGCGCCTCAAAAGGGGAGGGGGGCAGTGAGAGAAGACAGGGATAGCGAGCAAGGATATAGAGAGAATGCCCAAGCCCACACAACAACGCATACCCCCGGTTGCAGCCCCGTGCGAAACATAATCCTCTCCTTCCCACTGATCCGCCCCATCACCCGCAACCTCCAACCATTTGAGTCACCTTTTCTGATGTTAGAGATACCACACCTATGCATCATCACTATCGTACTCACCCCATGATCCACATGGTAATCGCGAGTCCCATGGTGCCAATCATGATCATCTCCTTCCCGCTCACCGACCCCATCTCCTCAAGCCGCTTCTTAGCAAGCCCCGGCGCCTCTGGCGTCTCTTTGACCTCGGGTGCAAACACCTTGAACATGAGCATGGGGGTGACCACCAACCCCAGCATGCCAGGCACCACTGCCATCCCCATCCACGTGGCAAAGGCGTTCGGGATCGCCACACCCATTTCCTGCGCGAGCTTCATGCACAGCAGGTTCTGCCCGGCTCCTGCAAGAAGGGTGATAGAGGAGGGGGCGAGGAATGGAAAAAAAGCAAGATGATAGGGGGGCAGGGCAGGCATTTTGAACATGACCATCGAGGTGACATGCTGTGAGGAACATGGCACTGCTGTGGGCGGAGATCTGCAGTTGTGTCATAATGAGGAACGCATCAAGCTTCCAAAGTCGACTCAAAGAATGGATTCCCGCCCCAAAAGGATATCTTACCAGTGAGGAACATGGCGCTGCTGTGGGCTGAGGTCTGCAGTTGAGTCATGATGAGAAACGCGCCGAGCTTCTTGCTGCTGGGGTCGTTGGGGCGGCTGTCAAAGCGCTTTGAGAGAGAGTCGATGATGGGGAGGAAGACGCCTCCGGCCCGCGCCGTGGTGCTGGGCATGGCTGGGGCCAACAGGGCTTCGCTTGCTGGCAAGGGTAGAAGGGGAGAGGAGGGGGAGAGCGGATGCGGAGGGATAGGGAAAAAAGGGTTGGGGGATGGTTTAAAAGGTAGGAGAGAGGGGAACGGAAAGGACCACCACACACAGACTCAAGGGGACCTGAGGGGAGTACACTGAATCTGCAACGCCATACCTACAACACCGCACCTGACGCTACCGTACCTGCCTTGACTGTACCGTACCTACAATCGCTGTACCTGCAAGGCTGTAGCTGAGGCCCAAGAGCGTGGCAATGCCGTCGCCCAGCCCCGTGGTCACAAACAACAGCAGAGGCACATTGTCTGTCACACGCCTGGGAACCAAATCATACCGCTCCAAACCGTACCTGCAAGCCCATAGCTGAGGCCCAAGGTGCTGCTGCCGAACCACTTGACAAAGAGCGTGGCGATGCGGTCACCCAGGCCCGTGGTGACGAAGCCGCGCGCGAAGAAGAATGAGATAACGATTAACCAGATGACCTCGTTTGTCATGGCGCTGGGGAGGGGGGGAGGAGGGTGCGGTGGGGGTTGGGGGGGGGGATGGGGAGGTGGGGGGAAGAAGAGATGACGATTAGCCAGATGACCTCGTTCGTCATGGCACTGAGAGAGGGGAGAAGGGGGGGTGGAGCGGCGGAAGAGTGCGAGAGCAGGTGAGGAGGGGGAGGAGCAGGGGGAAAGGGGATAAGGATTAGGGGGAAACGGGATAAGGATTAGGGGGGAAGAGGATAAGGATTAGGGGGAAAGAGGATACACGAGTACATGAGAAAAGAACAGAGGAAGAAGGAGATGATGATCAGCCCAGATGACCTGGTTGGTTTGTCATGACGCGGGGAGAGGCGGGGGGAGAGGCGGGGGGAGAGGGAGGGGGGAGTAGAGGGGGGAATGGGAGACGGGGGGGAGGTTGTTGCGAGTGATTTTTGAGAATTCTCAAAAATCACTCGACGGGGGGGAGGTTGACGCAAATGTGAAACGACGACGAGAAGAGTGCGAGGAGAGTCGTCCGAACTCTGTGCATTCGCTCACCTAACGGCGAGTTGACTTTTGAGTCGACTCAAAAGTCAACTCTGTGCATTCGCTCACCTAACGGCGAGTTGACTTTTGAGTCGACTCAAAAGTCAACTCTGTGCATTCGCTCACCTAATGGCGTCAGAGAAAGAGAGAGTGCCGTTGAGTACCGCAAAGGAGATATTCGAGTCGACTAAGAAATAATCACGAGGCGTTCTGCGCATCCTTACCTAATGGCGTCAGAGAAAGAGAGAGTGCCTGTGATTATAGCGAAGGAGAGGCAAGTGAAGGCCCACGCGCCCACAGGAAGCGGCCTGCTCGGCAATCAGAGAGGAAGGGGAGGAGAAGGAATTAGACCATGTGGAATCCCTTTTTTTTTTTTAGGCGCCTTAATCAAAGGAACGCGACACAAAAAAGAGGTTCAAATCCATACAGGTTGTTATACGATCGGAAGCGGAAGACTGGGTATGAAAGGGGAGGGCAAGACTGGGTATGAAAGGAAGGGGGAGACTGGGTATGAAAGGAAGGGGGAGACTGGGTATGAAAGGAAGGGGGAGACTGGGTATGAAAGGGGAGGGCAAGGTCACGGGAGCAGCGCGCGGAAGGCGGGGTGGGCAGGGGGAAGGGGAACGCGAAGGTGGGTACCGGAGATGACGAGTATAGGACGAAACGGCGAGGAAAGGAGGGTACCGGAGCGGGAAGAGATGGGGAAAGGGGATGGGTGGAGGGGAAGGGTGGACAGCGGGAAGGGGCGCGGGGGTTGGGAGGAGATAAGCCGTTATAAGCCGCTCCGTTGTTGACTCACCCGAGGATCAGTCCCGTTATAGTGGTGAGGAACACCGCCAGCAGCTGCCACGCCTGGTCCGTTAGCCCCTCGGGCACTGCGGCGCGCGGAGAGGGGAGAAGGGGAGGGGTAAGGGGAGGGGAGAAGGGGAAGGGGGAGGGGAGGGTGGAAGAGGAGGGGGGAAGGGAGGGGGGAAGGGAGGGTGGAAGGGAGAGGAGAAAGGGAGGGGATGTAGGGAGGGGGAAAGGGGGTGATAACGGGGAGGAAGGTCTGGCATGCCAAGTCGACCCTGCAGCTGCCACGTCGAGTCCGCCAACCCCTCTGGCACTGCGGCACGCGAATTCAAGCGGAAGGAGGACGGGGGGAAAGGGGGAGAAGGGGAAGGGGAGGGGGGCGAGGAGCATACCTGGAATTAAACCCCACCTGCAATTAGAATGTGTACCTGGAATTAAAGCCCACGTCGCGAGGCCCACGCCGACAGATGCGGCAAACGGCAGCAACTTAACGCCTTCCCACGCAGTCCCCGAGTCGCGACTCGAGTCGGCATCGTTATCACGCTCCTCGTCTGCCGGCGACGTCACGGCCGCCGTCGTCGCCACCGCCGCTGCCGCCGGCGGCGACCGCAGAGTTGGCACCGGCCCGGTTCCTGCTGCAGCCGCCGCCGCCACCCCATTTCTGTAGTCGCGATGATGATGATGATGATGGGTAGAGCCGTTAAACTCATTCGCTGTCCTTGGTGTTTTAAACGAAGAGGATTGTAGCGGGGAAGCTGATAACGAGGACGAGGAGGACGACGATACGCAGGCTTCTGATGGTAAGCTTCGGAGGGCGAGATTAAAAGCGAGCGCTTCGGCGCTGAACGCGCTTTCCTGCAGCAGGGAGCGGTGATTGGCGCCGGAAGGTGCGGCATGAGTCACGGCGCGAAGCGCAGCGCCTCCCGCAGTCGACCGGTGGGGGGCTGAAGATTGCGACGCGGCCGACACTCGCCGGTGATTGGGAGGGGAGGGGAAGGACACCGGCCCGGTGCGGCGCCGCGGCACCACGGTTGTCTTTGACGCGGTTCGGCGGCCATAGGGCGGCTTAAGACGACACTCAGGTTTGTGCGGAGTGTTTGCGCGGCGGGTTAAGATGGGCGCGAGAGACGGCGGGTGTCGCGGAGACGAATTTCCGTTCTGAGGTCGTCCGCTATTCTGTCTCCCAAGGTTTGTCGAATCGCTCGGGCTGCTGAGCTTGCTAGGACTTTTTGCGCAGAGCAGACCTGTCGGGGCCGACGCGTTGGATTGAAGCACTCCCGCCCATGACGGAAGTGCGGCTGTCATAACTTCGTGAGTTCGAAGGTTGAAAAGGTGGGCACGTAGAGCCACGCGTTTCGAAACTTGTCTAGCTCGTAATTATCACACGATCCTGTAAGGGTACTAACTATGAACGCGTGCAGATTCGTGACTTACTAGCCGGAGAACGGTAACGTCGGAGAACGAGGTGCCGTTTAGGATGAAAGAAATAGTGGCAGCTCGCGTTCTAGGAGTGATAATTCTAGAAGCTCTGACTGACCTGTGGCATCTTGCTTGGTGATGGAGTGAGCGGGGGGGTGGGTGATTATTCAGGGGTGAGCGCAAAGCGGAGGGAGGGCGGAGCAGTATATGCGCGGAGCGGAGTGAGTGTGGTGCGTCGGTGAACGCGGAGCGCTTCGAGTGTGGAGAGTGTTGAGCGCGGAGCTGAGGCGCTTGTGCGATGATTCGGTTAGTGGCGCCCTTCGGCATGGCAGTAGTTGGGGTAGTATATCATTTGCTCGCGAAGCCGCAGAATTTCGCTGCCGAGGCTGACTGCTTCGTTAGAGTTTCGTGACCCAATGAAAATCAGATTTCCCTGCCCGCGTTATCCACCACGAAGAACCACCAAGCGAGGAGTCAGGAGCCTCGGCTCGACGTTGATTGGTTGCAACTTCGTCTTGCTGGCAAATCCGTGTGCGGAGCGTGGTGGGGGTTCTTTTCCAAACCAAATGACCACTTTCCATTCGCTCTCTCCCCCTCATAATCTTTTCTTCCTCGCTTCTGGCCTGCCCTGACCAATGATCGTCAGTGATCGAGAGGCAAAAGAGCAAAGCACCGTCGCGATGGGCACGTGCGCGTCCCGCCAACGTTGCGTCATCCTTTGAAATGGTTTGCTGGATGCGCAAAATGTATGGCTCAGACCACATCATCCTAAAAGCTGCTCCAGCTCACCTAGCACATCGCTCATGAGGTGCGCCAATGGTGGCGGCAGAGATGAGTCACGAGAGTTGAAGATCGACCAACCAGAACTAGCGGCAATGGGGCGCACATTGTGATTGGTCTCTTCATGACGATATTTACGTGCACAAGCAATATCGATATAGAACAGCTCGCTTTTCGTCAAGCAACAACAATAATTATATATCTGATTTGTCTAAGACTGCTAATCTCTTATGTTAAGGGCATACCTATCTGGATAGTCAAATGGCAAACACTCATACCCACGTCTTTTGACAATCACGTGCTCATTATATATGTTCCTGGGAATCTATGTATACATATCATAATTTAGATATGACCTTAAAGCCTCTACATATGTAAGCTCGTGTTAGTAGCACTTTACTGAGGATCCCCGATTGATTTTAGGGAAGGGTTACATGCGAATTCGCCCGGGGGGTTATGGGTGCACGGACCCGCTACTTATGGCGTATTCCTATTCTCCTATCAATCTGACCTCCTATCAAGCTCACACTGAAAAATCCCATAAACCCTAAACCTCTCGCTACTTTTCACAGGCAAAAAGTACAAAACTTGATAGGAGGTGGCTTGATAGGAGGCCGTAGGAATACGCCCTTAACAAGCCCTTTTACCTCAGTCGTTCAGTGATTGGGATTCTTACAGTTCGGCTGTATTGCACTTCTTTTTTTTCACAACAAAAACGTAATATAACATAGCGTGCACTGCCTCGAGGGCGCGCCATAATTTTAAAATGTATGCGTATACAGTTATGTAACTGCCTACGGTAGAGCCTATTGTAGTTGTATTTCCAATTTGGTTGTGCGACGCACATTGCCTTGTTTCTCGCATAACTCAGTTTCTTGGACTTTTAGTGGACCCTCTTCTGTTTTTCCTATTCATCTCAAATGCAGCTTGCCTAAAGCCTCGTAATTCCTAAGTCTTATGCCTAAGAGGCTACCTTAACGTGGTATCTGAGCTGGTCCCGACCTTAGGACCAGTTTTCTTGTAGGGGCCCACCATTAGCCTCCAATATGGTGTGTCTCGTCAAGCAATCCGTCATGCTGCTGCGTGCCGTGCAGTTTTCGCTCGTCGCGCAGCCCGTAATTCGCCCCACTCGTCGGCTCGTTGCGCACACCACACATCGCCTCATTGTGCGCCCCACTCGTCGCCCCATTGTGCACCCCGCTAGCTCCGTTCGTCCCCTTATGTCACACCCCCTTGCACGTCATGCCGCGCCCCACCTTAGGCTTCGCTGCCCACCTTGTGTCAGCACGTTAGCAGCGCAAAAAACAGCAGCGCACGTAGTAGGCTAGCGCGCGACTAGCAGTAGCAGCGCGCGCCGCATGCCAACGCGCTATCGGCAGCAGCAGTGCGCGCCACACGCTAGCGTGAGCAGCAGTAGCAACAACGCGTGCCATCCACCAACGCAAAGACACCACCCTCTCTGCCCCTGCCGCGACTTCTGCTGTGGTGGGGGGGTTGTGGGGGTGGTGGCCGAGAGTAGGGGACCAGATAGATGCACCGCCACCGACGTCGCGCCACTGCATCGTCACCCACCTCCACCTCTCTCTCCCTGCGTCGCCTGCCACTGTGGGGGTGTGAGTGGGTGGGGGGTAGGGAGGGTAAAGGGGGTGGCGAGAAAGTTTTGGCGGCCTCACCCGCTGACCCTCCTCTCTCTCTCTCACACTCTCTATCCGATACACACACATACACATACACACACACTCTCTTGTCAAATTATATATATGCTATGTATGTTTAGGCTGTAGTGGGGTAGCCAGTATGGGGTACAGCCCCTTTTGGGTTTCATATTTGTACCAAATTCTCTTTCCTGTTTCCATTCCTGCCTAGCATTTTGACATGGTATTCAGAGCAGTAGGTCCGTAGGACCGATTTTTTAGGGCCCACCTACCGTTGCGGTTACTGCGCTGCCCCACGTCGTGCCTGCGCTGCGCTGCCCGCGCGCGCCCTACCTTGCCTGCGCTGCGTTGCCCGCACGCGCCTCTGCCTTGCCCTCGTCCTGAGCGTGCCGCCTCGTCCGCTGCCCGTGCAGCTCGCTGCTGCCCCGCACGCCGCGTCCGCCGTCGGTGCAGCCTGCTGCTGCCTCGCGCGCCGCGTCTGCCGCCAGCGCAGCCCGCTGCTGCCCCGCGCGCCGCGTCCGCCGCCCACGCAGCCCGCTGCCCCCGCGCGACCTGTTTCCGCCTACCCGCGCGCCGCTTTCTGCAGCCCGTGCACCGCACTCTGCCTACCCGTGCGGCGCTTTCTGCCTACCCGCGCGTCGCTTTCTGCAGCCCGTGCACCGATTTCTGCCTACCCGTGCGCCACTTTCTGCCTACCCACACGTCGCTTTCTACAGCCCGTGCACCGCACTCTGCCTACCCGTGCGCCGCTTTCTGCCTACTTGCGCTTCGCTTTCGGCAGCCCGTGCACCGCACTCATGGCGACTCTCAATGTCCTCGTTTTCGATCCTGACGGTCGCCCGATAGAGTTTGCAGCTCGACGACCTGCAAATGTTTCTTCTGAGTGATGCTAAAGATGGACTTTCACTGTTCGATTATGTGACTGGCACTGCCGTTGCTCCTGCTGACACTGCTGCCGCTCTTTACCGCTCACAGTGGCAAACTCGTGATGCTGCTGCGCGCCTCGCTATTCGCAACCATCTGCCGATTACTGAGCGCACGCACTTTAGTCAGCACTGAGAAGAATTGAACGAGAGAATGAATGAACTATGAAATGAGTGAGTACAAGTACTAACCCTAATTGGGTTGTACCCCCTATGGGATACCCCACTATAGCCTACACAAATGTATAAGCTATATAATGTTCTGACACACCCCCATAGGCAAAGTGGGGGAGAACAAGGGGTCACAAGACCAGTCAAGCAAAGCAAAGCAAAGCAAGCTCAGGGTGGATCACAAAGTCACCACACAGTCCGAGCACAGAGTCAAGGCCACAAGGCCAGTTCACAAGCAAGAGTACACACATATATATAAAGCTAGACAAGCAAGAGCAGGTATAGATATATGTGAGAGTACAAGCAAGGTCAAGAAGAGAGCAAGTGATGCAAGACAGGCACAAGACCCAGCTGAGTGCAGAAGCGCTGATGATCACAAGGCGCAAGTGCCTTGGTGAAGACATCAGCAGTGTTGGCCTCAGAGGCCACGTACGCAAGCCGCAACTGTCCACGCTGCTGCAGCTCACGTGCAAGAAAGTAGCGGAGAGCAATGTGCTTTGTCCTGTGCTCCAGTCGCTGCTCTCGACACAAGGCCAGCATGGCCTTGTTGTCTACGTATAGGACTGGAGGAGAACGAGGCGGCTCTCCAAGGTCGGTAAGCAGGTAGGTGAGCCAGCGAAGCTCCTGGGCAGCCATGGCCCCGGCGTAGATCTCAACCTCACAACTGGAGCCGAGAACAGAAGACGAGCGGGTAGCCGCCACGAAACAGAGCCGGAACCAAGACTGAAGGTGTAACCCTGTGACGACCGCTGCGTAGCCTGGTCGTCAGCCCAAGAAGCGTCTGCGTGCCCAGTGAGGACCACTTGACTGCGCCCTCCAAGCACTAGCCCCATGCCCGACGTACTGCACAAGTAGCGCAACACCCTCTTCGCTGCAGCCATGTGCTCTGGTCGGTGTCTCCCAGGAGCAACATAGCGTGCAAGAATGCTAAGAGGGTATGCAAGGTCAGGTCGTGTGCAGGTCATCAGGTACATGAGGCAGCCGACAAGCTCTGGATACGGGCCACTCGACTCTACGGACTCATCCGAAGGTAGAGCTGAGAGCGAGTGGCGAGTAGGCAGAGGAGTGGCCTGAGGCGAGGAGTACGTGAAGCCGAAGCGCTGAAGGACCTCCTGCACCATGTGTGACTGAGTCAGGGTGATGGTGCGGCGTGCTCTGTCCCGGGTGATCTGCAAGCCAAGGTAGCTGCGCAGCTCACCCAGATCAGTGCACGTGTGTCTCTTCTGCAGCTCAGACTTCACGTAGGCGAGTCCAGCAGTGTCAGCTGTGGCAAAGACCAAGTCGTCGACGTACACGAGGATGTAGAACGGCGACAGAGAAGTGTCGGTGCGCAGAAACAGCGACGGGTTGGCAGTAGAAGGAGCAAACCCAAGAGCCGCAAGTGTAGTCCTCAGTGTGTCGTGCTACTCACGTGGCGCCTGGCGGAGACCGTAGACTGGACGCCGGAGACTCCACTGGGTACCAGGAGGGAAAGCCAGGAGGGCGGCGCAGCCAGATCTCCTCGTGCAGGCTGCCCTGCAAGAAAGCAGTGCTGAAGTCAAGAGAGTGCAGCTCGTAGTCACGGTGAGCAGCGACGTGCAGTAGTATCCGAAGAGTGGTCATCTTCGGGGTCGGGGAGAAGGTCTGAAAGAAGTCAACTCCCTGTCGCTGACTGAAACCACGAGCCACGTAGCGCGCCTTGAAGACAGGCGGAGAACCCGGCGGTCGCTTCACCCTGAAGATCCACATGCCACTGACGATGTTCGCCCCAGGAGGGGGAACAGCGTCAACGTAGGTGCCTGTGGACTTCCAGGAAGCCATCTCAGCATCCATAGCTGCCTGCCACTGAGAGGAGTAGGGACCCTCTATCGCCTCCGCGTAAGAGCGCGGAGTCGGGATGTCAAGTGCATCCGGGTCTCCCTCAGGGGTAAGCAGTACGGACACGAGATGAGGTGAAGCAGCGGCCAGACACTGGAACTCCTCCTGCCTGTCCTCAAGGACGTCCGTGCCAAGGGCACACTCACCCTCGACAGACGGAGGACAGGCGGACTCAGACTCAGCGACAAGACTAGCAGCGTAGTCTAGACGACAGCGAGCAGCAAAGTCGACGAGCTCAGTGACAAGGGCAGACGCAGCAGTGGACTCGAAAGAAGGGTCAGTGACGGCAGTAGCAAGGAGACGCGTGACAGAAGGACTGGCAGCACGAAGAGAGTCCGACGCAGGGTCGGCGAGAGCAGGAAGAGAGGACGCAGGAGGAGAAGGCAAAGGGGCACGCAGAGGAGCAGTGGTCGGACGCAGGGACATCCGGTGCGTGCCAGGGACAGGAGGAGGACGCTGACGCGAACCGCGACCACTAGCGCGCGCAGCACGAACAGGCGACGCAGGACGAGACGCAGGCTCACGACGCTCAGTAAGACCTCCAGTAGGACCAGCGTAGGGAGAGGGAGCAGGCAAAGGGGAGGCAGGCTGGAGCTGTGACTGTGACTGGACAGGCGGCGGACCCTCTAAGGGAGGAGGAGGAGGACCACGAGAAGGTGTAAGACCAAGAACCTGCTGTAGGAGCGGAACGAAGTACGGCCGGGGCCGCACGGCGACGCCAGAAACAGCAGGGACAGGACCAGTACCCCCAGCAGGAGTACCCACGCCAGCAGCACCTCCAGCAGCACCTCCAGCAGCTCCAGTACCTCCAGCAGCACCTCCAGCAGCCCCAGAACCTCCAGCAGCACCAGAAGCACCGCCAGCCGGACCGCCAGTGGTGGTCTCAGCGCCAACACCCTCACGAACACCAGCTCCACGCGAAACCGCAGGTCCAGCAGCTCAAGTACTCCCAGGACGAGCACCTCCGGGACCCGCGACAGCAACACCCTCAGTAGCCGACGAACCTCCAGCACCAGCAGTACGGCTCCAGCGCCGGGCAAACCACTCGCGCAGCTCCTGTGGAGAGAGTGGCTCCCGGCGAGACGAAGGACTGAGAGAGCCCCCAGGCTCAGCACCTCCAGGCTCAGCACCCCCAGGCTCCGCACCCCCAGGCTCAGCACCCCCAGGCTCAGCACCCCCAGGCTCAGCACCCCCAGACCCAGCACCCCCAGGCTCAGCACCCCCAGGCTCAGCACCCCGAGGCTCAGCACCCCCAGACGTAGCACCCCCAGGCCCAGCACCCTCAAGCTCAGCACCACCAGCAGCACCAGAGTCACCTGTGACCTCAACAGGCTCGATTGCGTCTACCTGGGACACACCTGACGGGGCAGGACCCTGAGGGGGGAGGGGGTCTACCGGGGGGGGACCTGGGACAAGAAAGAGCGGGGGCGGGGGGAGGGACGGAATGCGGTAGGGGAAGAGGCGGTAGTAGGGTACCGACTCGTCGAACGTGACGTCCTGGGAGGACAGAACACGGCGAGAGGTGGGGTGGTAGAACTGCCACCCAGGGGCGTCGGGGGGGGAACCCCAGGAAGACGCAGGGAGCAGCGCGAGGGGACAGCTTGTCCGCAGACAAGTCGCGAACAAACGCCCGAGATCCCCAGACCCGGAACGCCGACGCATCGCCAACCTTCCCCGTCCACAGCAGGGCTGGGGAGGTCTCCGGCCTGGAGACCCTGGGGTGGAGGTTGATCTGATGCGCCGCGTACCTAACCGCAAACGGCCACAGAAAATGGGGAGCTGCCGCATGCATCATAGACGTACGAGCGACGTCCACGACCATGCCAATGCGGCGCTGTGCAATCCCATTTTGCTGCGGTGAGTCCGGAAGCGTGAAGGTCTGACGGATGCCTCGCGCACGACAGTAGGCACGCAGAAGGCCAGAGGAGAACTCTTCGCCTCTGTCCGAGTGCAGACGCAAAACAGGAAGGTCCGAGCCAAAGCTCTGCCTGAGCTGGAGACGAGCTGCGCGGATCCAGTCGATCAGCACCGCAGTGACATCACCCTTGCTGCGCAAGGGGAAGACTGTGGTGTAACGCGAGTAGTCGTCAACAACGAGCAGGAAGTAGCGCTCCTGACCCTGTCCACGGACGCGGGCTGGGCCCCACACGTCCATGTGAAGCGTTTGCAACGGGGCCTCTGTCGGAGGAAACTGGGAGGAGTGAGGGGCAGCACGCTGGCGCCCCTCGACACAGGGGACACATGCAGGGCCAGGGCCCTGAGGAAGGGGAGGGAGGGACCGGGGGAGACCAGACACAAGAAGACGGGAGGCCATGCCTCGGAGCCGAAGCAGAGAGGGGTGGCCAAGGCGGTGGTGCCAGAGGAGGGTCTCGTGAGACAGACGACGACACGAACAGGGGGCAAACTCAGGACCAGACCTGGACGCTGCAGCAAACACCTGACCAGATGAAGGGACCCTACCAGACTCGGCACCTGGAGGAGAAGCAGTGGTCAGTGTGTACAGGCTCGACCCTGGCTGACGTGTGAACGTAGCCAGGTGGCGACCTGTGCTAGCCTCTGTGCAGTGTGTCACCCGCTGACGAGCAAGAGTGAACTGGTGGACACCCGCATCCTGTAGGTCAGCACCACTCACCAGGTTCGTAGAGAACGAGGGGAGGTAGAGACCAGACAGGGGGCCAGAGGGGGCCGCCCGAACACGGTAGGACTGTGGAGAAGCGAGACAGGACAGGACCCCCAGAGGGGTCAGCCAGGGACACCGCAACCGGCCGACTAAGCGGCGTGAGAGTGGTGCGGTCCCGAAAGAAGGAGCGAGAGGCCCCAGAGTCTAAGGTGAAGGTGTGAGAGGCCAGAGCCGACACAGTACCTGAGAGCGCAGCCTCACCAGTACCTGAGAGTACAGACGCACTGGCACCTAGAGCAGCAGCCTCAGTGGCACTTAGAGCAGCAACCTCACTGGCACCTAGAGCAGCAGGACCAATGCCCGGGTCGGGCGGGAAACACCGGTAACAGTCACCCTCATCACTAACAGTCACAGCATACATAGCAGCAAGGATAGCATCAAAGTCAAGATCAAAAACAGCTACACCAGCCCTAGATAGCTCTCCCCAGCGGGGGATCTCAGAGGCCTCCGGAAATTGCTGGTGCCAAGCGTCAGTCAGGCGGCCAAAGCAGCGGCGGGCGGTGTGGGTGCCCCCACACTGCTCACCCGCGCGGTCGCCGGTGCGAAGAACGTAGGTGCAGGGGCCAAACGCCCCACCACGCTGACGCTGCGAGTACCACTCACGGAGCTGCTGAGGGGCGGGGACGTCGCGAGAGCGCTGCTGCTGCTGCTGCTGCTGGCGCTGACCACCCCCAGTGCTGCTCCGCTGGGACGAGCCACTCCCACCACCTCCACCATCGCCGCCCCCGTCTCCACCGGCACCACCGCTACCGCCACCCTCGCCCCCGCCGCTCCCACCGCCACCTCCGCCACCACCTCCGCCTCCACTGCCGCCACTAGTACCTCCACTCCCGCCACCACCTCCACTGCCACCCCCACTCCCCCCGCCGCCTCCACCGCCTCCGCCACCGCCCCCGCTAGCTCCACCCGCTCCCTTGCCCCCCTTGCCCCTGCTAGAGCGGCGCCTACCGCTGGGGGCAGACGCCGCACCGACCGACTCCAAACCAACGAGGTCGGCCGCAGCAGCAGAGGCGACAGAGGGTAGCAGGGGGGAAGGAGAACACCCCTCAAAGATGGGGGTGCGAGGGTCACCACGAGAGGCCCCTACAGCGACTATACTCTTCTCAGCCGCTAGCAGGGACTTCTCAAGGAGGTCGACAGTGAGGGTGGTGGGACAGACAGAGAGAAACTGGTCCCTAACGGCACGAAGGGACTCAGGGAGACGGGTGATGAGAAAGTAGAGAGTGATGTACATGGGAGGAGGGTTTGCGGCGCGGAACTCAGCAGGAAGCGCAGCGCGGTAGCGAGTGTCACTAGCGCGGAGGTGGGTAAAGAGGTCAGCCACTGTGGGAAAGGCAGCGAGGTCAGGGAAAAGGAACGGTAGCATGAGGCGGCTCAGCGTAGCGGAGGAAGGGGAGGAGTAGCGCGCAACTACAGCGTCGTACAAGGCCTGAGCGGTCTTGCACTGACTAAAGTGTGCACGCTCGGAGGAAGGGAGGTGGCGTCGCACAGCAAGACGTGCAGCAGCATTGCGCGTGGCCCACTTGGAGCGAACAGTGGGGTCAGCATCAGCAGGAGGGGCAGGGACAGCGCCAGAGACAAAGTCAAAGATAGAAACCTCATCTATCGCATCGCACAGTAAGTACAGCTGCAGGTCCTCGACCCAGACTGCAAAGTCAATGGCGCGACCCTCAGCGTCAAAAGCCAGGACACTGGGGGTGGCCATTATAGAAGCTAACAGTCTCACCGGGCAGGAAGAGTCGGGAAGCTCGGGAGTACAGCAACACGGCAGCACAGCAGCTACGGCGGCCCAGGAGCAGCAGCAGCCCCACAGGAGCAGGAGCCCAGCACCTCAGGCTGCTCGGGCGGCTCGGGCGGCTCGGGCGGTTCGGGCGGCTCGGGCGGCGCGGGCGTCTCGCGGGCGACTGCACGGGCGGCTGGGGCGGCTCGCGGGCGGCTTACGGGCGGCTGGACGGGCGGCCGGGGCGGCTCACGGGCGGCTGGGGCGGCTGCACGGGCGGCTGGGGCAACTGCACGGGTTGCTTGCGGGCGGCGCGGACGGCTCGCGGACGGGCGGCTCAGAGGCGGCTCACGGGCGGGCGGCGCACGGGCGGCGTCGGCGGCGTCGGCGGCTCACGGGCGGCGTTGGCGGCGTCGGCGGCTCACGGGCGGCGTCGGCGGCGTCGGCGGCTCACGGGCGGCGTCGGCGGCGTCGGCGGCTCACGGGCGGCGTCGGCGGCATCGGCGGCGTCGGCGGCGCACGGGCGGCGTCGGCGGCGCACGGGCGGTGTCGGCGGCTCACGGGCGGCGTCGGCGGCGTCGGCGGCTCACGGGCGGGCTGGTGGCGCACGGGCCGGCGGCTCACGGGCAGCGCCGGCTCACGGGCGGGCGGCGTGCAGGTGGGTTGCTCACGGGCGGCGGCTCACGGGCGGCGGCGTCACGGGCGGCGGCGCACAGGCGGCGGCTTACGGGCGGCGCTCACGGGCGGTGGCCGACGGGCGGCGCTCACGGGCGGCGCTCACGGGCAGCGGCGCACGGGCGGCAGCGCACGGGCAGGCCGCGGGCGGCTAACGGGCGCTAGGGCGGGCGCCGGGCGCTAGGGCGCTAGGGCTGGCGCTAGGGCGGGCGCTAGGGCGGGCGCTAGGGCGGGCGCTAGGGCGCTAGGGCGGGCGCTAGGGTAGACGCTAGGGCGCTAAGGCGCTAGGGCAGGAAAAAAAAGTTTCTAAGTGGTGGGCCCTAAGCACAGTTCCCACAGGGGAACCTGCTCTGATTCCATGAGAAGATTTGAAGGAGAGAATGAATGAACTATGAAATGAGTGAGTACAAGTACTAACCCTAATTGGGTTGTACCCCCTATGGGATACCCCACTATAGCCTACACAAATGTATAAGCTATATAATGTTCTGACAAGCACAAGACTGCTAAGGCACTGTATGAGGTTGTAGTTGCCCGCTAATCTTCCCCAGCCACTGCAGCCGTAGGCCGTCTCATGCTACCCTACTTGTTCCCCGACCTGTCCTCGTTTACCACCGCTGAGGACCTCATCTCTCACCTCCGCGCTAGTGATGCTCGCTTTTGTGCCGCCCTTTCAGACGAGTTCCTCGCTGAGAATCACCCCCCGATGTACTTTACTCTCTACTTCCTCATCACCCGCCTCCCTGACACTCTTCGCTCAATCAGGGACCACTTTCTCGCCCTAGACCTGACCACTATCACTGTCGCCGACTTCGAGACGCACCTCCTAGCAGCTGAAAAGAACATTCTCGTTGTAGGTGCTGCTCGTGGCACTCCTCGCACTCCCCTCTTTGAGGGGTGCTCCCCCTCCCCTCTTGCCCCCCTCCTACGCCTCTGCCGCATCTGCTTTCGACTACCTTGGTGCTGAGGAGGTCGGGGCTGCTTCCGCTCCTAGTGGGAAGCGCCGCAGCGCCAGGGGCAGCAGGGGTGGCAGGGGAGGTGGAGGTGGCGTTGGAGGGGGCGGTGGTGGAGGCGGCGAGGGTGGTGGAGGTGGCGTTGGAGGGGGCGGTGGTGGAGGCGGCGAGGGTGGTGGAGGTGGTGGGGGTGGTCGTGGAGGTGGAGGTGGTGATGGGGGCGGCGGGGGGGGTGGGGGTAGTGGAGGTGGCAGCGGCGGGAGTGGGGGAGGAGGGAGCGGTGGTGGCAGCGGTGGTGGGAGCTGGAGTGGAGCCGGCCAGAAGGGGAGCTACAGTCTTGACCAGGGACAGCAGCAGCAGCAACAGCAGTAGCAGCAACAGCTGCAGCAGCAGCAGACCCCCACGCCTCAGCAGCTTCATGACTGGTACGCTTAGCGTGGGGTGTCTGGGGGTCCTGTTCACTGCACCTATACCATTTGCACAGGTCCCCGCGCTGGTCGCCCATGCAACGGCTTTCACGCGGAGTACCGCTGCTTCTCTCGGCTCAGCGACGCCTGGCGCGTCAAGTTTCCTGAGGCTACTGAGTTTCCCCCTTGGGCAGATCTGCTTAGGCGTGATGTTCATATGTTTGATCTTGACTATGATGCTATTCTCGCTGCCATGTATGCATTGAGTGTTAGTGCTGAGGGTGACTGCTACTTGTATGTACCGCTTGACCCAGGTATAGCCCCAGGTGTAGAGCCTGCAGCCCTTGGTGCTTGTGAGTCTGTTCTCCCTGGGTTGCGTCGGCTCAGGCCTTGCACACCTTTACACGCAACTCTGGTGCTTCCCGCTGTTTCTTTCGCGACAGTACCACAGTCACTACCCTCCCTGCACCTATCCCTGTCTCACTGGCCGACCCCTCTGGGGACCTAATGCTTGCACGGTCCACTACTGTGCTTCCGTGCCCGGCGGTCCCGTCTGGTGAGCTGTCTGGTCTCCACCTCCCCTCGTTCTCTACGAACCTGGTGAGCAACGCTGTCCTTCATGATCATTGGGTTGACACCTTTAATCCTGGAGGACAGCGTGTGGCGATCTGCACGTGCTCTCGGACTGGCCGCCACCTGGCCACGTTCACACGTGCGCCTGGGCCCAGTCTGTACACCCTCACCACTGTGTCGCACTACACCCCTTTGTCTCCTCAGTTGTACGCGTCCGCTCAGGTAGCTACCCAGTGTGAGTGTCGCTGCCTGTCACAACGGACTCTCCTTTGGCACCACCGCCTTGGTCACCCCTCCTTGCCTCACATTCGTGGCATGCACTCTCACCTCCTGGTCTCTGGTCTTCCCAGGTCTCTGCCCTCCCTCCCTGCCTCACCTACGCCGCCCTGCATTCCTTGCGTTGAAGGGTGGCAGCACAAAGCTCCTCACTCCTCCTCGTTCCCTCCCACAGAGTCTCCACTGCAGACTCTCCACCTGGACATGTGGGGCCCAGCCCGCGTCCGTGGACAGGGCCACGAGCGGTACTTCCTGCTGGTAGTCGACGACTACACGCGTTACACCACGGTCTTCCCCTTGCAGCGCAAGGGGGATGTCCCTGCTGTTTTGATCCCTTGGATCCGTGCTGTTCGTCTCCAGTTCCGAGAGCGGTTCGAGTCGGACTTTCCTGTCCTGCGTCTGCACTCTGACAGAGGTGGTGAGTTCTCTTCTGACCTTTTGCGAGCCTACTGTGAGGAGCACGGCATCCGCCAGACGTTCACCCGCTCGGCCTCTCTGCAACAGAATGGGGTTGCTGAGCACCGCATTGGCTTAGTCATAGAGTTCGCTCGTACCTCCATGATCCATGCGACTGCCCCCCATTTTCAGTGGCCGTTTGTGGTCCGGTACGCCGCGCATTAGCTCAACCTCTGGCCCCGTGTCTCCGTTGTAGAGACTTCACCCACACTACGTTGGACGGGGGAGGTTGGCGATGCGTCGCGGTTCCGGGTCAGGGGTGCTCGTGCCTTTGTCCGCGATACCACTGCGGACAAGCTCTCCCCTCGCGCCATTCCTTGCGTCTTCCTTGGTTTCCCCCCTGACGCGCCTGGTTGGCAGTTGTACGACCCTGCCTCGCGCCGTGTCTTTGCTTCTCAGGACATCACCTTTGACGAGTCGGTCCCCTTTTACCGTCTATTTCCCTACCGCACTTCAGCTCTTCCCCCCCCCCCGCCGCTCTTCCTCGCTCCAGGTCCTCCCCAGGTAGACCCCCTCCCCGCTCCCGGTCCTACTCCTTCAGGTGTGTCTTAGATAGACCCTCCTCCCTTGACTGAGCCGGTTGAGGTCACAGATGACTCAGGTCCTTCTAGGGGTGGTCGTGCTAGGGGTGGTCCTGACTGGGATGCTGCTTTTGGGGGTGCTGAGCCTGGAGGTGCGGAGCGTGGGGGTGCTGAGCCTGGGGATACGGAGCCTGGGGGTGCTGAGCATGGGGGTGTGGAGCTTGGGGGTGCTGAGCCTGAGGGTGCGGAGCTTGAGGGTGCTGAGATTGAGGGTACTGAGTCTGGGGGTGCTGTGCCTGGGGGCACTGAGGCGCCTGGTGAGCAGTCTCCTTGGAGCGGCCGCCTCCGTAGTCGCTCCGCTGGTGCCTCGCCACAGCGCTCTCGTAGTCGTGTCCCACTCTCCCTACAGTAGCTGTGCGAGTGGTACATTAGCCGTCAGGGTCGCGCTGCTGGAGCTGGGGGCCCTGCTACGGGAGGCGCTGGCGTTGGAGGCCCTGGAGCTAGCGCTGTCCCGCTCTCCCCACAGCAGTTGCGTGAGTGGTACGCTAGCCGTCAGGGTCGTGTTGCAGGAGCTGGGGGCCCTGCTGTGGAAGGCGTTGGTGTTGGTGACTCTGCCACTGGAGGTGTTTCTACTGGAGTTCCTGGAGCCGCTGGTCCCGGAGGTGCTCGTACTGGAGGTACTGGAGCTGCTGGGGCTGGTGGTACTACTGGACCTGGAGGTGCTGCTGTAGATTCCGAGGTTGGAGACCCTGGAGCTGGAGGTGCGGGTTCTGGGGGTGCTGCTGTTAGAGACACTGAGGCTGGAGACCCTAGGACTAGAGGTGCCGGTTTTGGGGGTGCTGCTGCTGGAGGTGCTTGTCCTGGAGGTGTTGTTGCTGGAGGTTCTGGAGCTGCTGGAGGTGCTGGTACTGGAGGTGCTGGCGCTGGAGGTTCTAGAGCTGGAGGAGGTGCTAGCGCTGGAGGCGCTGGAGCTGGAGGTTCTGGAGCTGCTGGAGGTGCTGGAGTTACTGGTGCTGGTGGCCCTGCGCAGCCGCGACTGTTCTTCGCTCCGCCGTTGCCTTCGTCCCTACCACCGCCTGACTCCGTGCTTCGCCAGGTTCTCAGCCAGCCGGCTTCTACTGATCTTCCGTTACAGCCTGGCTCACCGCTGCCTGCTCCTTCTCCTTACACTGAGAAGACAAGGGGTCTTACTGAGCGCCGTGAGCCTGCATCTCGTCCTGTCTTGCCTGTTCGCACTGTCCGCATTGGTCGTACCGGTCGTGGTGTTCCTCGTGAGCGTCCGTCGGCTGTCCCCGGCACACACCTCATGGCTCTGCATCCTTAATCTGCTGCGCAGCATGTTCCACTGACGTCCCCTCCTGCGTCCTCTCTGCCTGACGTTCCAGACCCTGAGTCTGACAGCGCTCGTGCTACTCACCCTACTGTCATGCGTCTCCTAGCCACTGTTGTCACTGACCCGTCGTTTGAGTCTGCCGCTGCGTCTGCCTTAGTCGCTGAGCTTGTTGACTTTGCTGCTGCCTGTCGTCTCAACTACGCCGCTGGTCTTGTTGCTGAGTCTGAGTCTGTCTGTCCTCCGTTCGTCGGGGGTGAGTGTGCTCTTGGCACGGACGTCTTTGAGGACAGGCAAGAGGAGTTTGAGTGCCTTGCAGCCGCTGCGCCTCATCTTGTGGCCATGCTGCTTGCCCCTGAGAGAGACCCGTATGCTCCAGACATCCCTACCCCGCGCTCTTACGGTGAGGCGATCGCGGGTGAGTACTCCTCTCAGAGGCAGGCAGCCATGGACGCAAAGATGGCATCCTGGAAGTCCAGAGGCACTTACGTTGACGAGGTTCCCCCTCATGGGGCGAACATCGTTAGTGGTATGTGGATTTTCAGGGTGAAGCGGCCGCCAGGTTCTCTGCCTGTCTTCAAGGCTCGTTACGTTGCTCGAGGCTTCAGTCAGCGGGAGGGAGTTGACTTCTTCCAGACCTTCTCCCCCACCCCGAAGATGACCACTCTTTGGGTGCTGCTGCACGTTGCCGCTCAGCGTGGCTCCGAGCTTCACTCTCTTCGCTTCAGCACAACTTTCTTACAGGGCAGCATGCACGAGGAGATCTGGCTACGCCGCCCACCTGGCTTCACTGGGTCGTTCCCTCCTTGTACCCAGCGGAGCCTCCGGCGGCCAGTCTATGGTCTCCGCCAGGCGACGCGTAAGCGGCACGACACACTGAGGACGACACTTGCGGCTCTTGTGTTTGCTCCCTCCACTGCTGACCCGTCGTTGTTTCTGCGCACTGGCACTTCGCTGCCGCCGTTCTACATCCTCGTGTACATGAACGACTTGGTCTTTGCCACTGCTGACATTGAGGCTCTTGCCCTGGTGAAGTCGGAGCTTTAGAAGAGACACACGTGCACAGACCAGGGTGAGCTGTGCAGTTACCTTGGCTTGCAGATCACCCGGGACAGAGCACGCCGCACCATCACACTGACTCAGTCACACATGGTGCAGCAGGTCCTTCAGCGCTTCGGCTTCACCTGGTCCTAGGCACAGGCCACTCCTCTGGCTACAGGTCACTCGCTCTCAGCTCCACCTTCGGACGAGTCCGTAGAGCCGAGTGGTCCTTACCTAGAGCTAGTGGGCTGCCTCATGTACTTGATGACCTGCACACGTCCTGACCATGCGTACCCTCTTGGCCTTCTGGCTCGCCACGTGGCTTCTGGTCGGCACCGAAAGGTGCACATGGATGCTGCTAAGAGGGTACTGCGCTACTTGTGCAGTACATTGGGCATGGGGCTCGTGCTTGGTGGACGGGGCGACGTTGTCCTCACTGGGCACTCGGACGTTTCTTGGGTCGTGCAGGAGTTACGCTGGCTCACCTACCTGCTGACCGGCCTGGGAGAGCGGCCTCGTTCTCCTCCAGTTCTGTACGTCGACAACAAGGCCGCCATTGCCTTGTGTCAGGAGCACAGACTGGAGCACAGAACAAAGCACATAGCTCTGCGTTACTTCCTTGCTCGAGAGTTGCAGCAGCGTGGTCAGCTTCATTTTGCTTTCGTGGCCACTCG
The DNA here is from genome assembly GCA_948144175.1 of Closterium sp. NIES-65. NCBI lineage: Eukaryota > Viridiplantae > Streptophyta > Zygnematophyceae > Desmidiales > Closteriaceae > Closterium > Closterium sp. NIES-65. The sequence goes on along the minus strand of CANXME010002238.1, from coordinate 215,337 downwards.
AGCCAACTCTGCTGATATATTCACCAAGGCACTTCCGCCTGGTGATCATCAACGCTTTTGTACTTTGTTAGGCCTTGTGCCTACGTTTCCTCACTTGCTGTAGACTTTGCTTGTACAGTGATATATATATATATATATATACCTGCATGCTTGCTCTTGCTAGGTAGCGATCACTGTATTGCTGTTGTAGCATATATACCTCTGCATGTGGATTGGTCTTGTGACCCCTTGCTCTCCCCCACTTTGCCTATGGGGGTGTGTTAAATTATATATATGCTATATATGTTTAGGCTGTAGTGGGGTAGCTAGTATGGGGTACAGCCCCTTTAGGGTTTCATATTTGTACCAAACTCTCTTTCCTGTTTCCATTCCTGCCTAGCATTCTGACATCTCTCTCTCTCTCTCTCTCTCTCTCTCTCTCTCTCTCTCTCTCTCTCTCTCTCTCTCTCTCCCCCTCCCTCTCTCTCTCTCTCTCTCTCTCTCTCTCTCTCTCTCTCTCTCTCTCTCTCTCTTTCTCTCTCTCTCTCTCTCTCTCTCAAACGGTCCTCCATTGATATAACATGCAGTACAATGAGTATAGTTATTACAAAACAGAAACAAACATGTGAGTGACTACCCATGCCCCCTAGCAGCCCCCCTGCGGGGGCTCAAGTGTTGCAAAACAGTCCCCTGGGTTCAGCTCCCCCTCGGGCCCTCCTAAGGGGGGGTTTTCCGCCTATGCTACAAGGTTCAGCTTCATGAGGAAGCTAACCGCCTGTGCTCTTTGCAGGGCCACCGACCACCGCTGGCGGAATTGATGAAGCATCTTAGCGGCCTGGTAGGTAGAGGGGTCCGCATTAAAGAGCTTCCTCGCTGCCGTGTCAGCTAGGAGCTTGAGGAAGGTCGGTACTTCCTCGCAGGGGCAGCCGTAGGTTTCTACTGCTAAGGGGAAGAACCCCGCGAAGTCTGCCCTGCCATGGTAAAGCCCTATCTTCTTGTCTGCTTGCTCCCGCGCTGCCCAGCCCCTCCCCTTCCTTGCCCTCTCATCTCGTTTGCTGATGGGGTCGGTGATCGTTACGTCCGCCAGCCATACCGCCCCCGAGGTCCGATCCTGGAAGGCCAAATCGGCCTTCTTGTTATCCACCGGGCTGAAGGCAGTGCACTCCTTGTGTACCGCGAACCCGGCATCCTGTGCCATGCGGATGCACTCGTCGCGGAGCTCGTTGTGAGTGTTGGTCCGACCGTGTCCTGTACCGCAGCGCAGCAGGTGGTTCGGCAGCCTCTTGTCAAGGATAGCAACCCGCTTGTCACAGTCACAGCACTTGGGCACGGACATGGGCAGGCCGAGCCGGAACTGGAGGGCGAAGGTGAAGTGTTCAGGGCAGAGCCGTAGGGCGGGCATGTAGGGGATGGCGAGTAGCCAGTCCCCTGCCCCATAGCCCGTGAGTGAGATGAGGCGCTGTGTGTGGCCCGCCAAGGGGTTCAGCTCCAGTTGTCTAGAGGCAGTGATCTGCGCGGCACTCATACTGCCTCGGACTATCAGTGCTAGTCGGTGTTGAAGCTGGCCTGCGGGCTTGGCTAGTTCGGAGGCAATCAGGTCCCTTGCTTCCTGTGTTAGGCTCTCTCTGCAGTCGTTGATCCACCTCTGCAGTTCGTTCGGGCTCGTGTTCGCCGCTTCAGGGCTGTGTAGTGCTGCCGTGAGGTGAGACCCCGCCGGGCCCGGGAGGGGGCTGAGGAGGGAGTGCGCTTGTACGAGGCTGGCCAGGAAGCTGTATCGACCCTCTACCACTGGGTCTGCAAGGCCTAGCCCTCCTAGGCTTGGCGGGAGTGATGCCTGGTCCCATATCCGCGCGGCCTCCGACTCTCCCCGTGGGTGGCGCACCCCACATGCGTCAAGTAGGGCGTGTAGCAGGGCCCGGCCCCACCTGGTCCATTCCGCTTCGGGCAACAGGTAGAGTGGGGTTGTGCGTGCGAGGTAGGATATGCGCCTGGAGATGCACCGCGTCAGTAGCAGTGAGGTTACTTGGGGGTCCATTTTTGAGAGGTGCGGCAGTGGGGTAGACATGGACTCGAGTTGCGAGCGTAGGAAAGCCGCTGCACCTTCCTGAGATCCGATGAAACTCCCCAACACCCGCAGGCCCTCCTCACAGAATGGGACCCCCTACGGCAGCACCTGAGGATCGACCGCCGCTGCACTCCACGCCGCACATTTCTCTGGGTTGTGGCGCAACCCCACGTCGCGCAGGCCCTCTGTGAAGTGGCAAAAGGCCTTCGAACAGTCCAGCGGCTCGCCCAAGAATGTAACGTCGTCAGCAAAGGCCAGGCACATCACGGAGGGGAAGGCCGCTGCAGTTTTGGTAAGGGCGGGATGAATCCCGGCGGCGAAGAGTAGCAGGCCAAGCAGATCCCCTTGACGCACACCGGTCTCGATGATGAGCGGCTCGCATTCAAACCCAGCATCTAGGAAAAGCTGGGCCGGTTTGCCGTACGATATCCAGGTGAGCGGAATAATGCCCTGCAGCGCCGAGCCTCGTAGTGCGTCTACTATTGCTGCGCGGCTAATGGAGTTGAAGGCGTTTGCTAAATCCGTCTGAAGAATCAGCGCCTCTGGATTCGCGTGTGTGAAGGTTCTCGTGGTGTGAATGATCGCCTCACTGCCGCCCTGGACCGATACGCTGTACTGGAGTGGGAGGAAGTGGGCCCGGCATGCTTCCGATAACGACGCGAGTGCAGATTTTGCGGCGATGCGTAAGATGCACTCGCCTACTGCGATGGGGCGAGTGCCTTCCCCAGGCTTAGCTAAGGCGATGAGGCGCGAGGCGGTAAGGAGCGAGCAGATCTCGTCTGGGAGATTGCCCTTTAGGATTGTGTTGACGAGCACGTGTAGGTGTGTGGTAACCCCACTGTTTGCGATGGCAGCGTCCCTCAGGTGCTCAAAGGTCATTCCAGAAGGTCCGCCTCCCACTCCATTTTCACACCGGCATAATATTTTTACAAATGCGCCCATGTCAATGGAGGCGGGCTGCTCTGTACCGGGGATGGTCCAATCGTTGAGTCCAGCTGGCGCTTGGGGGTGCTTGGCTTTGAGGGCTGCCAGCGTGTCAGCTGATGGGTCAGCGACCGGAGTTGACTCCAGGGCAAGGATCGCTCTTCGTAACCTTTGCTTGCGTGTGAGGCCCTCCGCTCTAGCGTGCCTGCCCTGGTCGTCAGGTGTGTGACGTGGCGGTTGTGGCCCATTGATCGCGGCTGCTGCGGACTCGTAGAGCTGCGTCCATTCGCCCTTGAGAAATTGGCGCAGTCGCTGCTTCGCAACTGGCCAATCGGGCTTCTCCGTTGAGGGCAGGCGTAGTGTTAGGCGCGGGAGAAAAAGTAACAGAAGCCATCCTGCGACTGAGTCAGGGTAACGCGCGAGGCGGAGCAGTGGTGTCAGAAGGGCCGATGCGAAAAGGGGGCGAATGTCAGCGGGGAGTTTTCGCGACAGTGGGGGCAGACGACTGTCGCGTAGGGGGGTCAGATCCCAATTTCCAATTTCGTCGAACCGCCCATCGTCCCTCGCCAGTTGCTCATGCGAGAATTGGCGGGTTTGTGGGGGCGACGCGGTGGTTTCCGGTGCCAGTGGGTCCTGCTCCCCCCCACCCGAGGGTGGCCTGCTTGAGGCCCGGCTTGGTGTTGGGTTTGCTCGGCGATGTCCTTCCGCTTCCTCCTCGTCAACCCCTCCTGATTCCCCCGTTGTTGATTCAGCTGATGCTTGTGCTATATAAGTAGGGTCCCTCACCTCCTCGTTATTAGCCCGTCTTAAAGCCCGCCCTGCCGCTCTCTGGAAACCGTTCTCGGGTCCTCCTCCCCGTCCCGCTGTGCCTCTGCGACCTCCGCCTCGTCCGGCCCAAGATGCCTGTGGCGCTAGGCGACGGGATGCATTATCCGCCACTGCCCTTTGTCGCGGCGTCTGCTGTGGCTGCTCCTCCGGTTGTATCGGCATCTGCATGGGCGGCTGCGGAGATGTCGCCGCATCACGTACCGTTGCCTGCTCCTCACGCTGCCCTGGCTCCCGTGACTGTTGAGGCGCCTCCTCCCAAGGGGAAGTCTGCTCCTGCTGTCCCGCCGCCAGAGGTTCCGAACCTCGTGGCACCACTTGGCGTGTCCGCTCTCGATGCTGCTTTTGTTCCCCTCGTTCTCTCTGCTGCGCCGGTCGCGCCTGCTCCCCCTGAGAGGTTTGGTGCTCACCCTGCGTCTGTCCCTGGCGCGCCCGCTGTTCCGGCCGCTTCTGTTCCCAGCGTGCCTGCGCCGGAATCTGCTTCGTCACCGAAGGCGGCGTCCGCCACCACTGGCGGCCCTGCCTCGATGGTCGCGCCTCCGGCCGTGGACTCCACTGCTCCTGTTGTGCTGCAGGTGGGCCCGGTGGCGCAGACGTCCCGTCCTCCGTCGCCAGACCGCCGCCAGTCCCGGCCCCATTCTCCCGTGCCTCAACAAGAGCGCGAGTCGTCGCGGCGTCGCCGAAACTCTCCTCGGCGCTACCAGCAGCAGGCCCAGTGGTCTGGCCACCCTGGTGGCAATGGGGGCTGGAGGGGTCCCCGCGGGCGTGGTGGTGGTGGGGCATACCGCCCGCCCGTGACCCTGGCTGATCTTCAGCGGGAAGTGTCAAGGGCGGTGTGCGAGGAGCGGGCGGCGCAAAGCCAGAGTAGTTCGCTGCGGGCCACGCTGGCGCATGTGGCTCCCCGTCAGGCATTGCCTCCCGAGGGCCTTGCCCCTGCTGCTGCGCCTCCTCCTCCTCCTCATGCTCCATCGCCCCCAGCTCCTGCTGCCTCGGCCCCTGCTCCTGGCTCTCGTCTCCGCCCCCCCCCTGTTCCGGCCGTGGCGGGTGTGGAGTTCATGGCTGTTGGTGGTGAGGCGGCTGGGGAGGAGGACACCCCTTATCCCGCTGCTGACGACCCGCTTTCGTTCTTGGCGGTGGCACTTCAGCCCCCGCAGACCCGTATACCTGAATCGACCCTCGGGCAATTGCACCGTCTAGCGGAGAGCCTACACGCGCTGCTGCTGATTCAGGTGCTGGCTCACGCGTCTCTCCCTCCGATCCCTGCTGACTCATTTCGTGACAGGTCGCGTGAGACCTGTCTGGACGCGGCGGACCAGCTCGCGCAGCTGCTGGCGCCCGCGTTGGCAGCGCCCGCAGAGGGTGGCGTTGCGCGCAGGGTCTGGAGCCGCGGCGATCGGCGCAAGTACGCTGGTGGTCCGGGAGCTGTGGCGGACTTTAACTGGCATTCTCCATGCCCTTGGAGCTCACCGGATATAGATCCGGGCTCCGCTTGTGCTCGTGTCGCCATTGTTGCTTAGGATGGTGTTGATGCCGCCATTGTTTGTATGCGGTTGCTTATACCCGATTGTGTGCGTGTTCCTTGCCGTCCCCTCACGCGCGGCCGAAGGCCGCGCTTCGGCGGCCGACGCGAGCCGCTCGGTTAGGAGAGCAAATGAACGCTGAACTGAATAATGAGGCTCAAGGGCCAGGTCCTAAGGCCTTTATACTAGGCTGGAGAGGGCTGGAAAGGCTAAGGACTAGCTCCTAGGGCCTCTCTCTCTCTCTCCTCTCTCTCTCCTCTCTCTCCCGCTCGGTTAGGAGAGCAAATGAACGCTGAACTGAATAATCAAGCATGAGAAAGGTACAAGCAAGCGAATAAAATGACAAAGACTAGACAAGCCTATGGGCACACGAAGAAACATACTATCACACATCCTAAACAACACTCTTGTCATCTTTCCCTAAACCTCCACCAGAGGTTCAATCACGGTGAGGCAATCGCCTAGGTGGTGTTAGAATAGTAGGAGGTGGGGCCTAGGCTTAGTAGCCTAGGCCCACACTAGGAGGTAGGCAAGGTGCTTTAGAACTAGGACTTAGGGTTTGGGAAGGAGAATTGGAAGGAAGAGGATGTGGACTAGCAAGCAGAAGGACACACAAATAGTAAACCCTAAGGGGTTGTACTCACTATTGAGCACCCCACTGCAGGCTAGACAAATAATATTCTGACACACCCCCATAGCCAAAGTGGGGTGTAATCAGCAGAGCAGGCAAAGCAGTACAAGCTCAGGGTGGATCACAATGTCACCACACATTCTGAGCACAAGTTAAAGAAGCAACAGTTTAAAGTTAAGAATTATGAGCAAAGCTAGTGGTAGTCACAACGGGCAAGTGAGGAGGAGGAGAGAGAGTGAGGGGAGAGGAGATAGGAGGAGACGGCTGAAGCTGCAGACACACGGGCAACAGGAGGCAGACTGGCACAGCGGCTACCGGACAGCGCCCGGACTACAGGAGTAACAGGCCCCGCGGCTCAAGTAGCGGCAGACGGGCAACGGACCCACGGGCGGCTGGCGTAGAAGTCTAGCTCACTGGGCTACCGGGACAGCGCCCCGGACTACAGGTGCTGCGGACTACAGTACGGCAACTTCCATGCAGCTTCCCCAAACAGTCCCACCCCCTTGACACACACCCGCGGCTACACCGCTAGCTCCACTCCCACGCACCCCCCTTAAGCCCTAAACCCCAGTCTCCCACACAACCACCCCCCTCAGCGACAGCTGCAGCAGTGGGAGACAAAGGAGGAGGAGCAAAGGGAGGAATGCACACCAGCCACCCCCATACCCGGAAACGGGGGCGAAGACAGTAGCAGAGCGCACGAGGGCGCGAGCACGAGGCACGAGCAGCACCAGGCACATGCAGCACAGGGCAGTACTGGCACGGGCAGCACAGGGCACAGGCAGCACAAGCACGGGCAGCACAGGCACGGGCAGCACAGGCACGGGCAGCACAGGGCAGCACAGGCACGGGCAGCAACAGGCACGGGCAGCACAGGCACGGGCAGCACAGGCACGGGCAGCACAGGCACGGGCAGCACAGGCACAGGCAGCAACAGGCACAGGCAGCACAGGGCAGCACAGGCACGGGCAGCAATAGGCACGGGCAGCACAGGCACGGGCAGCACAGGCACGGGCAGCACAGGCACGGGCAGCACAGGCACAGGGAGCAATAGCACAGGCAGCACAGGGCAGCACAGGCACGGGCAGCACAGGCACGGGCAGCAACAGGCACAGGCAGCACAGGCACGGGCAGCACAGGCACGGGCAGCACAGGCACGGGCAGCAACAGGCACAGGCAGCACAGGGCAGCACAGGCACGGGCAGCAACAGGCACAGGCAGCAACACGCACGGGCAGCACAGGCACGGGCAGCAACAGGCACAGGCAGCACAGGGCATACCGGGTCCAGGGGCGGCGTCTGCTGGGGCGGCTGCACCTGGGGCTGCTGCTGCAGTGGAGGCTCCAGGGGCGGCTGCTGCTGGGGCGGCTGCTGCTGGGGCGGCTGCTCCATGGGCTGCTGCTGCAGTGGCGGCTCCAGGGGCTGCTGCTGCAGGGGTGGCCGTTGCAGGGGCTGCTGCTGTTGGGGCGGCTGCTCCTGGGGCTGCTGCTGCAGTGGCGGCTCCAGGGGCTGCTGCTGCAGGCTCTGGCGGCAGCTGCTGCTGCTGGGCGGCGGCGGCTGCTGCTGCTGGTAGAGCGGCGGCTGCTGCTGCAGAGCGGCGGCAGCTGCTGCTGCAGGCGCGGTGGCGGCAGCTGCTGCAGGCCTGGCGGTGGCTGCTGCTGCTGGGTGGTGGCGGCCGCTGCTGTAGGCTCTGGCGGCAGTTGCTGCTGGCTCTGACGGCGCTCCGCGGGTCCTGCACGGACGCCGCGACGAGCAGGGGCGACGCCCCTCGGGTCCCGCACGGACGTCGCGACAAGTAGGGCGGCGCCGCGCGGGTCCCGCACGGACGTCGCGACGAGCAGGGGCGACGCCCCGCGGGTCCCGCACGGACGTCGCGACGAGCAGGGCGACGCCGCGCGGGTCCCGCACGGGCGTCGCGACGAGCAGCGGGGAGGGCAGCGCGCAGGCCCCCCCGAGGGCGCTTCGACAGACGGGAAAACCGCCGCGCGCCCCGAGCGCACGGCGGGATTAAAAACTCCGAAACCCTAAAAAAAATTCGCGGCAGGAAGAAGGACTGCAGCGGAAGCATAGGGGCCCACAGGCCAAGGGAGAACGGGCTCTGATAACATGTTAGAATAGTAGGAGGTGGGGCCTAGGCTTAGTAGCCTAGGCCCACACTAGGAGGTAGGCAAGGTGCTTTAGAACTAGGACTTAGGGTTTGGGAAGGAGAATTGGAAGGAAGAGGATGTGGACTAGCAAGCAGAAGGACACACAAATAGTAAACCCTAAGGGGTTGTACTCACTATTGAGCACCCCACTGCAGGCTAGACAAATAATATTCTGACAGGTGGAGCTCGTGCTGCATCCTCCCAACAGGTGGGTGCTCTGCCATAGCGGCTTGACACGTCTTTATGAGGAACCCCACTGACTGGGCCCTCTGCAGCGCCATGGACCACCTCTGCCTGAAAAGATGGAGGAATCTGGCTGCATGAAATGAGTTAGGTTTGGCGTTGAAGTGACGCCTAGCAGCAGAGTCCGCCAGCAGTTTCAGGAACACGGGCACCTCCGCACACGAGCACCCGTAGGTCTCAACAGCAAGGGGGAAAAAGCCCACCGTGTCAGCCCGGCTGGCATAGTGTTTAATCTTCTTATCCGCCTGCTCCCGTGCTGCCCATCCCCTTCCCTTGGCAGCCTTCTTATCCCGGGTACTAATAGGGTCTGTGACCGTTACAACACAGATATAGACAGCCCCTGAGCTCCGGTCCATCATTGTTAAGTCCGCGGTCTGTTCATCTACTTGGCAGTAGGCCGCGGACTCTGTGTGAACAATGAAGCCCGCATCCTACGCCATCCTGACACAGGCATCCCGAAGCTCGTTATGCGTATTGATCCTGTGTTTTCCCGTGCCGTAGCGAAACACGTGGTTAGGCAGCCGCGGGTCTGTGATCTCGACGTGTTTTGGGCAGTCACACTTTGCCGGTGTTGCGAAAGGTAGGCCGAACCGGTGTCAGATTACTATAGCTTATACATGTTGTAGGCTGTAGTGGGGTAGCACATAAGGGGTACAACCCAATTAGGGTTGGTACTTGTACTGTTTTCATTTCATAGTTGATCATTCCTGTTCCTTACTTTCACATGGTATCAGAGCGGGTTCCCTATGGGAACTTCGCCTAGGGCCCACCGAAGCGCGCCCCGAGGCGCGCGATCGTTTTTTTTGCGACCCCCCGAGTCGCCCTTCCCCACGCGGCCCCGCTGCCCTTCACGCAGCCCCGCCGCCCTTCCTAGCGGTCCCGCCCACCCTTCGAGCGGCCCCGCCTCTCCTTCGCGGCCCCGCCGTCTAGTCGCGGCCCCACCACCTCCTCGCGGCCCCACTACGACGCGGCCCCGCCGCCTGCTCGGACGCGGCCCCGCCGCCTGCTCCGACACGGCCCCGCCGCCCGCTACGAAGCGGCCCCGCCGCCTGCTCAGACGCGGCCACGCCGCCTGCTCAACCGCGGCCCCGCCGCCCGCTACGACGCGGCCTCCGCCGCCTGCTCAGCCGCGGCCCCGCCGCCCTCTACGGCGCGGCCTCCGCCGCCTGCTCAGCCGCGGCCCCGCCGCCCGCTACTACGCGGCCCCGCCGCCGGCTCAGTCGCGGGTGCTCCCAGCGGCCCGCCGCTGCACCTCTGCCGGCTCCGCCGTCTCCTGTCCCGGCCCCGCCGTCCCCTATCCCGGCCCCGCCGCTGCTCCCTGACGGCCCGCCGCTACGCCCTGACGGCCCGCCGCTGCACCTAACCCGGCCCCGCCGCTGCACCCTGACGGCCCCGCCGTCCCTTGTCCCGGCCCCGCCACTACACTGCAGCCGAGCCGCCCAGCAGCAGCCGGACCGCCCAGCAGCAGCCGAGCCGCCCAGCAGCAGCCGAGCCGCCCAGCAGCAGCCGAGCCGCCCAGCAGCAGCCGAGCCGCCCAGCAGCAGCCGAGCCGCCCAGCAGCAGCCGAGCCGCCCAGCAGCAGCCGAGCCGCCCGGTACCCGAGCCGCTCGAGCCGCCCGATCCGCCCGAGCCGCCCGAGCCGCCCGAGCCGCCCCACCAGCCCGAGCCGCCTGCTGCTGACCTACCCGACTCTCCTAGCCCGGTGAGACTTTCAGCTGCTGCCATGGCCACCCCCAATGTTCTTACTTTTGACGCTGAGGGGAGGGCCATTGACTTTGCCGTCTGGATCGAAGACCTGCAGCTGTACTTACTGTGTGATGCGATAGATGAGGTCTCTCTCTTTGACTTTGTCTCTGGCGCTGTCCCCGCCCCGCCTGCTGATGCTGACTCTGCTGTTCGCTCCAAGTGGGCGACCCGCGATGCTGCTGCACGTCTTGCTGTGCGTCGCCACCTCCCTTCCTCTGAGCGTGCCCACTTTAGTCAGTGCAAGACCGCTCAGGCCTTGTACGACGCTGTAGTTGCACGCTACTCCTCCCCTTCCTCCGCTACCCTTAGCCGCCTCATGCTACCGTTTCTCTTCCCTGACCTCGCTTCCTTTCCCACTGTTGCTGACCTCGTTACCCACCTCCGCGCTAGTGACACCCGCTACCGCGCTGCCCTTCCTGCTGAGTTCCGCGCTGCGAACCCTCCTCCCATGAACATCACTCTCTACTTTCTCGTCACCCGTCTCCCTGAGTCCCTTCGTGTCGTTAGGGACCAGTTTCTCTCTGTCTGTCCCACCACTCTCACTGTCGACCTCCTTGAGAAGTCCCTGCTAGCGGCTGAGAAGAGTATAGTCGCTCTAGGGGCCTCTCGGGGTGACCCTCGCACCCCCATCTTTGAGGGGTGTGGTCCTTCCCCCCTGCTGCCCTCTGTCGCCTCTGCCGCTGCGGCCGACCTCGCTGGTTTTGAGTCGGTCGGCGCGGCGTCTGCCCCCAGCGGCAGACGCCGCTCTGGCAAGGGCAAGGGGGGCAAGGGAGCGGGTGGAGCTAGAGGGGGCGGTGGAGGAGGCGGTGGGGGTGGAGGGGGGAGTGGGGGTGGCGGTGGGGGTGGTGGCGGGAGTGGAGGTACTGGTGGCGGCGGTGGAGGCGGAGGTGGCGGCGGAGGTGGTAGCGGAGGAGGCGGTGGGAGCGGTGGGGGCGACGGTCCTGGTGGGGGAGGTGGCGGTGGAGACGGGGGTGGCGGTGGAGGCGGGGGTGGCGGTGGAGGCGGGGGTCGGAGTGGCTCGTCCCAGCGGAGCAGCTCTGGGGGTGGTCAGCGCCAGCAGCAGCAGCAGCAGCAGCCGCAGCAGCAGCCGCAGCAGCAGCAGCGCTCTCGCACCGTCCCCGGCCCTCAGTAGCTCCGTGAGTGGTACTTGCAGCGTCAGCGCGGTGGTGCGCTTGGTCCCTGCCCCTACGTTCTTCGCACTGGTGACCGTGCAGGGGAGAGGTGTGGAGGCGCCCACACAGCCCGTCGCTGCTTTGGCCGCCTGACCGACGCCTGGCGTCAGCAGTTTCCGGAGGCCGCTGAGATCCCCCGCTGGGGAGAGCTGTCTAGGGCTGGTGTAGACGCTGAGCCTGCAGTTGGAGGTCCGACTGACAGTACTCCTGGTGCTGCTGCTGGAGGTTCTGGAGCGTCTGGTGGTTCTGCTGGAGGTGCTGCTGGAGTGGGTGCTCCTGACGGGCCTGCTGGTGCTGTTCCTGCTGTTTCTGGCGTCACCGCGCGGCCCCGACCGTACTTCGTTCCGCTCCTGCAGCAGGTTCTTGGTCTTGCACCTCCTCCTCCTCCCTTAGAGGGTCCGCAGCCTGTCCGGTCACAGCCACAGCTACAGCCTGCCTCCCCTTTGCCTGCTCCTTCTCCCTACGCTGGTCCGACTGGAGGTCTTACTGAGCGTCGTGAGCCTGCGTCTCGTCCTGCGTCGCCTGTTCGTACTGAGCGCGCTAGTGGTCGCGGGTCGCGTCAGCGTCCTCCTCCTGTCCCTGGCACGCACCGGATGTCACTGCGTCCGTCCACTGCTCCTCTGCGTGCCCCTTTACCTTCTCCTCCTGCTTCCTCTCTTCCTGCTCTTGCCGACCCGGAGTTGGACTCTCTTCGTGCTGCCAGTCCTACTGTCACGCGTCTCCTTGCTACTGCTGTCACTGACCCTTCCTTCGAGTCGTCTGCTGCGTCTGCCCTTGTCACTGAGCTTGTCGACTTTGCTGCGCGCTGTCGTCTAGACTACGCTGCTCGTCTTGTCACTGAGTCTGAGTCCGCCTGTCCTCCGTCCGTCGGGGGTGAGTGTGCCCTTGGCACGGACGTCCTTGAGGACAGGCAGGAGGAGTTCCAGTGTCTAGCCGCTGCTTCACCTCGTCTCGCGTCTGTACTGCTAGCCCCTGAGGGAGACCCGGATGCACCAGACATCCCGACTCCGCGCTCTTACGCGGAGGCGGTAGAGGGTCTCTACTCCTCTCAGTGGCAGGCAGCTATGGATGCAGAGATGGCTTCCTGGAAGTCCACAGGCACCTACATTGACGCTGTTCCCCCTCCTGGGGCGAACATCGTCAGTGGCATGTGGATTTTCAGGGTGAAGCGGCCGCCGGGTTCTCCGCCTGTCTTCAAGGCGCGTTACGTGGCTCGTGGCTTCAGTCAGCGGCAGGGGGTTGACTACTTTCAGACCTTCTCCCCCACCCCGAAGATGACCACTCTTCGGGTGCTCCTGCACGTTGCTGCTCACCGTGACTACGAGCTGCACTCTCTCGACTTCAGCACAGCTTTCTTGCAGGGCAGCCTGCACGAGGAGATTTGGCTGCGTCGCCCACCTGGCTTCACTGGGTCTTTCCCTCCTGGTACCCAGTGGAGTCTCCGGCGTCCAGTCTACGGTCTCCGCCAGGCGCCACGTGAGTGGCACGACACACTGAGGACTACGCTCGCGGCACTTGGGTTTGCTCCTTCTACTGCCGACCCGTCGCTGTTTCTGCGCACCGACACCTCTCTGCCGCCGTTCTACATCCTCGTGTACGTCGACGACTTGGTCTTTGCCACAGCTGACACTGCTGGACTCGCCTACGTGAAGTCCGAGCTGCAGAAGAGACACACGTGCACTGACCTGGGTGAACTGCGTAGCTACCTTGGCTTGCAGATCACCCGGGACAGAGCACGCCGCACCATTACCCTGACTCAGTCACACATGGTGCAGCAGGTCCTTCAGCACTTCGGCTTCACGTACTCCTCGCCTCAGGCCACTCCTCTGCCTACTCGCCACTCGCTCTCAGCTCTGCCTTCGGATGAGTCCGTAGAGTCGAGTGGCCCGTACCCAGAGCTTGTTGGTTGCCTCATGTACCTGATGACATGCACACGACCTGACCTCGCATACCCTCTTAGCATTCTCGCACGCTTTGTTGCTCCTGGGAGACACCGACCAGAGCACATGGCTGCAGCGAAGAGGGTGTTGCGTTACTTGTGTAGTACGTCGGGCATGGGGCTAGTGCTTGGAGGGCGCAGTCCAGTGGTCCTCACTGGGCTGACGACCAGGCTACACAGCGGTCGTCACAGGGTTACACCTTCAGCCTTGGTTCCGGCTCTGTCTCGTGGCGGGCTACCCGCTCGTCTTCTGTTCTCGGCTCCAGTTGTGAGGCTGAGATCTACGCTGGGGCTATGGCTGCGCAGGAGTTACGCTGGCTCACCTACCTGCTGACCGACCTTGGAGAGCAGCCTCGTTCTCCTCCAGTCCTGTACGTAGACAACAAGGCCATGCTGGCCTTGTGTCGAGAGCAGCGACTGGAGCACAGAACGAAGCACATTGCTCTCCGCTACTTTCTTGCTCGTGAGCTACAGCAGCGTGGACAGTTGCGACTTGCGTACGTGGCCTCTGAGGCCAACACTGCTGATGTCTTCACCAAGGCACTTGCTCCTTGTGATCATCAGCGTTGTTGCACGCAGTTGGGTCTTGTGCCTGTCTTGCCTCACTTGCTCTCCTCTTGACCTTGCTTGTACCTTCGCCTATATATACTCTTGCTCTTGCTTGCTTGACTCTTGTATATCTCTATATATGATCTTGCATGTGAACTGGCCGTCTGGCCTTTGAACTTGTGCTCGGAATGCGTGGTGACTTTGTGATCCACCCTGAGCTTTGCTTTGCTTTGCTTGACTGGTCTTGTGACCCCTTGTTCTCCCCCACTTTGCCTATGGGGGTGTGTCAGATTACTATAGCTTATACATGTTGTAGGCTGTAGTGGGGTAGCACATAAGGGGTACAACCCAATTAGGGTTGGTACTTGTACTGTTTTCATTTCATAGTTGATCATTCCTGTTCCTTACTTTCACATATTGATCCTGTGTTTTCCCGTGCCGTAGCGAAACACGTGGTTAGGCAGCCGCGGGTCTGTGATCTCGACGTGTTTTGGGCAGTCACACTTTGCCGGTGTTGCGAAAGGTAGGCCCAACCGAAAGCGGACCGCGTTTGCAAAGTGCTCAGGTCCAATCCGCCGTGTTGACTCGATTGGAATGGCCAGCAGCCAATCCCCAGCTGCATAGCCGGTCAGTGAGATGAGGCGTTGGGTATGTCCACACAAAGGATTCGGTGCCATCTACCGTGACATCTGGACCTGCTTCACGTATCTTCCCCCCTGGACTTGCACTGAGAGGGCATGCTGCAGCCTAATTCCCGCCAGTGTTAGAAATAGTGAGTCAACACTTTGTACTGTATTTTATATCGGTTAGGTTACTTTGTAGGTTGGGTGTAGATTTGTATCCCAACCCTATCTGGTTGGGATTCCCTCGTAATCCTGCAAATATGCCAACTCACTAATTGGAGATTTGCTAGGATTCCCATCCCATCCTTTCCCTAGCTTTGCTCAACCCAACCCTGTTTGTACTTAAGGCCTAGTGCCTTCCCTATCAAGTAATCAGTTCAGTTCCAATTCTATCATGGTATCGAGCTAGTAAATTCCGCTCACGCGGAATCCGATCCTTGGCGTCCAGATGGTTCTCTCCTTCTAGGCTATGCCTATTTCGGTTCCCGGCTCCTACGCTTAGCGATTTTTTTTTTTTTTTTTTTTTTTTTCCAGAAACTTCACATCGTCGCTCCGGTCAAGCGCGCATTCGGCTTCCTTCATCGCACATCTCGTTTTTCAACGGCGACATTCTCAGCCTTCGACTTCCTTCATCGTAAGCTTCTGGTGTTTATTTCTCCGTGCCAATTTTTCGCATCTTCTTAACTTCGAACAGGTTTTCAGCGGCGCAGCGAAACAGGTCCAGCGGCGCTGCGGAATAGGTTTTCAGCGGCGCAGCGGAACAGGTCCAGCGGCGCAGCGGAACAGGTTTTCAGCGGCGCAGCAGAACAGGTCCAGCGGCGCAGCGGAACAGGTTTTCAGCGGCGCAGCGGAACAGGTTCAGCGGACAGGTCCAGCGGCGCAGCAGAACAGGTCAGCAGTGCAGCAGAACAGGTCAGCGGTGCAGCAGAAAAGCGGAACAGGGGCAGCAGCGAAGCAGATCAGGGGGCATCGGCGAAGCAGTATAACAGGGTATATTACGGGCATTCTATTGGCAAAATCGCGTTTCGGACTTCCTCAATTTCCAAAATCGCATCGGAGACTTGAGCGCTGCGCTCCGCGCGTAATGGCAACTTCAACTTCCACTCTCGTTGGAAACCTCATCATCCTTAACCTTGCTCCCAACGGCACGAGCACCAATTTCGGGGAGTGGTGCTATGGAGTGGAGAAGCACCTCCTTAGCTTGGAGCTCAAGGGGATTTGCCTCAAGGACATCCTCCTCAACCGCGGCAAGGGGAAGATGCCTCTCCCTCCCAATCCTCTCGGCGAAGGCGCCACTGCCACAGCCAAGCTTGCTTTTGACGCTAAGACCACCAAGTATGAGACGGACTTCGGTTTCTGGGAGCAGGCGGATGCGGCAGTTATTAGGGTTTTCATCACCACCACCCCAGTTGAGTTAGTCAAGTCCTACCGCACCCTCCGCTCTGCGCATGACATTTGGAAGTACCTCCAGGATCATTTTCATGACAAAACGGCAATGGGAGTTGCAATCCTCATTCCGCGCATGTTCCAAATCCGCCTTGAGGAATGCCCGGGCATGGCAGACTACATCTCTGAAATCCGCAACATCCATGAGGAGCTCAAGGACATTGAGATCACCTTCCCCGAACATGCACCTGCTGCTGGGCTACTCGTCGGACTCACCCCGGCCTACAACGTCACCAGTTCCATGCTCAAGCAGCTCCCCACCAAGGAACTCACCTTTGAGAAAGTCGCTTCGGCCCTTCTCTCCGCCGAAAAGGACCTTGCAGCCCAGGCATCCGTCAATGCTGTGCGCTACTCCCCCCCCCCCCCCCCCCCCCCCCTTTTTTTTTTTGGGCTTTAAGGAGATCCCCGGAGGAAACCAGCCCCCCGTAGGGGGTAGGCGCTTCGGTAAGCAGCATTATACCGGCTGTGCATTTAGTTGCTAAAACCCCCATCGATCATCACAAGTGCGTGGCTACTCCCCTGGCATCCCATTTCGTTCCCAGCAGGGCCAGAGGCGCAACTCCTTTCCCCCATGCCAGTACCTTATTAGGAAGGGTCCACGTGCGGGGCAGAAATGCAATGGTACCAACCACCCTGAGGCAACTTGCTTCAAGAAGCGAGATGACGAGTGGTATGACGTCCACGGTGTCTCCAAGGACAAGCGCTCTCCCAACTGGGCACCACCCCGTCGCGTGAACCAGGTCGAGGCAGTGGAGGAACCTGCTCAGGCATTTGCTAGTGCCCCATCTGATGTTCGCCTTAACCTGTTACTCTGGTGCTGGTCATATTGATGAGAAGGGGTCGCAGTACATCGGTGTTTCAACCACACAGGGAATCGAGTTCATACTAGACAATGGTGCCACCCACACAGTGCTTAAAGACCAAACTGCCTTCGTTCCCTACCAGTCTCCCACCTCACTCCTTGGAGCCGATTCTAGCTTCTCCATCCAATGCCATGGGTCCTCCACAGTCTCCTGTCCAGCTTTCCCATCCAGCACAGTCACTGGCATCTGTGCCCCCACCCTCCGCTACAACCTTCTTGCACAGCGGGAAATCCAACACGCAGGCGTGATCACCATCTTTCCCAATGATGTTGACTACTGTGACATGTTTGACGCCAAAACCGGACTCCATCTTACCCGCTTCAACTTCAACTCCAACAACCTGTACACACTAGTTGTACCTCCCGTTCAAACATGCTCCCTCACCAACCTTCCGCTTCCATCCTCAGACTCCCCCTCATGTCACTGCCGCCTCCTCACGGACAAGACTATGCTATTTCATAACCGCCTCGGCCACATCAACTTCCGCGCACTTTCAGACCTTGCCACCAAACAACTCCTTCATGGGCTGCCCGCCTTACTTCAACAACCCCCCTCTCTTTCTGGACCGTCTTGCCTTGACTGTGCACAGAGCAAGCTTCGGGAACAGCCCCATCCTCCCACTGAGTCCATCTCTACCGCACCTCTCGATCGCGTACACATGGACCTTTGGGGTCCAGCTCCTGTTCGTTCCCGTGGCGGACACTTCTACTTCCTTGTCATCGTTGATGACTATTCCCGCTATGTGTCCGTTCACCTTCTCACCGCCAAGTCTGAAGCCCCAGCCATCATCATGGAATGGGCCAGGCAGGCTCATTCACACTTCAAAACCAAAATCAAGATTCTTCACTCTGACGGTGGCGGTGAATTCCACAACAACACTCTCAAAGCTTTCTGCTCTACTGAGGGTATTCGTTAGACCTTCACTCTCCCAGACAACCCTCAACAGAATGGTTTTGCTGAGAGCCGAAACCGCATCCTGGTGCAGATTGCTCGCTGCCTCCTCACTCATGCTTCCGCCCCTCCCTCTCTTTGGGGATACGCCATGCTCCATGCTGCCGCCCTCCACAATCTCCATCCTCATCCTCACCACACCCACACGACCCCCACAAAGCTCTGGACGGGTCAAAAGCCGTCCGTCCGCCCTCTTCGTGTATGGGGGTGCACCTCCTATGTCCTCCTCAACTCCCAAGCCCGTCGCGCAGCTGGCAGCAAGCTCGCTCCGAAAACAATCACGTGTGTGTACCTCGGGCACAACTCGGACTCGCCAGACTACCTCTTCCTCCATCCTCCCACCAACAAACTCTATCGCAGCCGAGATGTTTTCTTCGATGAATACCACCCATTCTACCCCTCCTCCACAATTTCTCCTTCTCCTCCGCCTCCCTCTCTTACTTGGGCTGACTTTGACAGCCTTCCTTCTGCCACCACTCCATCTCCTCCTCTTCCAGCTCCCTCCACAGTTTCCGACCCCCCGTCACCCGCTTCCCCATCTAGCACCACGCAGTCTCCCCCGCTCCAACCCGCCCCCGAGCCCATTCCTCTCAAAACCTACCAATGCCATCCTCCTGCTGCTGCTCCTCCTCCTGATCCAGCTCCTGCTCCTGATTTGGCTCCTGCTCTTGATCCAGCCGCTGTTACTGATGCTGCCACTACACCTGCTGCTTCCCCTCCTCCAGCTCCGCCTCCCTCCCCCATCGCTGGTCGCACCCGCTCGCGTAAAGCTCCCAAGCCTCTTTCCCTTTCCATTCGTGTCTCTCTCAATCCTCCTCCTGTCGGGGGTGATTATTCGCTCATGCACTCCCTTCTTGAGGACAGACATGAGGATTTGATTGAGATTGACTCAGCCATAAACGCACTCTGCTCCCTCTTTCCAGATATCACAGAATCTCCCACCCTCAACTTCTCGGACAACCCCTCCATCCCCACACCTCTCACCTATGCTGAAGCAGTTTCTGGTCCTCACGCCGCTCAGTGGCTAGGGGCCATTGTCGCAGAGTGTGAGGCCTTCATTCACACAGGAACTTTCACAGATGTCTTTGCTCCCTCCGGCGTCAACATTGTGAAGGGAAAATGGGTTTTCCGGGTGAAACAACTTCCAGGCGAATTTCCCGTCTTCAAAGGCCGGTACTGTGCCAAGGGATTTACCCAAAAGCATGGACTGGACTTCTTTGAGACATTCTCTCCCACCGCCAAACCTCCCATACTGCGCACCCTTCTCGATGTTGCCGCTCGAGATGACATGGAGGTTGACTGCATTGGATGTGTCCTCTGCGTTTCTGCAAGGGATCCTTCGAGAAGAAATCTACATGGAGCGGCCCGAAGGATTTCCGGCTCCCTTTCCACCAGGCACTGTATGGAAGCTGAATCGACCAGTCTATGGCCTCAAGCAAGCACCCCGGGAATGGCACAACAAGCTCAAGAGCACCTTAGGGTCCCTCGACTTTCACCCATCCACCTCTGACCCTAGCCTCTTCATCCGAGCAACACCATCCCGCTTCTTCATCTTGGTTTATGTCGATGACATGATCCTTGTCACCAAGGATCAGACTGAGCTGGCAAAAGTCAAAACCGCACTTGGTGAGAAGCTGGCCATGAAGGATCTTGGGAAGCTGACGAACTATCTGGGCATGGAAATCACACGTGATCCCACGGCCCGCACCATCACCCTCTCGCAGAAGTTCTACATCAACAATGTTCTGACCAGGTTCAAGATGCAGGAAGCAGCTTCAATGCCCACCCCACTCTCTCTGCAGCACCAACTCACTGCACCCTCTGTTCCCTCAACTGAGCCTTGTGATGAGGCTTAGCTCGAGCTCGTCGGTTCCCTCATGTACGCGATGATGTGGACTCGACCAGACTTGGCCTATCCAGTCAGTGTCCTGTCTCGCTACGTTGCCCCTGGTCGCTTCACGAGCCACCACTCGTCTGCCGCCAAGCGGGTCCTCCGCTATCTCAAAGGCACACAGGACTATGTGCTCACTCTTGGCGGCTATTCCCCTGTTCGCCTTGAGGGGTACAGTGACTCGTCCTATGCTGATGACCAGAGTGATCGGCGCTCTTCCCAAGGGTATTGCTTTACCCTTAGCAGTGGGGTTGTCAGTTGGCGCTCCACTCGGTCGTCTTCCGTCTCACTGTCGACCTGTGAAGCAGAGCTGTATGCCGGGACCATGGCTGCCCAAGAGGCCCGTTGGCTCTCCTTCTTGCTGGCAGAACTTGGGTATCCTCAACCAGCCCCAACGCTTTAGTGTGACAACGAGAGCACCATTCATCTCACAAAGGACCCCGTCTTCCACGGCCGCACCAAGCACATTGAGGTCCGTCACTACTTTCTTCGTGAGCTGGTGCAGCGCGAGCAGCTGAAGGCTGAACACATTGCCTCTGACTGCAACCTTGCTGACTTGTTTACCAAGTCTCTTGTTCGCCAAGACCACTACCGCCTCCTCTCGTCCATGGGTGTTGGGCCGCCATGTGGCTGAAGTGTTGTCAACCTACAGGGTGTGTTAGAAATATTCAGTCAACACTTTGTACTATATTCTATATCGGTTAGGTTACTTTGTAGGTTGGGTGTAGATTTGTAATCCCAACCCTATCTGGTTGGGATTCCCTTGTAATCCTGCAAATCTGCCAACTCACCAATTGGAGATTTGCTAGGATTCCCATCCCATCCTTTCCCTAGCTTTGCTCAACCCAACCTTGTTTGTACTTAAGGCCTAGTGCCTTCCTTATCATGTAATCAATTATGTTCCAATTCTATCAGCCAGTTCTATCCTCTCCTTCTCTAAGATTTCTCGTGCTGCTTGAGGCAGTGCCGCTTCACACTCCGTTAGCCACGAATGTAGGTCTGTACTTGTATCCCTTGGCAGAAGCATGTGGTCCTTAGCAGCGGTCAAAACATCCCCTTGATTGAGCAGCAGTGAGCTGAGTAGCAGTGACGCCTGCGTGAAGCTGGAGAGGAAACCCGAAACTCCTTCTACTATGGGGTCCGTGAGGCCAATCCCGCCAAGTGATGTCGGTAATGAAGCCTGCTCCCAAACACGCATCTGCTCCGCCACACTCGTTGGATAGCGTATCCCACATGAAGCCAAGAGCGTGGCGAGCAGATCCCGACCCCATTGGGACCATGTGTCACCAGGCAAGAGACTGAGCGAGGTGGTCCTTGTGAGGTAGGCTACTCTGCGGGAAATGCATCGAGTCAGTAGGAGCAACGCTATCTGTGGGTCCGTGTGTTCTAGTAGCGGTAGCGGTTTTGCCATTGTTTGAAGCTGCTCTGTTAAGAATGTGGTGCCTCCTTCCGTGGTGCCTAAGAAACTTCCCAGCAGTCGCACGCCGTTCTGATTGAAAGGCACCCCGGGTGACAGCTCTCCCTCGTCCAGCCTATGTGATTTACTCCACGCCGCACACTTAGCCGGGTTATGCTCTAAATTTAAGTTGGCTAGCTGGCTCGTAAAATGAGTTAAAGCTGCTACTGTTTCTGCTCGTTCACCTAGGAAACTGACATCGTCTGCGTATGCGAGACATAAGATGCCAGGGTGTGCTGTTGCTGTTGCTCGTAGCGCAGGGTGGATACCGGCTGCAAAGAGGAGCGGGCCTAAGGGGTCCCCTTGATGTACCCCTCGTGCACTACTTAGTGGGGCGCTTTCGAAGCCTGAGTCGAGGTAAAAAAGTGACGGTTGCCCATAGGCTAGCTTGACTAGTGGGTGCAGTGGCAAGAGGGCTAGGTCCTGAAGGGCGGTTACTATTGTCTGTCATGAGATGATGTTAAAGGCGTTGGATAGGTCAGCTTGCAGAATCAGGGAATCTGGCCGGGTGTCAGTGAACGCCCGCGCTGTGTGTATGATCGCTTCAGCTCCACCCGGCACGACCACTCCATATTGCAGCGGCAGGAAGAAACTTCGCGCTGCTTGTCCCATGACCGTCAGAGCAGCCTTTGCTGCTAGTCGAGTGATGCACTCGCCGATTGCTATGGGGCGAGCAACGCCTTCTGACTTGGCAAGTGCTACTAGGCGTGATGACGTGAGTAATTCTGCTACAGGCTGGGGCAATTTTCCCCCATCAGGGTATCGTCCAGGGCGTGCAGATGCATTTGTAATTGCCGCGTCGCGCAGATGCTCGAAAGTGGTGCCAGACGGGCCGGCCCCTACTCCATTCTCGCAGCGACTCAGCAACTTGGCGAAATTAGCGGATGAAATGGTGAGGCTCTGTGGTTGGTCGTTGGATGGCCATGCTAGGGGCTCGCTGCCAGCTGGCGGGTGTTTTTGGCGCAGCTCAGTCGGAATCTGTGGACTGGGCGTACATACTGGCGTTGACTCAAGGGCCAGTACGGCCCGACGCAAACTTCCGCGCTTTGCCAGACCTTCTGCTCTGCTGATGGCCCCGGTCTTGTCAGGTTGGTGACGTGGTGGTGGGGGGGTGTTGACAGCTTCCGCAGCGTCAGTGTAGAGCTGCTCCCATTTGCCACGTTGGAATGATCTAATCTGGGCCTTAATTTTGGCCCAGTCAGGGAGCTTTGGCGAGGGTTGGTGAAGGTTCAGGTAGGGAAGAAACAGTAGCAGGCGCCAGCCTGCGATGGAGTTTGGGTTTCGCGTCAGGTGTAGAAGAGGGGTTAGCAGGGCCAGTGAGAATAGCTAGCACATATTTGGCGGTAGGCGGCGTGACAGTGGGGGCTGACGATTGTCGCAGAGAGGTGTGATATCCCAAATTGCGACTGCTGTGAATCTGTCAAGATGCCTCGCCATTTCGTCTGTGAGAAATAGAGAGGTTGTTGTGGCGCGTTGGGTTGGCGATGTCAACGGGAGTTGTGTATTGGCCCCGTCCTCGCTTGGGCGGAGCCGACTTTGTGGTCGGGTGTGAGGGGAGCAGCCGACCTGCAGCAGTGGGTGAGCTGGTCGACGAGGAGGTCGACCTGCACGGGGACCACTGCACGGGCGCCAACTACAGAGTGGCGCCGACTTCGGGGAGGTCGACTTGGGAGTCGACCTGCGGAGGACGTCGAAGTCGACCTTAGCGGTCGGCTAACGGACCACTTGTCGACCTTCGGGTGGTCGACTGGACCTGGTGGTCGACGAAGGAGGGACCGACGTCGACCTTTAGGGAGACGCCGAGCAGTCAGGCGTCGAGTAGCGGGACGTCAACTTCGTGACGTGCTTCGGGCGGCCGACGTGGGTGGTCGGCCGACGACTGTGCTGGTCGACGTGGAGCTGGTCGACCATAGGGAACGTCGACCTGGAGGAGGTCGACGTGGAGGTGGTCGTCGACTTGGGAGGTCGACGGGCACGGACCGGAGCTGCTGGTCGACGTGGTTGCCTGGTCAACCAGGTTACCTGGGTGACGAAGTGCTGCGGAGGAGTGCGACGGTCGCCCAGGCGAAGTTGGCGAGCCCGACCTTGGTGGTGGTATCCCGAGGTCGTCGTGGCAGATCAGAGGTAGTCGTCAGCTCGAGGATGACGTGGAGTGTGCGCTGTGCAGGTGACGGGACTCTGCACGCCAATCAGCTACGCACACCTGCGAAGCGGGTGCACTGCTGTCCTGCGTGAGCGACGTTGGCACGCCGTCGACCTTGCCTTGCTGGAACGCGGTCGACCAAGCTGCGCTGGCAGTTGGCCGACCTGAATGCTTACTCTGATGTAGTCTTGCTATGCCAACTTCATTGTATCATTGTCTGAACTTTTTCCTAGTGAAACTCTTGCCAATTTTCCCCGTGAACTAGCAAGTAGTGTGTGCACAAGGAAAACGACTAAGGACTAACGAACGCAGAGATCACACGAGCACACGTGCCTAGCCCGTAGCCTAGCTCCCGTTGCTGCAGTTATCTCCGCAGGCGATACGCGGCTCGATTTGTCTGGGCACGGCCCGATGTTGCTGGGCTCGGCAAGGTTGGATTCCCAACTGTACGATCGCCATCGTGCGTTTCACCCGCGTTCCTTTGCCCAGCTACCCCAGGACGCCTAAGCACTTCGTTCCCTCGTCCGTCTCTCTCCCTCTCCTCTTCTCGTCTTTCTCTCTCTCTCTCTCTCTCTCTCTCTCTCTCTCTCTATCTCTCTCTCTCTCTCTCTCTCTCTCTCTCTCTCTCTCTCTCTCTCCCTCTCCCTCCCCCTCTCTCTCAAGCAGTCATGCATTTATATGGGTCACAAGGTACAGGCATGGCAGGTGGTGGTAACTAGCTTGCCTAGGTATTGGAGCAGCCAGGGAACCAGATTTAAACAAGCAAATAGAGCAAGCCCATCTATCCTAAAGCACCCCTAACTCTTAGAGCAGCCCGATCCCCAGTAGCTCAGGACCATGAGAGCCCCCCTTCTTCCACCTGTCCCCTGTCCCTCCCATACCACACAACCTCCCCTTATCCTCCTCCGACCCGCCGCTTCCTCGCACCTTCCCTGAGACGCCCTTCCTTGTCCCTGTTCCCTCTGACCCACACCGGCCCAGCACACCCCCCCACTGCTTCTCACCGCGCCCATGTATCCCTCCCCTGCCGCCACCCATCCTCCTCCTGTCACCATGTTCCTATCTCCCCGGCCCCCTCAACCCCTCAGGCCGCCCTGGCAGGGGCGTGTCTCTCTTCGTACTCGTCCTCCAAGGTCTGCCATAGGTCACCTAGCCGAGGTGCCCAAGGGTCTGTGGGAAAGCCGCTTCCGCTGCTCGGTTTGACTTGGAGAGTAGGGAGATCGCTTGGCTGCGCTGGAGCACCACGGATCACCGTTGCCTGAAGTGTGCATTAAGGCGGGTGGCGGTCGTCGTGAGGCGTCCCTTCCTGTACTTCGTCTTGGCGGCATAGGTGGCTAGCATACGGATGAACTGCTGCGTGTCCTTAGCCAGAGCCCCGTAGGTCTCTACCGCTAGCCGAAAGAAGCCGGCATAGCTAGGGCGGCCTTCGTAGAGCCTGTGCTTACCCTCGGAGGCTTCCTCTGCTGCCCACCCCGGCGGCTTCCTAGCTCTCTTATCCCGCTTCTGCAATGCGGGATCTGTGACCGTGACGTCGGTTACCCACGTTTCCCCCGACTCCTGGTCCCGAATGGCCAGGTCTGCTCGCTTCCGGAGGACCGGGGGAGAGAACGCCGTGGTCTCATGGAACGTCCTGCAACCCGCATCCTTGGCCATTCTGAGTGCTGCAAAGACTAGGGCGTTGTGGGTCCTTACAACGTCACCGCCATCCCCACACTGCAGGAGGTGGTTGGGGAGGCTCTTGTCGGAGATGGTCGAGTTTTCCCGCTTGCAAGGGCACACCTCGGCGACCGGCAGCTCCATGCCCAAACGCAGGCCCAGGGCCATCAAGAATTGACCAGGGGATAAGCTAAGGTCTCCTCTCGTTGGCATGGCATGGAGCCAGTCACCTGCGCCCACCCCCTTTAGGCTGATGAGGCGGATGGCATGACCCCTGTCCTCCCCCGGCCGGTCCTGCAGGGTGTCCGCTAGCAGTTCCAAGGCCCGCCGCTGGTTAATAGACTTCGACAGCCCCAGTTGCAGGTTCCCTCTCTCTCTCTCTCTCTCTCTCTCTCTCTCTCTCTCTCTCTCTCTCTCTCTCTCTCTCTCTCTCTCTCTCTCTCTCTCTCTCTCTCTCTCTCTCTCTCTCTCTCTCTCTCTCTCTCTCTCTCAAGCAGTCATGCATTAATGTTGGTGAAAGGGTACAGGCATGCAGGATATGTCACTGGCCGAGAGGCTAACCTAGGCAGGCAACATGCAGGGCAGATAAACCAGCATGTAAACAAGACCAGCAATGAGATGCTAAGGAATTTCACCAAGTGGCCACTGCCATGGCAGGCCTGGGGCCATGTAAACCCTCTCCTCTTCTCTTCTCTCTCTCTCTCTCTCTCTCTCTCTCTCTCTCTCTCTCTCTCTCTCTCTCTCTCTCTCTCTCTCTCTCTCTCTCTCTCTCCCCCTTTTGCTTGCCCTCTCCTTCCGCTGTACCTTAGTGTACCCCTTAGGAGGGTGCTGTTGCACATGGTTCTCACTACAAAGATTTAAAGGTGTGTTGAAATGCATTTGTCTACATTTATATAACTGCTTGCACTAAAGCCTAGTCGAGTTTTATATTCCATTTGGTGGCACACCTCTCATTGCCTTGCTTCTTGTTTTTTTTTTTTTTTTTTTTTTTTTTTCTTAGCCCTTTACTCAACCTTCTATCGTTTCTTCTGTTGACGGGAATGTGGCCCCACCCTTGCTTGGGCAAAGCCGACTTCGTAGTCGGGCGCGCGGAAGGTGCAGCCGGTTGCACAAAGAGGTCGACTCTGACTTAGGCGTGGAAGTCGATGGAGTTCGTCGGCTTCCATGGGGACCACTGCTAAGTTGTTGACGGGGCAGGTTGGCAGTCGATTTCGATTGGCGTGGTTGACGAAGGGGTTCGTCGACCTGCGGTGACGCCGACTTGGTGAAGTGACGGGTGGCCTCGACGTGAATGGTCGACGAGGGTGTACATCAACCTTCAGGCGCCGACTATCGATCAGGTTGGCGCCAACTTTGGTGTTTCCCAGTCGATCGATTAACCCGGACGACGGGGTTTGCGGAGGTGTAAGTGTCAGAATATCATGTTTCTCTAGTTTGCAGTGGGGTACTCAATAGTGAGTACAACCCTGTTAGGGTTTCCTATATGTACTCTATTGCTTTCTAGTGCAACCCCTCTTCTCTCATTCCTCACTTTTTTACATGGTATCAGAGCACTTTTGATCCTTCCTAGGGCCCACCACTTCGCTATTTTTTTTTTCCTGCCCTGCCCTTAGCGCGTTTCGCGCTCTGCCCTGCTGCCCGTCGCGGCCCTTAGTGGCCCCTTCGCGGCCCCTTCACGGCCCTTTCATGGCCCCTCTCACGGCCCCTCGCGCCGCCCCTAGCGGCCCCGTCGCCGCCACTTCGCGGCCCCGTCGCCGCCCCTAGCGGCCCCGTTGCCGCCCCTAGCGGCCCCGTCGCCGCCCTTCGCGGCCCCGTCGCCGCCCCTGTCGGCCCCGTCGCCGCCTCCTGCGGCCCCGTCGCCGCCCCTAGCGGCCCCGTCGCCGCCCCTATCGGCCTCGTCGCTGCCTCCAGCGGCCCCGTCGCCGCCCCTAGCGGCCCCGTCGCCGCCCCTATCGGCCCCGTCGCCGGCCCGGCCATGTTCCGTCGCCTGTCGCAGCGCACCGGGGACCCGTGCACCGCCCCCCCCCCCCCCTTTTCCCGTCGACAGGCGACGGGAGGGGCGACCTGGGGGGGGGGCGAGCGTCGCCCCTTTTGCCGCCTGTTCCCCCCCCCCCCCCCCCCCCCTGTAACCTCCCTACCCGCTGTCCCGCCCTGCCCTGTGTTAGGGTCTGGGGGTGGCGGGTAGGGGGTGGCGGGTGTGTGGTCTCCCCTGCTCCTCCTCCTCCTCTGTCTCCCACTGCTACAGCTGCCGCTGAGGGGGGTGGGTGTGTGGGAGTCGACGGAGTGGTGCTAGGGGGTGGGGTGTGAGTGAACCTAGGGTGCACCAGGGGGTGTGTGAAATGGGGGTGGGATAGTTTGGGGAGGTTGAAGGGGGGTGGCCGCCGTGAAGCCCGCAGCTCCAGTAGCCCATGAGACCGTTGCGCCAGTCGCCCGTGAGCCCGTTGCGCCAGTCGCCCGTGAGCCAGTTGCTCCAGTCGCCCGTGAGTCCGTTGCTCCTGCCGCTCAGAGTTAGCCGCAGAGCCAGTTACTCCAGTAGCCCGTGTGCCAGTTGCTCCAGTTGCCAGTGTGCCAGTTGCTCCAGTTGCCCGTGTGCCAGTTGCTCCAGTTGCGCCGTGTGCCAGCAGCTTCAGCTGCCGCCCACTACCTCCTCTCCTCTCATAGTCCCTCCTCCTCCACACTTGCCCTCGGTGATATCATCTAGCTTTGCTTACATTTGTGAACTTTAAACTGTTACTTCTTGTACTTGTACTCAGAATGTGTGGTGACATTGTGATCCACCCTGAGCTTGCTTTGCTTTGCTTCTTGTACTGATCATACCCCACTTTGACTATGGGGGTGTGTCAGAATATCATGTTTCTCTAGTCTGCAGTGGGGTACTCAATAGTGAGTACAACCCTGTTAGGGTTTCCTATATGTACTCCATTGCTTTCTAGTGCAACCCCTCTTCTCTCATTCCTCGCTTCTTCACATTAAGGACGCTGTCTATGAGTTTTGGCGAGCTGGCATTTCGAGATCGACGTGGCTTATCGGGCGCAACCGCCGGCACGCGGTCGACTTGTCACTCGCAACGTTTGTAGCGGTGCACAATATGCTTAACCGTCGACCCGCACCTGCGAAGTAGGCGCGCGCATGTGCGTTGTAGTCACTTGTACCACCCGTGCTTTTTCCCTTAGTCCAACTCCCGGTGTAGAATAGCTCTCGCATCTCCGATTCCTCTTGACCTGCCCCTTGCATAGCCTCTCGTTACTAAGTTCTAAGCCTAAGATGCTACTCACCCTCATGTTTCCCGTCGCGCTCCTTTTTCCCGTCGCCCTCTCGTTTCCCGTCGCCCTCCCGTTTTCCGTCGCCCTCACGTTTCGCGTCGCCCTCACGTTTCCCGTCGCCTTCCCTTTTCCCGTCGCCCTCCCATTTCCCGTCGCCCTCCCATTTCCCATCGCCCTCCCATTTCCCGTCGCCCTCCCGTTTTCAGTCGCCCTCCCGTTTCCAGTCGCCCTCCCTTTTCCCGTCGCCCTCCCCTTTCCTACGCCCTCCCTTCCTAACGCCTTCGCGATCTGCTCTCCCATTCCGTCGCCCTCCCGTTCCCCATCACCCTCCCTCTCTCTCTTCATTCGCATCACCTTGCCCATCATAATTATCTCCCTAGTGTTGTTTTTCTCTTTTGTTCCCTGTTATTGCACCTCTCCCATGCCTTTGAGAAGAAATGAGGAATGAATGTGACTAGGTGAAATGTGGGTACAAGTAGGAAACCTATAAATATTGTACCCTATAGTATCTACCCCACTACAGCCTAGATAGACCATAGCATATAAACTTGACACACCCCCATAGGCAAAGTGGGGGAGAACAAGAGGTCACAAGACCAGTCAAGCAAAGCACACCCAGCTCAGGGTGGATCACAACGTCACCACACATTCCGAGCACAAGTTCAAGGCCACAAGGCCAGTTCACATGCAAGATTATATAAAGGTAAACAAACAAGTGCAGGTATAGATAGATCACAGTCCAAGCAAGGTCAAGAAGTGAGCAAGTGAGGCAAAGTAGGCACAAGACCTAGCATTGTACAAAAACGCTGATGATCACAAGGCGAGAGTGCCTTGGTGAAGATATCAGCAGTATTGGCCTGAGAGGCCACGTAAGCAAGTTGCGGCTGACCACGCTGCTGCAGCTCACGAGCAAGGAAGTAGCGAAGAGCAATGTGCTTCATTCTGCGCTCCAGTCTGTGCTCCCGACACAAGGCCAGCATGGCCTTGTTGTCTAGGTACAGAACTGGAGGAGAACGAGGCGGCTCTCCAAGGTCAGTCAGCAGGTAGGTGAGCCAGCGTAACTCTTGTGCAGCCATGGCCCCTGCTTAGATCTCACCCTCACAGCTAGAGCTGAGAACAGAAGACAAGCGGGTCGACCACCACGAAACAGAGCCGGAACCAAGGCTGAAGGTGTAACCCTGTGACGACCGCTTCGTAGCCTGGTCATCAACCCACGAAGCGTCTGCGTGACCAGTGAGGACCATTGGACTCCGCCCTCCAAGCACAAGCCCCATGCCCGACGTACTGCACAAGTAGCGCAACACCCTCTTCGCTGCAGCCATGTGCTCCGGTCTGTGTCTCCCAGGAGCAACATAGCGTGCCAGAATGCTAAGAGGGTATGCAAGGTAAGGTCGAGTGCAGGTCATCAGGTACATGAGGCAGCCAACAAGCTCCTGGTACGGGCCACTCGGCTCTACGGACTCATCCGAAGGCAGAGCTGAGAACGAGTGACGAGTAGACAGAGGAGTGGCCTGAGGCGAGGGGTACGTGAAGCCGAAGCGTTGAAGGACCTGCTGCACCATGTGTGACTGAGTCAGGGTAATGGTGCGCTGTGCTCTGTCCCGAGTGATCTGCAAGCCAAGGTAGCTGCGCAGTTCACCCAGGTCAGTGCACGTGTGTCTCTTCTGCAACTCGGACTTCACGTGGGCGAGTCCAGCAGTGTCAGCTGTGGCAAAGACCAAGTCGTCGACGTACACGAGGATGTAGAAGGGCGGCAAAGAGGTGTCGGTGCGTAGAAACAGCGACGGGACGGCAGTAGAAGGAGCAAACCCAAGAGCCGCAAGCGTAGTCCTCAGTGTGTCGTGCCACTCACGAGGCGCCTGGCGGAGACCGTAGACTAGCCACCGGAGGCTCCACTGGGTACCAGGAGGAAATGACCAAGTGAAGCCAGGTGGGCGGCGCAGCCAGATCTCCTCGTGCAGGCTGCCCTGCAGGAAAGTAGTGCCGAAGTCAAGTGAGTGAAGCTCGTAGTCGCGCTGAGCGGCTATGTGTAGAAGCACCCGAAGAGTGGTCATCTTCGGGGTGGGAGAGAAGGTCTGAAAGTAGTCAACTCCCTGCCGCTTACTGAAACCTCGAGCCACGTAACGTGCCTTTAAGACAAGCGGAGAGCCCGGCGGCCGCTTCACCATGAAAATCCACATGCCACTGACGATGTTCGCCCCAGGTGGGGGAGCCTCGTCGACGTAGGTGCCTGTGGACTTCCAGGAAGCCATCTCTGCGTCCATGGCTGCCTGCCACTGAGAGGAGTAGGAACCCTCTATCGCCTCTGCGTAAGAGCGAGGAGTCCGGATGTCTGGTGCATCCGGGTCTCCCTTAGGGGCAAGCAGCACGGACACGAGATGAGGTGAAGCAGCAGCAAACTACTGGAACTCCTCCCACCTGTCCTCAAGGACGTCCGTGCCAAGAGCACACTCACCCCCGACGGACGGAGGACAGAAAGACCCAAACTCAGCAACAAGACTAGCAGCGTAGTCTAGACGACAGCGAGCAGCAAAGTCGACAAGCTCAGCAACTAAGGCAGACGCAGCAGTGGACTCAAAGGAAGGGTCAGTGACAACAGTAGCAAGGAGACGCGTGACAGTATGACTGGCAGCACGAAGGGAGTCCGACTCCGGGTCAGGAAGAGCAGGAAGAGAGGACTCTGGAGGAGACGGCAAAGGGACACGCAGCGGAGCAGTGGAAGGACGCAGAGACATCCGGTGCGCACCGAGGACAGGAGTAGGAAGCTGACGCGAACCATGACCACCAGAGCGAGCAGCACGGACAGGCGACGCAGGACGAGACGCAGGCTCACGACGCTCAGCAAGACCTCCAGTAGGACCAATGTAGGGAGAAGGAGCAGGTAGAGGGGAGGCAGGCTGTAACTGTGACTCAGACAGGACAGGGGGTGGACACTCTAAGGGAGTAGCAGGACCAGTAGAAGGCGGAAGGCCAAGAACCTGCTCAAGGAGCGGAACGAAGTACGGCCGCGGCCGTGTAGCGCCCCCAGAACTAGCAAGAACAGCACCGGCACCCTCAGGGGAAGCACCATCTCCAACAGCACCCTCAGCTCCAGCAGCGCCAACGCCAGCACCCCCAGAAGCACCAGCACCCCCAGCGCCAACACCCCCAGCAGCTCCAGCTCCAGCCGGACCACCTGACGACGTAGCAACTCCAGTACCTCCAGTACGAGTACCTCCGGGACCCGTGGCACCAGCACCCTCAGCTGAAGTAGAACCTCCAACACCAGCAGCACCTCCAGCTCCAGCAGCACGGCTCCAGCGCCGAGCAAACCACTTGCGCAGCTCCTGTGGAGAGAGTGGATCCCGCCGGGACGAAGCACCCGAAGGACCTCCAGGCCCAGTACCGCCAGACTCCACACGAGCAGGCCCAGCACCCTCAGGCTCCGCACCCCCAGTCCCAGCACCCCCAGGCGCAGCACCCCAAGTCTCAGCACCCCTAGAGTCAGCACCCCCAGGCTCAGCACCCCCAGGCTCAGTACCCCGAGGCCAAGCACCCCCAGACCCTGCACCTGCAGGCTCAGCACCCCTAGCAGCACTAGAGTGTACAGCTACCTCGACAAGCTCGACTGCGTCTACCTGGGACACACCTGAGGGGGCAGGACCCTGAGGGGGAAGGGGGTCTACCGGGGGGGGGACCTGGGGTGAGGAAGAGCGGCGGCGGGGGAAGGGGAGCAGTGCGGTAGGGGAAGAGACGGTAGTAGGGAACCGACTCGTCAAACGTGACGTCCTGGGAGGACAGAACATGGCGCGAGGTGGGGTGGTAGAACTGCCACCCAGGCGCGTCAGGGGGGAACCCCAGGAAGACGCAAGGAGCAGCACGAGGGGACAGCTTGTCCGCAGACAAGTCGCGAACTAACGCCCGAGATCCCCAGACACGGAACGCAGACGCATCGCCAACCTTCCCCATCCACCGAAGAGTAGGGGAGGTGTCCGGCATGGAGACCCGGGGCTGAAGGTTGATCTGATGAGCCGCGTACTGAACCGCGAACAGCCATAGAAAATGGGGAGTTGCCGCATGGATCATGGACGTACGAGCGACGTCCATGACCATGCCAATGCGACGCTCAGCAATCCCATTTTGCTGTGGAGAGACCGGAAGCATGAACGTCTGGTGGATGCCTCGTGCACAAGAGAAGGCTCGCAGCAGGCTAGAGGAAAACTCTCCGCCTCTGTCGGAGTGCAGACGCAGAACAGGAAAGTCCGAGCCGAACAGGAAAACTCTCCGCCTCTGTACTCTCTGAGCTGGAGACGAGCTGCGCGGATCCAGTCGATCAACACCCCAGTGACCTCACCCTTGCTGCGCAAGGGGAAGACTGTGGTGTAACGCGAGTAGTCGTCAACCACCAGCAGGAAGTAACGCTTGTGACCCTGTCCACGGACGCGGGCTGGGCCCCACACGTCCATGTGAAGTGTCTGCAGCGGAGCCTCTGTCGGAGGAAAATCGGAGGAGTGAGGAGCGGCGCGCTGCCGCCCCTTGACGCAGGGAACGCTGGTAGGGGCAGGCCCCGGAGGCAAGGGAGGTAGGGACCGGGGGAGACCAGAGACAAGGATACGGGAGGCCATGCCTCGGAGACGAGGCAGGGAGGGGTGACCAAGACAGTGGTGCCAGAGGAGATTCTGGTGAGACAGGAGGCGACACGAGCAGGGGGCAGACTCAGGACCAGACCTGGACGCTGCAGCAAACACCTGACCCGTCGCAGCTACCTGACCAGACTCAGCGACCGGAGGAGACTCAGTAGTCAGTGTGTACAAGCTCGACCCCGGCTGATGTGTAAACGTGGCCAAGTGTCGGCCCGTCTAAGCACACGTACAGTGGGTCACTCGATGACTCGCAGGAGTGAACTGGTGAACCCCTCCAACCTGTAGGTCAGCACCACTCACCAAGTTCGTAGAGAACGAGGGAAGGTAAAGACCTGACAGGGTGCCAGAAGGGGCCGCCGGACACGGTAAAACAGTGGAGAAGTGGGCAAGGAAGGGACCCCCAGAGGGGTCTGCCAGGGAGACCGCCACTGGCCGACTAAGCGGCGTGAGTGTGGTGCGGTCTCGAAAGAAGGAGCGGGAAGCACCCGAGTCAAGGGTGAAGGTGTGGAAGGCCTGAGACGTCGTGGTACCTAAGAGAGCAGACTCACCAGCACCTGGGGCAGTAGACGCACTGGCACCTAGAGGAGCAGCCTCACCAGCACCTAGAGTAGCAGCCGCAATGCCCGGGTCACGCGGGACACACAGGTAACAGTCACCCTCCTCACTAGTAGACACAGCATACATGGCAGCAAGAATAGCATCATAATCAAGATCAAAGATAGCAACCCCCGACCTAAACAGCTCGCCCCAGCGAGGGATCTCAGTGGCAACAGGGAACTGGAGACGCCAAGCGTCCCTCAGGCAGCCGAAGCAGTGCTGAGTGGAGCGCGGGCCACCGCACATCTCACCAGTGCGGTCACCTGTACGCAAGACGTAGGCACAGGGTCCAGCACCCCCACCCTGCTGACGAAGCTGCTGGGGGGACGGGGTCTCACGAGGGCGCTGCTGTTGCTGCTGCTGGCGCTGACCACCACCAAAGCCGCCCCGCTGCGCAGAGCCACCCCGACCTCCTCCAATGCTGCTGCCGCCACCTCCGCCACCGCCGCCTCCTCCGCTCCCACTGCCACCGCCGCCGCCGCCGCCTCCGCCCCCACCGCCGCCACCAACGCCCCCAGCCCCACCACCACTCCCAACGCCACCCCCAACCCCTCCGCCGCTTCCACCGCCACCTCCACCGCCCCCGCTAGCTCCTCCAACGCCCTTGCCCCACTTGCCCTTGCCGGTGCGGCGTCTCCCGCTAGGGGCAGACGCAGCGCCGACCGACTCGAGGCCAACGAGGTTGGCCGCAGCAGCAGAGGCAACAGAGGGCAAGAGGGGGGAGGGGGAACACCCTCAAAGAGGGGGGTACGAGGGTCACCACGAGAGGCTCCTACAACGACTATATTCTTCTCAGCTGCCAAGAGGCGCTCCTCGAGGAGGTGAGCAGTGAGTGTGGTGGGGCAAACAGAGAGGAAGTGGTCCCTGACCGAGCGAAGGGAGTCAAGGAGCCGGGTGACTATGTAGTAAAGGGTGATGTACATGGGGGGGGGGGGTTCTTGGCGCAGAACTCAGCAGGAAGCGCAGCGCGGTAGCGGGTGTCACTAGTGCGAAGGTGCGTAATGAGGTCAGCGACTGTGGGAAAGGCGGCGAGGTCAGGGAACAGGTACGGCAGCATGAGGCGGCTAAGGGCAGCAGTGGCAGGGGAAGAGTAGCGTGCAACTACAGTGTTGTACAAGGTCTTAGCACTCTTGTACTGACTAAAATGCGCACGCTCACTGGTCGGTAAGTGACGACTCACAGCTAGAAGGGCAACAGCATCGCGTGTGGCCCACTGTGAGCGAACAGTGCTATCAGCATCAGCAGCAAGGGCAGGAGAGGCACCAGACGTGAGGTCAAACAGGGAGAGACCGTCTGTCCTATCGCACTGTAAGAAAAGCTGCAGATCATCGACCCAGACCTCAAAGTCGACAGCCCGACCCTCGGAATCCATGACACTAGGGGTAGCCATGACAGCAGCGGCAGCAGCAGGCTAGCAGTAAGAGCAGCAGGCTAGGGGCAGCTCAGTGGCAGAGGCGTTGCTTGAGAGTGCTCTTACTAGGGCGGGTGGCAAGAGGCCCGCAGATGGTGGGACAAGGCCGAGGCGCGCAGGCAGGGACAGGGCTGCGACAGGGCGACAGAGGAGCCCCCCCCCCCCCGGCTACAGGGCAGGGCCGGGACGGCGGCGGCGGCGTCTCTGTCAGCGGCGGTGGCGGCGGCTGCGACCTCGGCAGCGGCGGCGGCGGCTGCTGTCCACGGCGGCGGCGGCTGCAGTCGACGGCGGCGGCGGCTGCGGTCCCAGCAGCGGCGGCGGCGGCTGCAGTCCCGGCAGCGGCGGCGGCGGCCGTCACGGCAGCGGCGGCGGCTGCTGCTCCTGTCGGCGATGGCGGCGGCTGCGGCAGGGCCGTGAAGGGGCCGCGAAGGGGCGGCGACGGGGCAGAGAAGGGGCCACAAGGGGCCGCGAAGGGGCCGAGAGGAGGCCGCGAAGGGCCGTGAAGGGGGCCGCGAAGGGCGGCGACGGGGCCGGGAAGGGGCCGCAAGGGGCCGAGAGAGGCTGCGATGGGGCCGCGAAGGGCGGCGACGAGGCCGCGAAGGGGCCGCGAGGGGCCGAGAGTGGGCGGTGACGGGGCCGCGAAGGGCGGCGACGGGGCCACGAAGGGCAGCCACGGGGCCGCGAAGGGCGGCGACGGGGCCGCGAAGGGGCCGTGAGGGGCCGAGAGGGGCCGCGAAGGGCCGCGAAGGGCGGCGACGGGGCCACGACTGGCGGCAACGGGGCCGCTAAGGGCGGCGACGGGCCCGCTAAGGGCGGAGACGGGGCCGCTAAGGGCGGCGACTGGGCCGCAAAGGGGCCGCGAGAAGGGCCGCTAAGAGGGCGCGATGGGCTGCTAAGGGCAGGGGACGCGACGGGAGAGCTCCACATGGGGCGCGCCTCGGGCAGGGGCGACGCGAGCTCTGGGCAGGAAAAAAAAAATCGATTTCGGTGGGCCCTAAGAAAAGATCCCACTAAGGAACCCGCTCTATACCATGAGAAGAAATTAGGAATGAATATGACTAGGTGAAATGTGGGTACAAGTAGGAAACCTTGAAATGTTGTACCCTATAGTATCTACCCCACTACAGCCTAGATAGACCATAGCATATAAACTTGACAGCCTCAAGTCCAAGTCATCCCATTGATCAAAGCTCTACTAGCTCTAATCACGTTCAATCAATTTCACTCTCATAACGTACATGTGTGTCTGCTTAGGATTGTTGGGCTGAAAGCCCCTCAGGATCTTTTTTAGGACTAAATTCGAAGTAGAATGATGTAATAGCGGAAGCGTTGAATAAAGACTTGTGAACCACCTTGCGTTGGTATGTGAGGGCAAAGTAAGTTGATTAGAACAAGCAAGTACAAAGGTTTATATAAGATTACAAGGAATACGAAGAGATACGTGTTAAGAGAAGGATTAGGGCCTAGGCTTAGTAGCCTAGGCCAGAAGGTCGAGAGAGTTGGTAAGGAGAAAAGGTGAGGTTCAATAAAGAGAGAAGGTACAAGGATATAGGCAAAGCAAGCAAGGTGCACCACCAAACAATGTAACACTACACTAACTACTGCTACAAGCAGTATATATAAGAAATATATTTCAACACACCCCCTAAACTGCTTGCAGCAGGAAGCTAATGCAGAGACACCCCCTGAAGGGGTACACCAAACGCAGCAGAAGGAGAGGGCAAGTGAGGAGGAGGGACTATATGAGGAGAAGCTGCTGGCAGGTGAAGCTGCTGGCTCCAAGGCGGCTGCTTCCTGGAACCTTCCTCAGTCTTCCAACTCCCCCTTCCACACTCATTGACAACCCTAGCACCTCTCCCCCAGCTCCCCCACACCATCACACCCACACCCCCCCCAAGCGGCAGCTGCAGCAGTGGGAGAGACAGGAGGAGGAGGGGAAGGGGATCACACACACCCATCACCCCCATACCCGCCACCCCATAGCCTCCGTTCCACGGCTGCACGCGCAGCAGGGAGACAAAGAAGGGGGAGGGGGAAGAGCAGGGGCAGCATAGGCGCGAGCAGGGCAGCCGCGCGTGCAGGGCAACAGCGCGGAGCAGGGCAGGGCAGCCGCGCATGCAGGGCAACAGCGCGGAGCAGAGCAGGGGCAGCAACAGGCGGCAACGAGCAGCACAGGCACGGGCAGCAACGGGCGACGACCGGCAGCACAGGCACGGGCAGCAACGGGCGGCAACGGGCAGCACAGCCATGGGCAGAAACGGGCGGCAACGGGCAGCACAGGCACGGGCAGCAACGGGCGGCAACGAGCAGCACAGGCACGGGCAGCAACAGGCGGCAACGGGCAGCACAGGCACGGGCAGCAACGGGCGGCAACTGGCAGCACAGGCACGGGCAGCAACAGGCAGCAACGGGCAGCACAGGCAAGGGCAGCAACGGGCGGCAATAGGCAGCACAGGCACGGGCAGCAACGGGCGGCAACGGGCAGCACAGGCACGGGCAGCAACGGGCGGCAACGGGCAGCACAAGCACGGGCAGCAACAGGCAGCACAGGGAGGCAGCCGTACCGAGTCCAGGAGCGGCGGCGCATGCAGCTGCAGGGTCGGCGCCGTGTGCTGCTGCTGGGGCAGCTCGCGGGGTCCCTGGGGCGGCATTGCGGGCTGCTGCAGGGTCGGAGCCGCGGGGTCCAGGGGCGGGTGCTCTGGGTCCAGGGGCGGCTGCAACAGGGGCGGCTGCACCAGGGGCCAAGGGCGGCTGCAGAGGTCCAGGGGCGGCTGCACCGGGGGCGGCTGCTCCAGGGGCCAGGGGCGGCTGCTCTGGGTCCAAGGGCGGCTGCTCCAGGGGCGGCGGCGGCTGGTCCAGGGTCCAGGGGCAGCTGCTCCGGGGGCGGCGCTGGTGCATGGCAGAGGCGGTGGCCAGGGGGGAGGGCGCCGTGACGAGCAGGGACGGCGCCCAAGGGGCGCCGCGATGAGCAAGGGCAACGCCCCAGGGGCGCCGCGACGATCAGGGGCGGCGTCCAGGGGGCGCCGCGACGAGCAGGGACGGCGCCCAAGGGGCGCCGCGACGAGCAAGGGCGACGCCCCAGGGGCGGCGTCCAGGGGGCGCCGCGACGAGCAGTGGCGACGCCCCGCGGGTCCCGCAGGGGCGTCGCGACGAGCAGGAGCGGCGACGCCCGGGTCCCGCAGGTGCGTCGCGACGAGCAGGAGCGGCGACGCCCGGGTCCCGCAGGTGCGTCGCGACGAGCAGGAGCGGCGCCTCGCAGGGCGCCGCGAAGTGGAGGGTACGGGCGGGCAAAACAGGCCCGCGCGTGGACGTGAGGCAGGCGCGCAGGCAGCGTGAGGGCAGGCTGCGCGCGGGGCAGGAAGACGCCGCGCGCCTAGGGCGCACGGCGGGCAGAAAAGCGCCGTGCGCCCCAAGCACACGGCGGGCAGAAAATCGCCGTGCGCCACGCCGCGCGCCCGAGGCGCACGGCAGGACGATAGGAAGCGGAAGCAAATTGGTGGGCCCGTTAATGAAGGCAGCAGGAAGGTACCTGCTCCGAATACCATGTTAAGAGAAGGATTAGGGCCTAGGCTTAGTAGCCTAGGCCAGAAGGTCGAGAGAGTTGGTAAGGAGAAAAAGTGAGGTTCAATAAAGAGAGAAGGTACAAGGATATAGGCAAAGCAAGCAAGGTGCACCACCAAACAATGTAACACTACACTAACTACTGCTACAAGCAGTTTATATAAGAAATATGTTTCAACAATACGATTGACAATTGTTTTACTGTTTGCTGTTGCGGTTCGATACAGTGCGACTCGGGCAACTGCTCAATATCGAATCAGTTGTGTGTCCTTGCTGTCGCGCTGCATTTGTCAGGTCAAAGGTCGCTGACCGTTGACTTTCGCGTAACCTCCAACAGTTGTTTCAACCTCCGAGGTTTGACTCGCCGATGCTTCGATATGCTCTGCTTCGCTTCTGACTTGGTGTTTCGACACGACAGATGTGTACTTTGATTATTTGTTCCCAACACTCCCCTTCGCTTCTGGAGTGTCGTTGGCGGTGACGTGGCTTTGTCCAGTCAGCAGCATGCAGTACTCGAACTTCTGCTTTCCGAGCTTCTTGGTCAATTAATCAGCTGCCATCTCGGACGTGGGAGAGTAGGATATTTCAAGTCTCCCCTTCTCGATCTCGTCTTTCACGAAGAAGTATCGCAGGGCAATATGCTTCGTTCTGTTCGCGAATCTGTTTTTGTTGGCGATGCGAATTGCAGATTGGTTGTCGCAGAACAGTGTGAAGCTGGGTAATTGAGCCAACTTCGCTTCCTCCAAGAGTTCGCGAAGGTACAATCCTTCCTTGGTGGCTGAGCAGAGTGCGATATATTCTGCTTCAGCTGAGGAGAGAGCGATTAATTCGTGTTTGCTCGACTGCCAGGAGATCGGTCCGATAGGTTCGAGACGGTAGATGTAGCCTGTGCGCGAGCGTCTGATGTCAGAATCTCCGGCGTGATCGGCGTCGACGTAGCCGATTAGCATAGGTGTTGTGGTTCCGTTCTTGTAGTAGGTCACGCCGATCATTGGCGTACTGACGAGGTAGTTAAGAGCGCGGTCGAGCTCCGCCATGTGTTCAGCTTCGGGCCTTTTGATGTAGGTGGCAAGTTGACTTGCAGAATATGATAGGTACGGGCGGCATGTGATAGGTGCAAAGAGAAAGCATCCCAGCTTCCTCTGGTAGTCGCGTATCCCGGTAGACTTGAGTGGAGTGGAGCCTTCCTTGTGGTTTCCTGCCGTGTAGCGATAGGGCGTGGAGATGGTAGTTGGTAGTCGGCGTATTTAGCGGCGTTGAGGTAGATCGCGCCTTCTTCTTCTCGGATGTTCAGACCGAGGTACTACGTGACGGTAGAGGAGACCGTGAGCGTGAGATCTTTCTGTAGCTCCCCTTTGAACCAGGTGGTGATGTCGTCGGTGGAGCCGATGTAGAGTAAGTCATCTACGTAGACGATGAGCAGGATGTAATCGGTGTCCTTAGTAAGCCGGTACATTCCTTGGTCGTGAGGTAGTTGGCGGAACCCGATGCGGATGAGCCTGGCGTGTAGGTACTGTTGCCATAGCCTCGGGGCTTGTTTGATGCCGTAGAGTAATTTCAGTAGCTGACAGACTTGGTTAGACTCTCCGCTGGAGCCGTGTGGGAGCTCGACGAAGATTTCCGCGTCGACAGGTGCGTAGAGGAACGCGTTGGCGACGTCGATCTGTCGTAGCTTCTTCCTTTTCATGGCGGCGATCGCGAGGAGGATTCGAAGTGAGGTGTGTCGGCTGACCGGGGCGAATGTCTCGGTGAAGTCCCTGTCAGAACATATCTATAGCTTATACTGCTGTGTAGGCTGTAGTGGGGTATCCCATAGGGGGTACAACCCAGTTAGGGTTTCATATTTGTACTGCTTTCGTTCATAGTTCATTCATTCCTGTTTTCCTATTTTCACATGGTATAGAGCGGGTCCTACCTTAGGACCGTTGTCTGGGCCCACCGACGCGCGCCCCGAGGCGCGCCCTTTTTTTTAGCGACCTCTCGGGTCGCCTTTTCACTCGCGGCCCCGCCGCCTCCTCTGACGCGGCTTTGCCGCCTCCCCTGACGCGGCCCAGCCGCCTCCCTTGACGCGGCCCCGCCGCCTCCCTTGACGCGGCCCCGCCGCCTCCCCTGACGCGGCCCCGCCGCCTCCCCTGACGAGGCCCCGCCGCCTCCCCTGACGCGACTCCGCCGCCTCCCCTGACGCGGCCCCGCCGCCTCCATTGACGCGGCCCCGCCGCCTCCCCTGACGCGGCCACGCCGCCTCCTCTGACGCGGCCCCGCCTCTGCTGCCGACGGCCCCGCCGCTGCCCTCTACGGCCCGCCGCTGCACCCTGCCGGCCCGTCGCTGCTCCTGCCGGCCCGCCGCTGCACCCTGCCGGCCCGCCGCTGCTCCTGCCGGCCCGCCACTGCACCTACCGGCCCGCCGCTGCACCCATCGGCCCGCCGCCTCTTACGGCCCGCCACTTGCACCTGCCGGCCCGCCGCTGCACCTGCCGGCCCGACGCTGCACCTGCCGGCCCGACGCTGCATCTCCCGGCCGAGCCGCCCCAGCAGCCGAGCCGCCCGGGACCCGAGCCGCCCTGCCGCCGAGCCGCCCGGGAGCCGAGCCGCCCT
Organism: Closterium sp. NIES-65; assembly: GCA_948144175.1. NCBI lineage: Eukaryota > Viridiplantae > Streptophyta > Zygnematophyceae > Desmidiales > Closteriaceae > Closterium > Closterium sp. NIES-65. The sequence continues at coordinate 174,520 of CANXME010002238.1, read as the reverse complement.
GCACCCGAGCCGCCCAGCCGCCGAGCCGCCCGGGAGCCGAGCCGCCCTGCACCCGAGCTGCCCAGCCGCCGAGCCGCCCCGGAGCCGAGCCGCCCTGCGCCCGAGCCGCCCAGCCGCCGAGCCGCCCGGGAGCCGAGCAGCTGTGCACCCGAGCCGCCCGGTCGCTGAGCCGCCTTTCTGCTGACTGCACGACCTGCCCTGCCTGGTGAGCACTGTCCCACTGACACTGCGAGCTCTTTCCCTACTGCTTGCACTGCGTCGCTGTCGTCACCATGGCTACCCCTAGTGTCCTAGCTTTTGACGCTGAGGGTCGCGCCATTGATTTTGAGGTCTGGTTAGACGACCTGCAGCTGTTCTTACAGTGCGACAGGGCTGACGACCTTTCTCTCTTTGACCTCACCTCTGGCGCCTCTCCTGCCCCTGCTGCTGATGCTGATCCCGCTGTCCGCTCTAAGTGGGCCACCCGCGATGCTGCTGCACGTCTTGCTGTGCGTCGCCACCTCCCTACCTCTGAGCGTGCGCACTTTAGTCAGTACAAGAGTGCTCAGACCTTGTACGACGCTGTAGTTGCGCGCTACTCCTCCCCTGCCACTGCTGCACTGAGCCGTCTCATGCTTCCCTACCTCTTTCCTGACCTCTCTGCCTTTCCCACTGTCGCTGACCTCATTACGCACCTCCGCACTAGTGACACTCGCTACCGCGCCGCCCTTCCTGCTGAGTTCTGCGCTAAGAACCCCCCCCCCATGTACATCGCTCTCTACTACGTAGTCGCACGCCTCCCTGACTCCCTTCGCGTCGTCAGGGACCACTTTCTCGCAGTCTGTCCCACCACTCTCACCGTCGACCTCCTCGAGAAGGCCCTCCTTGCAGCGGAGAAGAGCATAGTCGCTGTAGGTGCTTCTCGTGGTGACCCTCGCACCCCCATCTTTGAGGGGTGCTCTCCTTCCCCCTTGCTGCCCTCTGTTGCCTCTGCTGCTGCTGCCGACCTGCTTGGTCTTGAGTCGGTCGGCGCGGCGTCTGCCCCTAGTGGGAGACGTCGCTCCAGCAAGGGCAAGGGGGGCAAAGGCGCGGGTGGAGCTGGAGGGGGCGGTGGCGGTGGCGGCGGTGGCGGCGGAGGGAGTGGGGGTGGCGGCGGGGCTAGTGGCGGGGGTGGTGGTGGTGGTGGCGGCAGCAGCGGCGGAGACGGTGGTGGTGGTGCCAGCGGTGGTGGTGGAGGCAGCGGCGGAGGTGGAGGCGGCGGAGGTGGAGGCAGTGGAGGCGGCAGCGGAGGAGGCAGTAGTGGTGGAGGAGGTGGAGCTGGTCGGGGTGGTACCCAGCAGCGTAGCGGCGGTGGTGGTGGCCAGCGCTCGCACCGGCAGCAGCAGCAGCGCTCGCGGGACATCCCTTCGCCTCAGCAGCTTCGTGAGTGGTACGCTGGGCGTCAGAGGGGTGGGGGTACTGGTCCCTGCACCTACGTTCTTCGTTCCGGCGACCGCGCGGGTGAGCAGTGTGGGGGTGCCCACGCCACCCAGCGCTGCTTTGGCCGCCTGACGGACGCTTGGCGTCAGCAGTTCCCTGGGGCTAGTGAGATCCCTCGCTGGGATGAGCTTCTCAGGGCTGGTGTAGCGATCTTTGATCTTGATTTTGATGCTATCCTTACTGCTATGTATGTTGTGGATTATAGTGAGGAGAATGAGGGTTACCGGTGTTTTCAGCCCGACCCGGGCATTGGTACTGCTGCGCTAGGTTCTTGTGAGGCTGCTGCTCTAGGTGCCAGTGCGTCTGCGCTCTCAGGTACTGGTGAGACTGCGCTCTCAGGTACTGAGTCGTCCTCGTCCTCCCTCACTTTCACACTTGACTCCGGAGCTTCTCGCTCCTTCTTTCGAGACCGCACTACCCTTTCGCCGCTCGCCAGGCCGGTTGCGGTCTCCCTTGCTGACCCCTCTGGGGGTCCTGTCCTGTCTCACTTCTCCACTGTCCTCCCGTGTCCGGCTGCCCCTTCGGGCACCCTGTCGGGTCTGTACCTTCCCTCGTTCTCTACGAACTTGGTGAGTGGAGCGGACCTGCAGGATGGGGGTGTTCACCAGTTCACTCCTGCGCGTCAGAGGGTGACCCACTGCACGGAGGCTTGCACAGGCCGACACCTGGCCACGTTCTCACGTCGGCCGGGGTCGAGTCTCTACACCCTGACCGTTGAGTCTCCTCCTGACCCTGCGTCTGGTCAGGTGGCTGCGTCGGGTCAGGTACTTGCTGCTGCGTCCCGGTCAGGTCCTGAGTCTGCCCCCTGTTCTTGTCGCCTCCTGTCTCACGAGACTCTCCTGTGGCACCACCGTCTTGGCCACCCCTCCTTGCCCCGTCTTCGGAGCATGGCTTCCCGTGTCCTTGTCTCTGGTCTTCCCCAGTCTCTCCCTCCTCTCCCCTCCGGGCCAGGACCTTCCTGTGTCCCCTGTGTCGAGGGTCGCCTCCGGGCTACTCCTCACTCCTCCCACTTCCCCCCGACAGAGGCTCCCCTGCAGACGCTTCACATGGATGTGTGGGGCCCAGCCCCCGTCCGTGGGCAGGGTTACGAGCGCTACTTCCTGTTGGTGGTTGACGACTACTCGCGTTACACCACAGTCCTCCCCTTGCGCAGCAAGGGTGCGGTCACTGAGGTGCTGATCGACTGGATCCGCGAGGCTCGTCTCCAGCTCAGGAAGAGCTTCGGCTCGGACTTTCCTGTTCTGCGTCTGCACTCTGACAGAGGCGGAGAGTTCTCTTCTCGCCTTCTGCGAGACTACTGTCGTGCACGGGGGATCCGCCAGACCTTCACGCTTCCGGACTCACCACAGCAAAATGGGATTGCTGAGCGCCGCATTGGCATGGTCATGGATGTCGCTCGTACGTCCATGATGCATGCGGCTGCCCCCCATTTTCTGTGGCCGTTTGCGGTGAGGTACGCGGCGCATCAGCTCAACCTTCACCCCCGGGTCTCTCGGCCAGCGATGTCCCCAGCCTTGCTGTGGACGGGGAAGGTTGGCGATGCGTCTGTGTTCCGTGTCTGGGGATCTCGGGCGTTTGTCCGCGACTTGTCTGCGGACAAGCTGTCCCCTCGTGCTGCTCCCTGTGTCTTCCTTGGCTTCCCCACTGACGCCCCAGGGTGGCAGTTTTACCACCCCTCCTCTCGTCGTGTTCTGTCCTCCCAGGACGTCACGTTCGGCAAGTCAGTCCCCTTCTACCGTCTCTTCCCCTACCGCACTCCTTCCCTCCCCCCTCCCCCGGACTTCCTTGTGCCGGTTCCCCCCCCGGTAGACCCCCTCCCCCCTCAGGTTCCTGCCCCCTCAGGTGTGTCCCAGGTAGACGCCGTTGACCCGGTCGAGGTTACTGGTGACTCTGGTGCTGCTGCGGGTGCTGAGCCTGGGGGTGCTGACTCTGGGGGTGCTGTGCGCGGGGGTGCTGAGCCTGGGGGTGCTACTGCTGGGGGTGCTGGGCCTGAGGGTGCTACTGCGGAGGGTGCGGAGCCTGGGGGTGCTGAGCCGGGGGGTGCTGTGCCTGGAGGTGCTGGGTCTGGGGGTGCTGGGTCGGGAGCTGCTGAGCCTGGGGGTGCTGAGCTGGGAGCTGCTGAGCCTGGGGGTGCTGCGTCTGGAGCTGCTGAGCCTGGGGTTTCTCCTGCTGCTGCGTCTCGCCGGGAGCCCCTCTCTCCACAGGAGCTGCGCGAGTGGTTCGCTCGCCGCTGGAGGCGTGCTGCTGAGTCTGGAGGTGCTGCTGGAGCTGGAGCTGGGGCTTCTTCGACCGTCGAGGGTGCGGGTGCAGCCGGTCCCGGAGCTGCTGGCCCTGCAGGTCCTCCTGGAGCTGGAGCTGCTGAGGGCGTTCGTGCTGAGCCTGCTGCTGTTGGTCCTGCCGCTGGAGGTGTGGGTGGCGCTGGTGCTGTCGCTGAGGGTGCTGGTGCTGTCCCTACTGAGTCTGGAGCTGCTGCGCGGCCTCGGCCGTACTTCGTTCCGCTCCTTCAGCAGGTTCTTGGTCTTTCTCCTCCAGTAGAGGGTCCACCGCCTGTCCAGTCGCAGCCCCTACTGGAGCCTTCCTCTCCACTGCCTGCTCCCTGTCCTTACACTGGTCCTACTGGAGGTCTTGCTGAGCGTCGTGAGCCTGCGTCTCGTCCCGCGTCGCCTGTTCGTGCTGCTCGCGCTAGTGGTCGCAGTTCGCGTCAGCGTCCTCCTCCTGTCCCTGGCACGCACCGGATGTCTCTGCGTCCGTCCACTGCTCCTCTGCGTGCCCCTTTGCCTTCTCCTCCTGAGTCCTCTCTTCCTGCGCTTGCGGACCCTGAGTCGGACTCTCTTCGTGCTGCCAGTCCCACTGTCACGCGTCTGCTTGCTACTGTCGTCACTGACCCCTCTTTTGAGTCCACTGCTGCGTCTGCTCTAGTCGCTGAGCTCGTCGACTTTGCTGCTCGCTGTCGTCTCGACTACGCTGCTAGTCTTGTTGCTGAGTCTGCGTCTGTCTGTCCTCCGTCCGTCGGGGGTGAGTGTGCTCTTGGCACGGACGTCCTAGAGGACAGGCAGGAGGAGTTACAGTGTCTAGCGGCTGCTTCACCTCATCTCGCGTCTGTACTGCTTGCCCCTGAGGGAGACCCGGATGCACTAGACATCCCGACTCCGCGTTCTTACGCGGAGGCCGTAGAGGGTCCCTACTCCTCTCAGTGGCAGGCAGCTATGGATGCAGAGATGGCTTCCTGGAAGTCCACAGGCACCTACGTTGACGCGGTTCCCCCTCCTGGGGCGAACATCGTCAGTGGCATGTGGATCTTCAGGGTGAAGCGGCCGCCGGGCTCTCCACCTGTCTTCAAGGCACGGTACGTTGCTCGTGGCTTCAGTCAGCGGCAGGGAGTTGACTACTTTCAGACCTTCTCTCCCACCCCGAAGATGACTACTCTTCGGGTGCTGCTGCACATAGCCGCTCAGCGCGACTACGAGCTTCACTCTCTCGACTTCAGCACTGCGTTCTTGCAGGGTAGCTTGCACGAGGAGATCTGGCTTCGCCGTCCACCTGGCTTCACTGGGACTTTCCCTCCTGGCACCCAGTGGAGCCTCCGACGGCCAGTCTACGGTCTCCGCCAGGCACCGCGTGAGTGGCACGACACACTGAGGACTACGCTTGCGGCTCTTGGGTTTGCTCCTTCTACTGCTGACCCGTCGCTGTTTCTTCGCACCGACACTTCCCTGCCGCCGTTCTACATCCTCGTGTACGTCGACGACCTGGTCTTTGCCACAGCGGACACTGCTGGACTCGCCTACGTGAAGTCCGAGCTGTTGAAGAGACACACGTGCACAGACCTGGGTGAACTGCGCAGCTACCTTGGCTTGCAGATCACTCGGGACAGAGCACGCCGCACCATTACCTTGACTCAGTCACACATGGTGCAGCAGGTCCTTCAGCGCTTCGGCTTCACGTACTCCTCGCCTCAGGCCACTCCTCTGCCTACTCGCCACTCACTCTCAGCTCTGCCTTCGGATGAGTCCGTAGAGTCGAGTGGTCCGTATGCGGAGCTTGTTGGCTGCCTCATGTACCTGATGACCTGCACACGACCTGACCTTGCATACCCTCTGAGCATTCTTGCACGCTATGTTGCTCCTGGGAGACACAGACCGGAGCACATGGCTGCAGCGAAGAGGGTATTGCGCTACCTGTGCAGTACGTCAGGCATGGGGCTAGTGCTTGGAGGGCGGAGTCCAGTGGTCCTTACCGGCCACGCGGACGCTTCTTGGGCTGACGACCAGGCTACGCAGCGGTCGTCACAGGGTTACACCTTCAGCCTTGGTTCCGGCTCTGTCTCGTGGCGGTCTACTCGCTCGTCTTCGGTTCTCGGCTCCAGTTGTGAGGCTGAGATCTACGCCGGGGCCATGGCTGCACAGGAGCTTCGCTGGCTCACCTACCTGCTGACTGACCTTGGAGAGCCGCCTCGTTCTCCTCCAGTGCTGTACGTAGACAACAAGGCTATGCTGGCCTTGTGTCGAGAGCAGCGCTTGGAGCACAGAACAAAGCACATTGCTCTCCGCTACTTCCTTGCTCGTGAGCTGCAGCAGCGTGGTCAGTTGCGACTTGCGTACGTGGCCTCTGAGGCCAACACTGCTGATGTGTTCACCAAGGCACTTGCGCCTTGTGACCATCAGCGCTTCTGCACCCAGCTGGGTCTTGTGCCTGTCTTGCCTCACTTGCTCTCCTCTTGACTTCACTTGTACTGTGACATATATATATACCTGCTCTTGCTTGTCTAGCTTTATATATATGTCTGTACTCTTGCTTGTGAACTGGCCTTTGGCCTTGCTCTTGTGCTCGGACTGTGTGGTGACTTTGTGATCCACCCTGAGCTTTGCTTTGTCTTGCTTGACTGGTCTTGTGACCCCTTGTTCTCCCCCACTTTGCCTATGGGGGTGTGTCAGAACATATCTATAGCTTATACTGCTGTGTAGGCTGTAGTGGGGTATCCCATAGGGGGTACAACCCAGTTAGGGTTTCATATTTGTACTGCTTTCGTTCATAGTTCATTCATTCCTGTTTTCCTATTTTCACAGTCCCGTCCGTGCTCCTGATCGAATCCACGTACCACCCAGCGTGCTTTGAACTTCTCAATTGTGCCGTCTGCTTTTGTTTTAACGAGGAAGACCCATTTCCCGGTGAGAATGGTCTTGTTTCTTGCCACGCTGATAGGAACAACTTTCCAGGTGTTCCGTTCCTCCAGCGCCTTTAACTCTCTGTCCATGGCTTCACGCCATTTTTCTTTATGTTCCCCCCCCAGAGCCTGCTGAACTGTTGCAGGCTCCTTAGGAAGGGCCGTGCCGTGGACTGCGGTGACGAGGCTGAGAATTTGCAGTCCACTCTGTGAGTAGCGGGGGAGATTTGCGTCCTCGGGATAAGCTGCTTCATCTCCCGCTTCTGGATCAGGTATGAAATTCGGTCCTACTCGTTCTGCTTCGTTGGTGTTGATTGTCGCAGGTGTTACGTAACCGTTGTCGGCGAGGTAGTAGAAGGTTTCGGCATTGACACTTTCACGGGGGTTATCTTCGTCCATGGGAACGTCGACGGAGCAAAACGGAAGAGGTCCGGCTTCTTCTGATGCGTTGTCCACATTTTGCTCATCCCAGTCAGCTTCATCTGCTGCCGAGGCGAAGGCTCGATCACCATGAAAACCACCTGTGGGATCTTGGCCTTCTTGCAAGTTGGCAAGGTATGTCTGGAGCGTGAGTCGTTCGTAGAAAATGACATCACGTTCTCCTACTGTTTCCTTGGAGTGGATGTCGAAGATTTTCCACGCGTTGTAGTTCTTTTGGATGCCCAGGTCTAATCCCCACTGTGCGCGTTGAGAAAATCGGCCCGCTCGTGCTGCTGGCGGTCGGTACTGTACCATGCATCCGAAGACTCGTAACATTTTTGTGCTGCCCTGTTTTCCTGTTCACAGTAGATGTGGTGATGCGTTGTTCGGGAGCGATGATGACGAGAGCAAGTTGTGCAGCATGACGGCGTGGTCCATCGCCTCAGGCCACTGGGGGTAGCCGCATGTCACGTAACAGCTTGCGCATGCTGTTTTGCAAGGTCCTGTTCATTCTTTCTGCTACACCTTGCTGCTGATGGGCGTAGGGAAGGGAGATGAGCCGCTTGATTCCCTTTTCCGCTAGGTACTGCTTGAATCGTTGAGAGGTTTATTCTCCTCCTCCGTCTGACTAGAAGCTTTTCAGCTTCACGCCCAATTCTCTCTCTGCTACTGGTAGCCAGGCAACGAAGGTTTCGAAGGCCATGTCGCGGCTAGGGAGGTTTAGGTGCCAGACGTAGCGGGTGGCGGCGTTGATAAAGGTGATCGTAAAGTTGTACGCTCCTTGTCCTGGTTCCCGATTGTACTGGATGTCGTTGTACACCTTTTCGAGTGGTGCGTAAGCGGGTGCGCTCGGGTTGTGATGAGGAGTGAACGGCCTGTGTGGTAAGTCGGCCTCGGGGCAGGTAAGACATGTTCCTCGTGCCCGTTGAAGCTCTCTGTCATCAGGTAGTAGTAACGAGTCCTTGTCAAGAACTCCTGCTCTTATTGTGTTGTTTAACACGGTGTTACTTGGGTGTCCCATGCGTGTGTGCCAGCTGTCTTTAGAGGCACGGTGTCCCGGTGAGCGTCGGTACGCGTCGGAGTTGGAGTAGAAGCCGACGGTGAAGTTTGCGCTTCTGTGGGCTTCTCGTTGAGCCGGATTCAACTGCTGCGCGGGTGTCGGTGAAGTTCCGTCAACGAGGACTGGTGTCGTTGAGGGACCAGCGATCGGTGTCGTTGTTGCTGCTACTACCGTTGTTGTTTCTGTTGCTGTTGATGTTGTCTCTGTTGCTGCCGACGTTGTCTCTACTGCTGCCGATGCTGTCTCTGCTGCTGCCGATGTTGTCTCTGCTGCTGCCAAATGAGGAATTGTTACTAATGCACGTGTTCGTTCTGCTTCAGGGATGGTATGTGAATACCAGAAGCCTTCCGGACTGAAGTCGGGGTCGAGATCCGGTGGGTGCATCCAAGATGTGAAGGTGACGATCCCGTCACTGTCCGCGGTGCCTAAATCTGGAACAAAGTCAAGAACGTAGACATTGTTCTTCAGGATTGCCTTTCCGATGTAGAGACCGCCCTTCCCGTGGTACAACTTGAACTCCTGAGTGGTGCTGTCGGCTTCAAGATGTATGCCCTTCGCCATCAATTGACTGATGCTCAGTACGTTGTAACCAAGTCCTTCTGCGATTAGAACCTTTGACATTTGTAGTATGACGTTTGTCTCTCGTGACTGAAGTTGCACTACGCCTTGTCGTCGTGTGCGCAGGCTCTGATTATTGGCGACAGTGATGACGACCTCCCGTTGAAGCTAGTGTTCGCGTTGAACGAAGCGTCTTGAAGAGCACATGTGCTGTCCGCAGCAACTGTCCAAGAACCACGTATCCTTTCCGGACAGTTCGCTTTGAGCGATGGCGGCGTACGTCGGGTTCGGTTGAAGTGACTCGCGGCGAGGCGTGCTGTTGTCGAGGTGCTCTTCTGGTGAGTAGTGTGGTGGTGACTCGGCTACGCAGGAGTCAGTTAGCTTCGCCATGCAACTAACAATGTTTCTTGTTCCCTTCGCAGGTTGTCCCGTTGATGGTGTTGAGATTTGTACTGAAGTGGTCGGATTCGCTTGTGTTGAGGCGACTTGACTGCTTGAAGGACGAAGCTGGCGTTGCGGCGACGTTGACTGTTGTCGATTCGGGCAGTGCGTACGAGGGTGCCCTGAGGTCTTGCAGAGGTGGCAGAACGGAGGTACAATTTTTGGTCGATTGTTGTTGTTCTTGTAGCGCCGTTGAGTGTGGAACGCGAATTCGGATACTGATCCCTTTTTCTTGTGTCATTCTTCTTGCATGTCCATGTCTTGCTGCTCGGCGTGGATTTCGGCGCAGAGCGCTGCTTCAGAGATTTTTCCGTGGGCTCGGAGTATAGCGCGGGTGGAGCGCCAGTGTGGACCGAGGCCGCAGATGACAACTATGACGAAGGCGTCTTCTGAAATCGACCCTCCACATCGAAGAAGCTTGTCGCGTAGCTCGCGACAGTGACTGATATATGCCATTCCCTTCTCGCCTGGTTTCTGTCAGAATAATATATAACTCTATATATTGTTTTGTAACTGCAGTAGTGTAGAATACTGTAGTCATAGAAGTTTCTGTTTGGTGGTGCACCTTTCTTCATTCTTGCTTATTTGTACTGCTCGCTCTATAGTGAAGACCCTCTTTTGTTGGTGACACTTCTCCCTCGCTACTCTCGTCTTCCTGAAAACCTAGCCATGGCACCTAAGATTAATCTAATCTTGTGATATGGTATCGAGCTAGTTTTCGATCAATGGGCCCACCGATTTTCGACCCTGTCATGGCGGCCCTCCCTCCCAACGATTTTCTGCTGCGATCGTGCCGTCAATGCGACCGTCGTGTTGAAATCCGCGACGGGCATAATCGTCTGCGCGATCGACGGGGCGAAGGCGGCGCTCTGCTCGTCGCGCTGCCTAGTCGCTCCGTCGTTCGCGGCCACGCTGCCCCGTCGCCGCTTCGTCTCGCCTCCGTTTCGGCCCTCTGTCCCGCTCGTCGCACTCGAGAAAATGTCCCCGCCCACCCTCCCCCTAGTCCCGCTGCAGCTGTCGCACTTGCTACTGTCGTGCGTGCTCCTGTTGTGAGGGGAGGTCGTGGGCGTGGCAGACAGTGGGGGAGGTGGTGTGACGGGGTGGCTGCTGTGAGCCGCCAGCAGCACCACCCGTCGCCCTTTATCGCCCCATACGCGACTGTCGCTGTGGGGGGGAGGGTGAGGGATGTCAGAACATTATAGCTTACTTATTTGTGTAGGCTATAGTGGGGTATCCCATAGGTGGTACAACCCAATTAGGGTTTCCTATTTGTACTCACTTCGTTCATAGTTCATTCATTCTCTCGTTCACTTCTTCTCATGGTATCAGAGCAGGTTCCCCTGTGGGAACTATGCTTAGGGCCCACCGCTTAGAAAACTTTTTTTTCTGCCCTAGCGCCCTAGCGCCCTAGCGCCCTAGCGCCTTAACGCCCTAGCGCCCTAGCGCCCACCCTAGCGCCCGTCCTCGAGCCCTAGCGCCCGCCCTAGCGCCCGCCCTCGAGCCCGCCCTAGCGCCTGCCCTAGCGCTCGCCGTAGCGCCCTAGCGCCCGGCGCCCGCCCTAGCGCCCGCCCTTGCGCCCGCCCTAGCGCCCGCCCTAGCGCTCGCCGTAGCGCCCTAGCGCCAGGCGCCCGCCCTAGTGCCCGCGAGCCGCCGCCTGTCAGCCGCCGCCCGTACGCCTCCGCTCGCGAAGCCGCCGCCCGTGAGCCGCCGCCCGTGCGCCGCCGCCCGTGCGCCGCTGCCCGTGAGCCGCTGCCCGTCGGCCGCCGCCTGTGTGCCGCCGCCCGCGAAGCCGCCGCCCGTAAGCCGCCCACCAGAGCGCCGCCCGCCCGTGAGCCTGCGCTTCCCGTGAGCCGCCCGCCCGTGCGCCACCAGCCTGCCCGTGAGCCGCCGACGCCGCCCGTGCGCCGCTCGCCCGTGAGCCGCCTCTGAGCCGCCCGTCTGCGAGCCACCCGCCCGCCCGTGAGCCGCCCGCGCCGCCCGCGAGCAGCCCGCGAGCCGCCCCGGCCGCCCGTGCAGCCGCCCCAGCCGCCCGTGAGCTGCCCCGGCCGCCCGTCCAGCCGCCCGCGAGCCGCCCCAGCCGCCCGTGCTGCCGCCCCAGCCGCCCGTGCTGCCTCCCGTGAGCCGCCCGCGAGACGCCTGCGCCGCCCGCACCGCCCGAGCCGCCCGAGCCGCCCGAGCCGCCCGAGCCGCCCGAGCAGCCTGAGGTGCCGGGCTCCTGCTCCTGTGGGGCTGCTGCTGCTCCTGGGCCGGCATGGCTGCTGTGCTGCCGTTTTGCTGTCCTGCTGAGCTACCCGACTCTTCCTGCCCGGTGAGACTGTCAGCTTCTATAATGGCCACCCCCAGTGTCCTGGCTTTTGACGCTGAGGGTCGCGCCATTGACTTTGCAGTCTGGGTCGAGGACCTGCAGCTGTACTTACTGTGCGATGCGATAGATGAGGTTTCTCTCTTTGACTTTGTCTCTGGCGCTGTCCCTGCCCCTCCTGCTGATGCTGACCCCACTGTTCGCTCCAAGTGGGCCACGCGCGATGCTGCTGCACGTCTTGCTGTGCGTCGCCACCTCCCTTCCTCCGAGCGTGCACACTTTAGTCAGTGCAAGACCGCTCAGGCCTTGTACGACGCTGTAGTTGCGCGCTACTCCTCCCCTTCCTCCGCTACGCTGAGCCGCCTCATGCTACCGTTCCTCTTCCCTGACCTCGCTGCCTTTCCCACAGTCGCTGACCTCTTTACCCACCTCCGCGCTAGTGACACTCGCTACCGCGTTGCGCTTCCTGCTGAGTTCCGCGCCGCAAACCCTCCTCCCATGTACATCACTCTCTACTTTCTAGTCACCCGTCTCCCTGAGTCCCTTCGTGCCGTTAGGGACCAGTTTCTCTCTGTCTGTCCCACCACCCTCACTGTCGACCTCCTTGAGAAGTCCCTGCTAGCGGCTGAGAAGAGTATAGTCGCTGTAGGGGCCTCTCGTGGTGACCCTCGCACCCCCATCTTTGAGGGGTGTTCTCCTTCCCCCCTGCTACCCTCTGTCGCCTCTGCTGCTGCGGCCGACCTCGTTGGTTTGGAGTCGGTCGGTGCGGCGTCTACCCCCAGCGGTAGGCGCCGCTCTGGCAGGGGCAAGGGGGGCAAGGGAGCGGGTGGAGCTAGCGGGGGCGGTGGCGGAGGCGGTGGGGGCGGCGGGGGGAGTGGGGGTGGCAGTGGAGGTGGTGGCGGGAGTGGAGGTACTAGTGGCGGCAGTGGAGGCGGAGGTGGTGGCGGAGGTGGCGGTGGGAGCGGCGGGGGCGAGGGTGGCGGTGGCGGTGGTGCCGGCGGAGGCGGGGGCGGCGGTGGTGGAGGTGGTCGGAGTGGCTCGTCCCAGCGGAGCAGCACTGGGGGTGGTCAGCGCCAGCAGCAGCAGCAGCAGCAGCAGCAGCGCTCTCGCGACGTCCCCGCCCCTCAGCAGCTCCGTGAGTGGTACTCGCAGCGTCAGCGTGGTGGGGCGTTTGGTCCCTGCACCTACGTTCTTCGCACCGGCGACCGCGCGGGTGAGCAGTGTGGGGGCACCCACACCGCCCGCCGCTGCTTTGGCCGCCTGACTGACGCTTGGCGCCAGCAGTTTCCGGAGGCCTCTGAGATCCCCCGCTGGGGAGAGCTGTCTAGGGCTGGTGTAGCTATTTTTGATCTTGACTTTGATGCTATCCTTGCTGCTATGTATGCTGTGACTGTTAGTGATGAGGGTGACTGTTACCGGTGTTTCCCGCCCGACCCGGGCATTGGTCCTGCTGCTCTAGGTGCCAGTTAGGCTGCTGCTCTAGGTGCCGCTGAGGCTGCTGCTCTAGGTGCCAGTGCGTCTGTACTCTCAGGTGCTGGTGAGGCTGCGCTCTCAGGTACTGTGTCCGCTCCGGCCTCTCACACCTTCACCTTGGACTCTCGGGCCTCTCGCTCCTTCTTTCGGGACCGCACCACTCTCACGCCGCTTAGTCGGCCGGTTGCGGTGTCCCTGGCTGACCCCTCTGGGGGTCCTGTCCTGTCTCGCTTCTCCACAGTCCTACCGTGTCCGACGGCCCCCTCTGGCACCTTGTCTGGTCTCTACCTCCCCTCGTTCTCTACGAACCTGGTGAGTGGTGCTGACCTACAGGATGCGGGTGTCCACCAGTTCACTCCTGCTCGTCAGCGGGTGACACACTGCACAGAGGCTAGCACAGGTCGCCACCTTGCTACGTTTACACGTCAGCCAGGGTCGAGCCTGTGCACACTGACCACTGCTTCTCCTCCAGGTGCCGAGTCTGGTAGGGTCCCTTCGTCTGGTCAGGTGTTTGCTGCAGCGTCCAGGTCTGGTCCTGAGTCTGCCCCCTGTTCGTGTCGTCGTCTGTCTCACGAGACCCTCCTCTGGCACCACCGCCTTGGCCACCCCTCTCTGCTTCGGCTCCGAGGCATGGCCTCCCGTCTTCTTGTGTCTGGTCTCCCCCGGTCCCTCCCTCCCCTTCCTCAGGGCCCTGGCCCTGCCTGTGTCCCCTGTGTCGAGGGGCGCCAGCGTGCTGCCCCTCACTCCTCCCAGTTTCCTCCGACAGAGGCCCCGTTGCAGACGCTTCACATGGACGTGTGGGGCCCAGCCCGCGTCCGTGGACAGGGTCAGGAGCGCTACTTCCTGCTCGTTGTTGACGACTACTCGCGTTACACCACAGTCTTCCCCTTGCGCAGCAAGGGTGAAGTCACTGCGGTGCTGATCGACTGGATCCGCGCAGCTCGTCTCCAGCTCAGGCAGAGCTTTGGCTCGGACCTTCCTGTTTTGCGTCTGCACTCGGACAGAGGCGGAGAGTTCTCCTCTGGCCTTCTGCGTGCCTACTGTCGTGCGCGAGGCATCTGTCAGACCTTCACGCTTCCGGACTCACCGCAGCAAAATGGAATTGCAGAGCGCCGCATTGGCATGGTCATGGACGTCGCTCGTACGTCTATGATGCATGCGGCAGCTCCCCATTTTCTGTGGTCGTTTGCGGTCAGGTACGCGGCGCATAAGATCAACCTCCACCCCAGGGTCTCCAGGCCGGAGACCTCCCCAGCCCTGCTGTGGACGGGGAAGGTTGGCGATGCGTCGGCGTTCCGGGTCTGGGGATCTCGGGCGTTTGTTCGCGACTTGTCTGCGGACAAGCTGTCCCCTCGCGCTGCTCCCTGCGTCTTCCTGGGGTTCCCCCCCGACGCCCCTGGGTGGCAGCTCTACCACCCCACCTCTCGCCGTGTTCTGTCCTCCCAGGACGTCACGTTTGACGAGTCGGTACCCTACTACCGCCTCTTCCCCTACCGCACTCCCTCCCTCCCCCCACCCCCGCTCTTTCTTGTCCCAGGTCCCCCCCCGGTAGACCCCCTCCCCCCTCAGGGTCCTGCCCCGTCAGGTGTGTCCTAGGTAGACGCGGTCGAGCCTGTCGAGGTCACTGGTGACTCTGGTGCTGCTGGTGGTGCTGAGCCTGGGGGTGCTCAGTCTGGGGGTGCTGAGCCTGGGGGTGCGGAGCCTGGGGGTGCGGAGCCTGGGGGTGCTGAGCCTTGGGACTCTCTTGGTCCTTCGTCTCGCCGGGAGCCACTCTCTCCACCGGAGCTGCGCGAGTGGTTTGCCCGGCGCTGGAGCCGTGCTACTGGTGCTGGAGGTTCGTCGGCCACTGAGGGTGCTGCTGTCGCGGGTCCCGGAGGTGCTCGTCCGGGGAGTTCTGGCGCTGCTGGACCTGGTGTTCCTGAGGGTGTTGGCGCTGCGACTACCACTGGCCGTCCGGCTGGCGGTGCTTCTTGTGCTGCTGGAGGTTCTGGGGCTACTGGAGGTGCTGCGGGGGGTTCTGGAGCTGCTGGAGGTGCTGTTGGAGGTGCTGCTGGCGCGGGTACTCCTGCTTGGGGTACTGGTCTTGCTGTTTCCGGCGTCGCATCGCGGCCCCGACCGTACTTCGTTCCGCTCCTGCAGCAGGTTCTTGGTCTTACACCTTCTCCTGGTCCTCCTCCTCCTCCTCCCTTAGAGGGTCTACAGCCTGTCCAGTCCCAGTCACAGCTACAGCCTGCCTCCCCTTTGCCTGCTCCTTCTCCTTACGCTGGTCCTACTGGAGGTCTTACTGAGCGTCGTGAGCCTGCGTCTCGTCCTGCGTCGCCTGTTCGTGCTGCGCGCGCTAGTGGTCGCGGTTCGCGCCAGCGTCCTCCTCCTATCCCGGGCACGCACCGGATGTCCCTCCGTCCGACCACTGCTCCTCTGCGTGCCCCTTTGCCTTCTCCTCCTGCGTCCTCTCTTCCTGCTGTCGCCGACCCTGCGTCGGACTCTCTTCGTGCTGCCAGTCCTTCTGTCACGCGTCTCCTTGCTACTGCCGTCACTGACCCTTCTTTCGAGTCCACTGCTGCGTCTTCCCTTGTTACTGAGCTTGTCGACTTTGCTCCTCGCTGTCGTCTCGACTACGCTGCTAGTCTTGTCGCTGAGTCTGAGTCCGCCTGTCGTCCGTCCGTCGGGGGTGAGTGTGCCCTTGGCACGGACGTCCTTGAGGACAGGCAGGAGGATTTTCAGTGCCTGGCAGCCGCTTCACCTCATCTCGTGTCCGTACTGCTCACCCCTGAGGGAGACCCGGATGCACTTGACATCCCGACTCCGCGCTCTTACGCGGAGGCGATAGAGGGTCCCTACTCCTCTCAGTGGCAGGCAGCTATGGATGCTGAGATGGCTTCCTGGAAGTCCACAGGCACCTACGTTGACGCTGTTCCCCCTCCTGGGGCGAACATCGTCAGTGGCATGTGGATCTTCAGGGTGAAGCGGCCGCCGGGTTCTCCGCCTGTCTTCAAGGCGCATTACGTGGCTCGTGGTTTCAGTCAGCGGCAGGGAGTTGACTTCTTTCAGACCTTCTCCCCGACCCCGAAGATGACCACTCTTCGGGTACTACTGCACGTCGCTGCTCACCGTGACTACGAGCTGCACTCTCTCGACTTCAGCACTGCTTTCTTGCAAGGCAGCCTGCACGAGGAGATCTGGCTGCGCCGCCCTCCTGGCTTCACTGGGTCTTTCCCTCCTGGTACCTAGTGGAGTCTCCAGCGTCCAGTCTACGGTCTCCGCCAGGCGCCACGTGAGTGGCACGACACTCTGAGGACTACGCTGGCGGAACTTGGGTTTGCTCCTTCTACTGCCGACCCGTCGCTGTTTATGCGCACCGACACTTCTCTGCCGCCGTTCTACATCCTCGTGTACGTCGATGACTTGGTCTTTGCCACTGCTGACACTCCTGGACTCGCCTACGTGAAGTCCAAGCTGCAGAAGAGACACACGTGCACTGATCTGGGTGAGCTGCGCAGCTACCTTGGCTTGCAGATCACTCGGGACAGAGCACGCCGCACCATTACCTTGACTCAGTCACACATGGTGCAGCAGGTCCTTCAGCGCTTCGGCTTCACGTACTCCTCACCTCAGGCCACTCCTCTGCCTACTCGCCACTCGCTCTCAGCTCTGCCTTCGGATGATTCCGTAGAGTCGAGTGGCCCGTATCCAGAGCTTGTCGGCTGCCTCATGTACCTGATGACCTGCACACGACCTGACCTTGCATACCCTCTTAGCATTCTTGCACGCTACGTTGCTCCTGGGAGACACCGACCAGAACACATGGCTGCAGCGAAGAGGGTGTTGCGCTACTTGTGCAGTACGTCGGGCATGGGGCTAGTGCTTGGAGGGCGCAGTCCAGTGGTCCTCACTGGGCACGCGGACGCTTCTTGGGCTGACGACCAGGCTACGCAGCGGTCGTCACAGGGTTACACCTTCAGTCTTGGTTCCGGCTCTATTTCGTGGCGGGCTACCCGCTCGTCTTCTGTTCTCGGCTCCAGTTGCGAGGCTGAGATCTACGCCGGGGCTATGGCTGCCCAGGAGCTTCGCTGGCTCACCTGCTTGCTTACCGACCTTGGAGAGCCGCCTCGTTCTCCTTCAGTCCTGTACGTAGACAACAAGGCCATGCTGGCCTTGTGTCGAGAGCAGCGACTGGAGCACAGGACAAAGCACATTGCTCTCCGCTACTTTCTTGCACGTGAGCTGCAGCAGCGTGGACAATTGCGGCTTGCGTACGTGGCCTCTGAGGCCAACACTGCTGATGTCTTCACCAAGGCACTTGCGCCTTGTGATCATCAGCGCTTCTGCACCCAGTTGGGTCTTGTACCTGTCTTGCCTCACTTACTTACTTCTTGACCTTTGCTTGTACTGTCACATATATATACTCTTGCTCTTGCTTGTTTAGCCTTTTGTATACCTATATGTGATCTTGCATGTGAACTGGCCTTCTGGCCTTTGAACTTGTGCTCGGAATGCGTGGTGACTTTGTGATCCACCCTGAGCTTTGCGTTGCTTTGCTTGACTGGTCTTGTGACCCCTTGTTCTCCCCCACTTTGCCTATGGGGGTGTGTCAGAACATTATAGCTTACTTATTTGTGTAGGCTATAGTGGGGTATCCCATAGGGGGTACAACCCAATTAGGGTTTCCTATTTGTACTCACTTCATTCATAGTTCATTCATTCTCTCGTTCACTTCTTCTCATAGGGAGTGGCGGGAGCGCGCCTGCAGGAACCCGCCGACGCCCTCCTCTCTCCTCTCTCTCCCTGCAGCGTCGGTCGCTGTGGGGGATGGGGTGGAGTGTGAGGGGTTGGCGAGAGAGATTTTGCAGCACCAACAGCCGTCCCCCCTCCTCTCTCTCTCACTGCCGCGCTTGCAGCTGTGGGGGGGAGGGTGAGAGAGGGTGGCGGAAGACAGCCGGGTATCTGCTGCTGCCGCCCGCTGCTACTTTGGCACCTCCAGCTGTCGCCCCTGTCGCCACCTGCCCTGTTTTCTGTTTTCTGCTGTTGGGGCCTGCAGGTGCTGCCGTCGAGCCGCTGCTGTCCTGCTGCCTGATGCTGCCACAGAGCCTGCTCCTCAGGCGACGTGCCGCCTCCCACACATGTTACTGCTTCTTCCTTGGCTGAGGGTTGGCTACAGCTGTTTCTGCCACTTTTGCACCGGTTACCACTGCTTTTGCCTGCCACTGTTTCTTCCGCTGCACCTGTATGGTGTACCCCATTATGGGGGCGTTGACTGCACTTTCTTCCCTACAGGCACTTATGGGGGGGTGTCAGAATAATATATAACTCTATATATTGTTTTGTAACTGCCTGTAGTGTAGAATACTGTAGTCATAGAAGTTTCTGTTTGGTGGTGCACCTTTCTTCATTCTTGCATATTTGTACTGCTCGCTCTATAGTGAAAACCCTCTTTTGTTGGTGACACTTCTCCCTCACTACTCTCGTCTTCCTGAAAACCTAGCCATGGCACCTAAGATTAATCTACTCTTGTGATAGTTTCATTTCGACCGTTGTCAACTTCGCCATTAACCGACTTGGGGTCACAGGCACGGTTGCCTGGGGGGTTATGGGCGCATTGACCCGCTACTTAAACAAGCCCTTTTATCCCAATGGTCTAGTAATTGGGATTCTGAGACGACTTTGGTTAACACTGTCTGTTGCTTGATACAGGTTCTTCAAGTGGTTGTACGCGAACTCTGCAGAATTGCCGTATCCCTAATAAGACTGTATATTCAGCTGCTGGTTTGGCGTGACGTTCCTCAGTAGGATTGTATACGCCATCATTGACTGATACGTACATTGCTGTTTGTCGTACTGTGTCCCGTGTGTTGGGTATGGCAGGGACCCGTCGAAGAACCCAAGGATTTGCGCGCCTTCCATCATCAGCTCGAATTCGAACGACCAGGTAAAGAAATCCTTCCCGTCGAAGGGTTTAGATGTTTGCAGTTTTAGAACGTGCGCGAACTGCGATTGAACTTGAAGTGCGTCCAGTGTTCTCTCTTGTCCCAGTGCAGGTTGTGGTTGTGACATAAAGCTGTCGGAGCCGCGCTGGGGCTCGTACGGAGCGAAGGTAGGCTGCTGCTGTTGATTTCCGCGTGCGTAGGAAGAGCCGTCGAGACTCATGGGTGTCACGTTGTTGTTGTTGTTGCTGTTGTTTGATTGCGCAGGTGCTCCTTGCTGGTGTTGCTCGTAGAAGGACATGAAGGAGAAAAATTTCTCCATCATGCTTGGGTCAAAGCCCGTGCCTTGATTTGCTGGTGTTTCGGTAGACCCAGCTGCCGGTCTCGTTGTTGTGCCCTCCTTTGTATGTAGGCCAGAGGCAGGGGGTGGAGTAGGGGTAGTACCGGGAGAGCCGAGGAGCTTCTCTCCTTTCGGGTAGACATGCCTTCTTGATTTCGTAGGCATTAAGAATTGAATTTAATCCTAACGTGCTCTCATACCATGTTAGGCTGAAAGCCCCTCAGGATCTTTTGTAAGACTAAATTCGAAGTAGAATGATGTAATAGCGGAAGCGTTGAATAAAGACTTGTGAACCACCTTGCGCTAGTATGTGAGGGCAAAGTAAGTTGATTAGAACAAGCAAGTACAAAGGTTTATATAAGATTACAAGGAACACGAAGAGATACGATTGATAACTGTTTTACTGTTTGCTGTTGCGGTTCGATACAGTGCGACTCGGGCAACTGCTCAATATCGAGTCAGTTGTGTGTCCTTGCTGTCGCGCTGCATTTGTCAGGTCAAAGGTCGCTGACCTTTGACTTTCGCGTAACCTCCAACAGTTGTTTCAACCTCCGAGGGTTGACTCGCCGATGCTTCGATATGTTCTGCTTCGCTTCTGACTTGGTCTTTCGACACGACAGATGCGTACTTTGATTATTTGTTCCCAACAATGATTTAGTGTGAGATGTTGCTAGTTGTGAAATTAGTGAAGTATTGGCTCTAGTGAATGTAGGAATGCTCGTCGCTCAACTGTGCGCCAAATTCGCACACGTACATGTAATAGATCCTGGCTGCCAATCAGAATTGAGAATGAACTTTCGTTCCTGGTCCAATAAGAAACTCGTCTGAAGGTCGGAATGAAAAGCACACACACAGCACTTCCAACTTTCCGAAACAAAACAAAAATACTACTTCATCTTCAAGTGGACCCAACTAGAAGGGGGGGGGGGGGGGGGGGGGGGGGGGAGAGGGGGGGCAATTATTTTGCATGCTGGCTTTAACATGAAAAGGAACATCCACTCCATATCTACTGCAGGGCTAACGTTTCATATTAGGCCTCCCTGATTCCGGGGAAATTTTTTCCCCTCTATTATGAGTGCACATTTTTCAGAAGAATGCTACTCTGATTGCTCAGGGTTGATAAGTATATAACTCTGATTGTTCAGGGTCGAAAATCGAGGATCAGAGTAGTAACGCGTCCTTTGTTACAGGGGAAAAAGTCTCCCTCTGCGTAAAGTTTGCGCTCTGTGTTTCGCGCACACTTTGAGCGCGCTAATTTCCACCCTTTTAGTGTTACAAAATGGTGTTTATGCACTCGTTTTAGTGGGGGGAAGAGATGAGCGATTTCGCTCAACCAAACATTTCGATTCGATACCTGAATGTGGCCAACATCGCTGTGCGAAACGCAAAATAGGTTCTGGAAACTTTACGCACACGCACTTACGACAGTGGAACAACTTATTTCAAATTTCGTGAAAATAACAAACATCAAGTGTATTCGCCTGTCAGACATGCTGCTGTCCATCGCTCACGCGCTGGCTGTACTACGATCAAACCGAAGGGGGATATCGAAAGAAAATTTCCAAGAGCCTTCCACTCGAAGAAATGATTACGCACAAGGGGGTTATCGAACCGAAGCTTCTAGGAAACTCTGTCCCAATACCCTCGCATTTAGGGTCCACGGAACGCATACTCTGCATAGACAGACTCCGCAAGTACACTACTCTGAGCCTAGTTACAAGAATTCAGAGTCCGTTAAGTAGCTACTCTGATAGGATCAGAGTTCACAAAATACAAAACCTGTGTTTGCAGGGTCCACCAAGTCAGAAGCCTGTAATCACCCTGAAATCAGGGTAATTACCCTGATATCGTCAGCCCTGATCTACTGACATAACTTTGGGAAGTGTTAGTGAATGCCAACTCATGGATGGATGATTCAGGATGTTCCAACATCAATCAACGTTTTGTCAAGGGATGTCAACGTTCGCTTCAAACACGACCTCCAATCAATAATGACATAACAAATAAATATATGGTTAAAACCCTAGTCCGGGACGATAAATACATGGATGAATGGGTAGTTTCCTGTCATGAAAGTGTGCTTATTATTTTTACGACACAATTGAATAGAAGATTTATAGTATGACAACATCAAGTCAATAATTATCAACCACACCCAGCAAATGGGAATAACATAATGTTTTAGCTGACTGGTTATTTTATCTTATCGATCAGCAAACTATACAGCGTACCGATATTGCCCCATTCTCCTTGTCAGATGCGTTGAGACGTTTAGGGTTCAGCAGTTTAGGATTGGAGTAAGCTAGCGTTTCTGCCTCGTCCATTCGTGTAGCGCCCCTTAATCTCCCCTAATTACGATCTGCGCATTTGCCGTCGTTAGCGTCACTTGTTTGCGATCTCATCGACGAGCCGCCGCTGACTTGGAAGCTTCTATTGCGGAAAGATGAAGCTTGTCAGGTAGGAATCACCCACCCATTTCAATGGCTGTTAATTCATTCCAAATCGTACGTTTTCAAGGCGTCGGTTTGCTGTTTTCTGACAGCGTGATTGCTCCTGAACTGTGCAGGTTTCTTATGAAGCTAAACAATGAGACGGTGTCCATAGAGCTGAAGAATGGCACAATTGTACACGGGACCATTCTCGGTAAGGCTCTTAAATTCCTATCCTGCCTTCCCATCCCGATGTCGTCTCCATTCACCGCTGAACTCAAATCAGCTACGCATTCACCCAGGCCAACCGATTTATCAGTTCCTCTACAATAGAAGGATTGAACCTCTCATTGCTAGCCTTGTAATAATTGATTTCCTGTCTAAAATTTCCCCATTTTCCCGGATGTTCTTCCTTGCGCTCTTCTGGATTTTTTTTCCGCTCTTTCCGTTCGGCGGATCTTCGTGAACCCGCAAATAGTCGTCGCTCTAAGATGCTGGCAGCTTGACGATTAACAATTGTACGTAGATGCAGAGGTAACACGATATTCTCATCACGCAGCTCATTTCTGTTTTCTCATTTTTACTTCATTCCTTCCCCGTTTCGCTGTTGTGTCTCCCTCCCCTCCCCTCCCTGTCCCCCCACGCCCGGTCGGCGTTTCCACTCTCTCTTCCATCCCCCTCTTCCATCCCCCTCTTCCATCCCCCCCTTCCCCCCCCCCTTCCCCGCCACTCCTCCCCCAACCCCCCCACCCTACCCCCCCATCCGCTGAAACACTCCAGGAGTGGACATCAGTATGAACACTCACCTTAAAACAGTGAAGCTTACAGTCAAGGGCAAGAACCCAGTAGCCCTGGACCATTTGAGTGTACGGGGACACACAATCCGGTATTTTATCCTGCCCGACAGCTTGAATCTTGACACGCTATTGGTGGACGATGCACCCCGACGAAAGGCAAAGAAACAACCAGCAGGTATGTGCAGTCGTGGTCGGGAACATCTGTTATGATTTTATTGAGTTTGTGATGCTGTGTGATGAGGTACAAACAACCAATCAAACTTCATTGTTTATGATTTCTTTTGCAGGGCGGGGTGGAGCTCTGGGAAGAGGCAGGGGACGAGGAAGGGGCAGGGGTCGCGGTCGTGGCCGTGGCTGATATCCCTATGGCATGCAGTCTTCAAGAATATAACAGTCAAACTAAACATGCATGCAGTCTTCATGAACATAACACGTTAGTGTACACATTCATCTCGTCATAGGTGGGACGGTTGTAATGATAGACTCAGCTTAGTGGTGCTGAAAATCTTCTTTGTCTAAACGAAAGGCTAATTTGTGTGTCCTGTACACGATATTAGCATTTTCCAAGCAAGCGCCTCGACACTCCCTGGTCTCCACAGAAGTTGTCCCAGCCAAAGTTGTCGCTACTTTTCCTCGCTAGCATCGCCTGCTTCGCATAAAAGCTGGAAACGAACTCACAGCACTGCACACTGCACACGCCCTGAAATCTCCCTCGCACTGTCGTTTGCCGCCGCCTCACACTAGTCTGCCATTCCCATTCTCTCACGGTTGTCAACTCCCCCTCCCGCGCGTCACGAATCCCTCCCGACGGTCTGCATGACCTCGCCTCTCGAACCACAGATGGCCCAGTTTCCCGTCTCGCATTGCGCAGGCTTGAATGTAGGGTTTGCTGGGAGCTTCGTGCTACGGCTTACCGCATTTATAGAGTTCCTCGAGATCCATAGCTGGGTCAGTTATCGGGTTGAGCCGACTTGTAGGCAGATCCGGCCAGTTCTGCCATTTTTTTGGCCGACTGGTAACGAATTTCGGTTCAGGACCCAACCTGACGGAGTCTATCCCGTTCCGTCAGCAGCTGAATCCGTCCGGCCACCCTGACCGAATCTCGTAGGTGCTCTTCCCACATTCCGGGCTCTCCGCCGTTCTTCCCGCGTTACAAGAGCCAAACCAGCTACTGTCACGCTTTCCGTTTTCCCGAGCACCCGTCAACTCGTCAGTTCTACTTAAGACCACCGCTTTTGTCGTAATTTTAGGGTTTCCTTCCGGAATTCATCGTCGCTGGCTATGTCAAGTTAGAATTTCGTATAGCTAGCCTCCATAGCTCGTTTAGCGCCGCATCGTTATTGTAACCGCGTTCGTCGCAAATTCGTCGCTGTCCGCGTCGCTCCACGCGTCATTGCACCCTCTGGGTGCTTCTTTCGTGTTCCCTTCACAATACCTTCATCCTGCTAGCCCTGTGCTTCTATTGAAAGGTCTTTTTGGATTCTTTCATTGTTGCTCCGATACTACTGCCAGCGGTTACGGAATTTCGGACATTTGAGACCCTCCAGCTGTAGTTTAGGGTTGCAACGTTGTTTTCTTCGTGTTACCGTTTCTTCATTCTTGTTACCGTTTGTTTCCATCATTCTATCGTTAATTTCTTAATGTCACCGTTGATTCCTTCATGTTACCGTTGATTCCTTCATGTTACCGTTCATTCCTTCATGTTACCGTTCATTCCCCCTTTGTTACCGTTCATTCCCCCATGTTACCGTTCATTCCTTCATGCTACCGCTCATTCCTTCATGTTACCGTTCATTCCTTCATGTTACCGTTCATTCCTTCATTTTACCGTTCATTCCTTCATGTTACCGTTCATTCCTTCATGTCTCAGTTGCTTCTTTCACGTTGCCGCTGATTCCTTCATAATGTTACCGTTTTTTCCCTTCATGTTACGGTTCATTCCTTCATGTCACCGTTGATTCCTTCATGTCACCATTGATTCCTTCGTGTTACCGTTCATTCCTTCATGTTACCGTTCATTCCTTCATGTCTCAGTTGCTTCTTTCACGTTGCCGCTGATTCCTTCATAATGTTACCGTTGTTTCCCTTCCTCCATGTTTGCACAGGTCATGAGCTGTCAGGACGGATCAGGCAAATCAGCACACGCCGAATCCCAGTCTGCTGTGACGACAGCTGTCGGCACACGATTGGCTGGTCCCATTGGCCAGCCAAGCGATGCCAGAGTAGGTGGAATGGCCAGTGCTGCTGGTGCTGGCAATGGTAGGCTGGACGTTGCTGCTGCTGCTCCTGCTGCTATTGATGGAGGTTTGCTGCTGTCCATGGTAGCTGCTGTTTCTGCCACTGCCACTGCAGTTGCTGCCGCCTCTAATGCTGCTGCTGCTCCAGCTAATGGTGGTGGTGAGAGTGAGGGCACTGCATCCGCATCAGCTACTCATGCCACCAGGGTTCTGCTGCCATGCTATCAGCTAGCTGGCGTGCCTGCGCTTAGGGCTCCTCCTCTTCCTCCTCCTCCTCCTCCTGCCGCCGACGCCACTGCTGCCGCTGCCGCCGCTGCCGCTGCCGCTGCTGTTGCTGCTCCTGCTCCTGCTGACACAACGCCTGCTACAGCCGCATCTACTGTGCGCATGAAAGGAACAAGGCCCTGCATAACGAGGGCTGTTATTGGGGAAGTGGCACGAGTTGAGTTGGCAACTGATGTGATTGACACACCAGTTGAAATGACCACTGATACATCAGCTGACGTGGAAGCGAAATTGCAATCCGCAGCTGACGTTGCAGTTAACTCAAGAGCAGATGCTGGAGCAGAAGCAGCTGCTGACGTGGCGGACAGCTCAAGCGCTGCTTCTGCAGCCGAAGCAGTCGCTGACGTGGCAACCAACTTAAGAGATGATACGCCACCTGAAGCAACACCTGAAGCATTACCTGACGTGGCTCTCGAATCAGGAGCTGATATTGCAGCTGACGTGGCAGATAAGAAAGCTGCTCAAACGACTCACAAGGCAACACGTGTCAGGGTTCACTCCGACTGCACAGCAGCTGAAGCAGAAGCGGATAGGAGAAGTTTGGTGGCCACTCATAAGACGACACGTGTCAATGGTAACAATGACATGGCGGCAGAAGCAGAGGCAGACAAGAGGAGCCGCAAGCTGAGGAAGAAGAAGCGTCTGGTATGTGTGTGCGCGAGAGAGTGAGCGAGAGAGAGAGAGAGAGCTTGTTTTGCGTTCAGTTGTAAGGAGACACTGGTTGATCTGTTTGATGCTTCTACCTTTTGGCCCGTCCGCTCTTGTTATGGCTTCTTCCCTTCCTCTCAACTTCCATCCCTTCGTTGTTTGTTCTGAGTACTCTCCTCCTACTCCTGATCTCGTCTTCATCCTCCCCTCCATTCCCCTTTCAGGCCGATGACATGGCAGGAGAAGAGTTTTTCTTCCTGCCCAGAAAAGCACCAACCAGACGGCCTAAAAAGACCGTTGGCGAACCACTTCCCGAGCCTGCGACCGAACCTGCTGGTAAACCTGCTTCCGAGCCAGTGACGGAACATTGTCCCAAACTTGGCGTAGAAGCTTTGGAGGCAAAGCATGTGCTTCTATCAGAATTGGCTACAGCGGCAGGGCGTCTTGGATCAGGACTTGATGGGGCAGGGGTTATGGGAGCAGCATCAGTAGTGGATGCACAGTCACAGAATCAGTCTACTGTGCGGACAGAGCCAGACGCGCATCCAGGAGCTGTTGAGTCGACTCACATGGCTCCATGGAATCAGGATGCAGTGAAAGAAGAGTCAGAAGCGTGTGCAAGAACTGCCAGTGTGATTGGCTGCATTCAGCAGCATCAGAATTGCCCTCAGAATGAGCAGTGGCTGCTGCAGCATGAGCATCAGAATCACCATCAGCAGCAGCAGTGGCGGCTGAAGCTGAGTCTGACTCAGCCTGATAACATTCCCTGGGAGATTCGGGAGAGCAAACTGACCAGTAGGAACGCGCCACTTGGCGCACTTGGTACCAATGGCGTGAGAGCACTGAAACGAGATTCGCCAATGACAGAAGGGTTGCGACTGGGAGGGTATACGGAAGAGGCTAGTAAGGAGTGGGGCTCAAAGGGAAGACTCTCAGAGGTTGATGGGGTAGGGTTGCTCCAGGAATTGAGGGAGGGGTTGGATGCGGTGGGGACTGGACGAGGGAGTGGAATGAGGGATGAGGAGGGTTTCGTGGAAGGAGACGAGAAGACGGCTCATGGTGGTGGCAGTGCTGGTGTTGCTCATGCGGAGAGGAATTGCTTGTCAGGCGTAGATGTGGTGGGGGCTGGGAGGGGTGTTGGTGGTTCCGGTGGTGAGGAGGAGGGGTGTGGAGTGGGAGAAGAGAAGACGGTATGTGTTGGTGTTGGTGTTGGTGTTGGTGTTGGTGTTGCTCTCGTGGAGCAGAATTGTTTGCCGGGTGTTGAGGGTCGAAAAGGGAGCAAGGGGAAGGGGAAGGCGGTGGGGAAAGCGAAGGAGGGAGGGAAGGTTGAAAAGCGTTGTAAAGGGGCTAAAGCAAAGGCAGGAGGCAAGGCAAAAGCAGGAGGAGGGTTAAGCGGGGAAGGACTGGAGAAGGGAGGTGCAAAGCCCAAAGATAAGTCCAAGTCTAAAAAAACTGCCAAGGCTGCAGGTTCGGCCATGGCTGTAGGTACGACCAGGGCTGTAGGTACGACAAAGGCTCAGGGGATGCGTGAGGAGGCAGGGGGGCAAGCAGGCAGGGCAGGGAAGAAGGCGAAGGGGGTGGGAGGGAGGAGGAAGGGGATTGCGGCTGTGATGCATGAGGGTGGTGGGAATGAAGGTTGTGTTTCTGGGTCCGGTTCAGGTGAAGGTGGTTCAGATGTACGTGGTCTGGTGGTTGGAGTCCTAACTGCTCCGCCCTCTCCCACCGTTGCACCCACTTCCTCCCCGCCCCTCCCTCCTTCCCCTCACGCACTTCCCCCTCCCCCATCTCCGCCTCATCCTCCCCTCCCCCCGCCCCCGCCCCTGCCCAAGCCATGCTTCGACTTCCTTCTCCCCAGCAGCAGCATAGGGGATTTGATTGCAGTTTGGGACTTTTGCTGCCGCTTCTCCCCCGCCCTCCGCCTCTCCCCCTTCTCCCTCTCCTCTCTAGAGCTCTCCCTGGCGTTTGAGGGGGAGGGTGGGGGCGGGGGGAGGCGCGGAATGGGGGGAGGTGTGGCGGAGAGAGAAGGGGCGAGGAGATTTGCGAAGGGAGAAGCTGAGGTGTTAGAGTGTGAGCGGGGGGATGGGCAGGGGGAAGTGCAAGGGGGAGAGCAGGGGGAAGTGCGGGGGGGAGAGCAGGGGGGAAGACAGGGGGAAGAGCAGGGGAAAGAGCAGGGGGGAGAGCAGGGGGAAGAGCTTGGGGGAGAGCAGGGGGGAAGCCAGGGGGAAGAGCAGGGGGGAGAGCAGGGGGGAGAGCAGGGGGTCAAGCAAAGGGAGAAGCATGGGGAGGAGCAAAGGGAGAAACAGGCGGGAGAGCAGGAGGCAGTGCAAGGGGAGGAGAAAGGGCGACAGAATGTGGAAGGGCAGGAAACGGGGGGAGGGGACGGGTGCCAGAAAGAGGAGAGGAGGGAAGAGGAGGAATTGGAAGAGCATGCATTGAAAGAGGGGATATTGGAAGACGAAAAAATGGTTTTGGGGAAATTGGAAGAGGGAAAGTTGGAAGGGGGAAAGGTTGAAGAGGGAAAGGTGGAAGAAGGGAAATCGGAAGAGGGGAAATATGAAGAGGAGAGATGGGAAGAGGAGGAAAGAGAGGGGTCGGAAAGAGAATGGGATTGGGGAGCAGGGTGGGGGAAGGGGCGAAGGCTGAGAGGCAGGCGGGATGGAGGAGGGAAGGAAGGCGGTGCGAGTGAGAGCTGGGAGAGGGAAAGAGTGCGGGAAGAAACAGGGAATGGAAGAGGAAACGGCAGGAGGGGACAAGGCAGAGGAGGGAGTGAGGGAGGGAGTGAGGGATGGAGTGAGGGAGGGAGAAGGCGTAGAGAGGTTGTGTTGCCTCCACTGTTGGGGGAGGTGCATACGGCACTGCTGCGGGCAGCTCTGAGCCATAAAGGTTTCGAACAGGAGTTCAAGAAACAGCGGCAGGGGAAGAAAGAGGTAGGTGGTGCCGTGGTGGTATGTGTGTATGGCCGATGCATGCCTTAGGTGGTATGTGTTACTGCCGCTGTTGCATGGTGGTATGTATGGCCGGCCGGTGCATGCCTTTAGTTGAACAAATAATCCTTACATTGGCCCTTGAAAACACTTCTTGAGAAATTTCAAAAGCCGAACGAATCCTGCGCTGGCCTCTCATGTATGTATTGGTCCACAGTTGGCTTGTGAACCTTTCTGCAAGGTTATAAATATCATGTAGGAAAAAAGGCGCTAATAGATCTCGTCCTTTCCTACTCTCTCCCCCACCTTCAGGTGTCGCCTCACACGTGGCTGGAGGACGTATCAGCATGGGCTAACACCCCTTCAGTGCACGCCAGACTGCATTCCGAGGCGGCTCAGGACCGCTTTACTGAGTCTATCAGCCCTGCTTCAAACTATTCTTTTCCCATTCTCCCGCCCTTTCAGGTGTCGCCTCACACGTGGCTGGAGGACGTATCAGCATGGGCCAACACCCCTTCAGTGCGCTCCAGACTGCATGCCGAGGCATCTCAGAACTGCTTCAAGGTTCCCGGCTTGAAGGATCCCATCAGCCCGGCTTCGGTGCATGGCCGACTGCGACTTGAGACGTCTCAGCAGGACCGTTTCAAGAACTCTATCAGCCCCGCTTCATCAGAGCACAGGAGCCTACAGCCACGCAGGCTGATTCTCAATGGCGTGCATCCATCCCAGGCACGTCGATCCGACGGTCTACAGGGTTCGGAGGCCTGTGCATCTGATGGTGGGAAGCTGCTGAGTGTGGCCGAGTGCTTGGGCCGTGGTGAGAGGGCTTGTGATCGTGCTAATTCTGGTGATGGTGGTGACGCTACTGCTGCTCCTGATACTGATGCTATTGTTGCGGATGGTGCTGCTACTAGTGCTGGCAGCAGTGGCAATGGTGGTGATGTCAATGGTGAGACAACAGCTGCTGCTGCTTTCGCTGCTGCTGCTTCTTCTGATAGGATACATCCTAGAAACTCTCTGGATCCTTTTTCTCTTCCAAAAAGCATTTTGCCGAGCCACTATTCTAGGCTCGGCGCTGAGGCAAAACTGCTCTTGCTTCGGGAGCTGGTGAACGCTGCACTAGAGGGGGACATTCTGCGGGCAGCTGTGGAAAAAAAGCTTGCAGCGATGGACAAGTTGGCCGGGCAGAAAAAGGTTTTGGCGGAGGAGGAACGGGCGTGCAGGGAGACAGCAGCATTGCGGGAGAGAGTGAGAAAGAGGGAGAGAGAAGAGAGGGAGAAGGAAAGAAAGGAAAGGGAGGAGATAGCGAGGAGGGAGGAGGAGGAGAGAGTGTGGAGGGAGGAGATGGAGAGGAGGTGGAGGTGGGGAGGGAGGCAGCAGAGGTCTCGTGGTAGCTTCTGTGAAAAGATTTCGTGTAAAGCTGTATCTGCTGCGGGGGATGATACTATGTGTGTAAGGGTTGATGCCAATGAGGGTGGTAATACTAGTGTAACGATCAACACAGGTGTCGACATGGATGTCAATCCCAGTGGCGTCTCTCCCTGCATTCAGTCTTCTGGTGCGGATCGTTGTGCTGGGAATGAGCCATCCACTAGTGGTGATGGTGGGGCTGCTGCTGCTGCTGCTGCTGCTGGTAGCGCCAGTGCGGGTTGTGCTGAGAATGAGCCGTCAACTGGCGATGATGGGGCTGCTGGTGGTGGTGGTGGTGGTGGTGGTGGTGGTGGTGGTGGTGGTGGTGGTGGTGGTGGTGGTGGTGGTGGTGGTGGTGGTGGTGGTGGTGGTGGTGGTGGTGGTGGTGGTGGTGGTGGTGGTGGTGGTGGTGGTGGTGGTGGTGGTGGTGGTGGTGGTGGTGGTGGTGGTGGTGGTGGTGGTGGTGGTGGTGGTGGTGGTGGTGGTGGTGGTGGTGGTGGTGGTGGTGGTGGTGGTGGTGGTGATGGTGGTGGTGGTGGTGGTGGTGATGGTGGTGGTAGCGCCAGTGCGGGTTGTGCTGAGAATGAGCCGTCAACTGGTGATGATGGTGTTGATGGTGAGGCTGCTGCTACAGAGCTCTCCCCTCCTACAGAGGTTGCCAGAGTTGATGATAATGAAGGGGTCGCAACCTCTGCAGCTGCCACTGATGCTGCCACAGATGTGATTGATGCTATTGACGGGGATGCAACTACTACAACGTTTACAGCTGACACTGCTCCGGCTGCTGCTATAGACATTATAGGCGAAGATACAATTGCTTCAGTTATTACTGATGCTGCTACTGGGAATATGGACGGGGTTACAGCTGCTACAGCTGCCACAGCTGTCACTGATGCTGCTACAGCTGCTGCGAATAGTATTTGTGGGGATGTAGCCGCTACAGCTGCTGCGAATAGTATTTGTGGGGATGTAGCCGCTACAGCTGCTGCGAATAGTATTTGTGGGGATGTAGCCGCTACAGCTGCTGCGAATAGTATTTGTGGGGATGTAGCCGCTACAGCTGCCACAGATGCTGAACCCGCTACAGCCATGGGAGCAGAATCCTTATCTCTCCCCTCATTGGCTGCTGGCAGGGGCAGGAAACGGGGTCTGTCCTGGCCCACCAATAGCAGGAGGACACGTGGCAGTTACAGAAGACAGTCTGTAGGAGGGCTGTCCGGTGATGTGAGGGAGGGGGACGGGGAGGAGGGGAGGGAGGGGGAGAGAGAAGAGGGGAGGGAGGAGGAGGGGGAGGAGGCGAGGGAGGAGGGGAGGGAGGAGAGGAGGAAGGAAGGGAGAGAGGAGGGGAAGGAGGAAAGTGGAGGAGGGGAAGAAGGAATGGGGAAGCGGATCAGGGGAAGGAAAAGAGGAAGGAGTGGAGGAAAAGTTGGTTCGGGAACTGAGGGAGCGAGTGAGGAGGGAGAGAGAGGGAAGGGAGAGGGAGATGAGGAAGAGAGGCGAGAATGGGAGCGGCAGTGGGAGGAGAAGGAGAGGAGGTGGAAGCGAGAGGAGGAGGAGGAGGCAGAAGAGATGCAGCAACTGCAAAAGAAGGTATGTGTTTAAGTTTTAGGGAGAAGCACAACAGTTAGGCCTATGGAATTGCAGCTGCAGCATGGCTTTAGGGATTCCCCACCACTCCCCACCATCCCGACCTTTCCACCCCTAACCAGTGTCGGGACCTTAGCAAAAGGCAGAGAAGGCATCGGTTTGAGTGGTGCCGGTGGGGTGGAACTGGGAGGGCAGGCAGTACTGGTGCCCAACGCAGTGAGCAACACTCTCACTGCTCCCCTCGCTCTCCCCTCTTCCCTTTCAACCACCAGTGTCGGGACCTGGATAAAGAGGTCGAGAAGGCGTCGGTTCGAGCAGTGCCGGTGGGGTGCGACCGGGAGGGCAGGCAGTACTGGTGGTTTGGGCGGGAGGCAAGATTGTTCGTTGAAGGGGAGGTGGGGAGGCGATGGGGATACTACAGCAGTGTTGACGAGGTGAGGAGGGTGGAGCACCGCACTGCACCGCATGGGACGCACTGTATGGCACTGCACATCACAGCACTGCACAGCACCTCAATCCACCGCATAGCAAGTGGTGGCTCGTGCAGTATTGCACAGCACCACATCAAGTAAATACTCGTTTGAGTTTACTTCAACCGGTCATTATCTCACCTCACCCCCCTTCCTCTCCCTATTCCCGCTCATCAATACAGTTTGACACGCTGCTGTGCTCTCTGGACCCTCGCTTTCCATGCGAAAGAGCCTGCACGCCCGGCTCACCACACAGCACCACACAGCACATCCCCAAATCTCCTAGTTCTTCCCTCCGCCGCACCCTCCCCTCCCCTGCCTATGAACACAGTTTGATGCGCTGCTGAGCTCTCTGGACCCTCGCTTTCCAGGTGAAAGGCGCCTGCACGCCTACCTCACCGCACAGCAGGAGAGCATCAGGTAGGCAGTGAGTGTCAGCTTCGGGGCGACTTTTGAGTCGACTCAAACGTCACCTCGTTACAATGGCACGCCCGGCTCACCACACGGCGAGACAGCATCAGGTAGGGAGTATCAGGCTAGCAGGATAGCACAACGGAAAGTTGTTTCTAAACCCTTGCATTTTGTGCGGAAAGTTTTTTCTTAGGCGAGTGGAAAGAAATGCCAGGAATGGACTCGCGCAGGAAGGTAAACGAGCGGAGCAGGTCCTGACTCGCCAGCCTGCAACAGCTGCTGCTCCTCCTACCTCCCCCTCTTCCCCCCCCCCGTTTATGTCCACTCTCCCTCTCTCCTCGCTCCCACCCCCCCGCACTTTTCCTCTTCTGATCAGATCCGCTCTCCTCTCAGGGGCAAGGGCTCTGGCTTGCCAGCTTGCAGCAGCTGCTGCCTTCCATTCTTCTCCCCTTCCCTTCCTTTTCAAAGCGCTCTTTTCCTCCTCTCACACCCACACACCCCCCCCACCCCCCTTCAGATCCGCTCTCCTCTCAGGGGCAAGGGCTCTGGCTCGCCAGCTTGCAGCAGCTGCTGCCTTCTCCTCCTCCCCGCCCCCTTCAGTTCCCACTGCTGGCTCTGCTGCTGCAAACGGTGCTGGTGGTGCTGCTGGTGCTGACAGTGGGGTTATTGGTGCTCCGGGTAATCTTAGACGCTCGACACGTGTTCGTGCCCTGTCATCACCTGCAGCTGGTTCCACGTCAGCAGCAGCCCCGCCCACTTCAGCTGGACTGGCCACATCAGCATCATCAGGGGAGAAGGCAGGGACTGGGCGAAATGGGTCTGTGGGTGGGGGCTCGATATCCCCCTTAAAGAAGGCTTCAAGATTGTCTATGGAGCAGCAGCAGATTCTGTTTCCACCACAGCTACGTTATGTAAATACATTGGCAACAAACTATTGAAAATTTGCAGCACTCCCAATTACCCTTGCTATACTAACCAGTCAAATGAGAGTGAGTGATCCTACAGTCCCAGCCAAATACAATGGAAGCGTTTCTTTACACTTGTCATACAGGATCGTGGGGAGACTCAGGATCTGAAGCAAAGGCTGTTAACTGTATCTATGTCCACGTCAAGAGAGAGTAACACATGAGTCAGATCATCTGGTAATGGAGCAACAATTTCAAGATACCTATTATCCATCCCTGCACTACTCTCCAGAAGAGACAGGGAAAAATCCCCTTCGGTTGCCAGCATAAGGGAAGATTCGGCTTCAAGTGCAGGCAAAAGGAGAGATTTTGCTTCTGGTGCATCCACGAGGGGGGATTTGGCTTTACGTGTGTTAAAAAGAGGGGATTCTGCTTCGGGTGTGTGGACGGGAGGAAATTCGCCTTGCAGGGCGTGCAGGGGCAGCAGCAGGCGGCAAGCATGGAGGAAGAGGCGGGAGGGGGGCAGGCGATGGTTCTGGCGGAAATGGGCATTGGTGCGGCCCTTGCCATGCACTGAGTCTCCTATCACCTGATGGGGAGTGGAAGAGGAATCACACAGGAAGGAGGGAGGATGACACAGGCCAGTGGGGCACGGAAAGGAGTGCACAGCGGTGGCAAGGAGTGTGAAAGAAATGCAAATAGTGGCTGCAGGCATGCACACAGAGGTCGCTGACACACATGCATGCCTGTGGATCACACATGCATAACATGCATGCCTGTGGATCACACATGTATAACATGCATGTCTGTATGTATAAGCTTCCACCCACATAGAAACGAGGTGGTTGAGGTGCCATTGAATCTGGTGCCGGCGGCCCATTGATATTCGCACAGACAGCAGCGGTGACATCTGGATTCGGCAGCCGGGAGCTGTCTGTGCGAATCCACCAGACAGCAGCGGTGACATCTGGTGGTGTGGATGTCGAAAGAAGTGCACCTTTGTGTTTGCATGCGTGATTATCATGGCTGCATCACTGGAAACTCACATGGAAAGCGAGGTGGTTGAGGTGCCGTCGAATCTGGTGTCTGCGGCCCGTTGATATTCGCACAGACAGCAGCGAGCAGCGGTGCTGCAGAATTTCCAGGAGCTTTCTGAACTCAGAATAAGCTGGCTTGACCACGCCCTGGGAAAGGGACAGCAGGAAAGAGAATCGGGAAGAAAGGAGGGAGGCAGGAGGTGGGGGGTTGGCGTTGGGGGTTTGAAGGTGCGTGAAGGGATGCAGCTGTATTGGAGTCACTATTGAGAATTCCCAACAGTCACTATACAATGAAGGAGGGAGGTGGGAAGTGGGAGGTGGGAGGTAGGAGGTTGAGGACTAAAGATGGTTCTGAAGCGCCCTGAAAGGGGTATAATGCAAAGTCTCCCAACGGCTTATTTTTGTGCGTGCATGCATGCGTTCATGCTGCGCCCCACTCTCTCAGTTTTAAGCTCTTGAATCATCTATACCTTGCCAGCTCTCAGCGCTTCAACCATCCATTGCATTCCATTGCAACACCCCACCTTTTCATCCTTCAACGGCTTGTCACACGTGAAGGCACCGGGAGGCGAGCCTCGCACGAGGACCAGGTACCTGGGAGGGGATGGGGTGGGGGAAGGGGGCAAGGGGGATGGGAGGAGGGGAGGAGGGGGGAGTGAGGAGGGGAGGAGGGGTGTGGGAGGAGGGGAGGCGGTGGGTGGAACACACATCACGGAGTTGGGAGGTTAGCCTTGAACGAGGACTAGGGTACGCCACCATTGCTGCTTTTGAGAATTCTCAAAAGCGACTCAAAATGAGAATTCTCAAAAGCGACTCAAAATGAGAATTCTCAAAAGGGAGGGGAGCCTTGAACGAGGACCAGGGTACGCCACCTTTGCTGCTTGCACTTGCCTACATGCCTCTGCTGTCCAGCCCAGCCCAGCCCAGCAGTTGATGTTGTTGTGAGATCAAAGCTGCATTGCATTCGCTGCTCTCCCCACCTCTACCCCTCTCCCTCGCCCCACCACCCACCACTCACTCCTTCACAGCAGCAGGGTGTGTCATGGGTGCTAGCACTCGCCTGCACGCCTCTGCTGTCCGCCCAAACACTTGGTGTGGTGTGCAGAGAAGAGAGTACTCGTACATGTTGAGGCGCCTCAAAATGCACCTCACTGGTGTGGTGTGCAGAGAAGAGAGTACTCGTACATGTTGAGGCGCCTCAAAATGCACCTCACTGGTGTGGTGTGCAGAGAAGAG
Source organism: Closterium sp. NIES-65 (assembly GCA_948144175.1). Lineage (NCBI taxonomy): Eukaryota > Viridiplantae > Streptophyta > Zygnematophyceae > Desmidiales > Closteriaceae > Closterium > Closterium sp. NIES-65. The sequence goes on along the minus strand of CANXME010002238.1, from coordinate 139,007 downwards.
AGTACTCGTACATGTTGAGGCGCCTCAAAATGCACCTCACTGGTGTGGTGTGCAGAGAAGAGAGTACTCGTACATGTTGAGGCGCCTCAAAATGCACCTCACTGGTGTGGTGTGCAGAGAAGAGAGTACTCGTACATGCTGAGGCGCCTCAAAATGCACCTCACTGGTGTGGTGTGCAGAGAAGAGAGTACTCGTACATGCTGAGGCGCCTCAAAATGCACCTCACTGGTGTGGTGTGCAGAGAAGAGAGTACTCGTACATGTTGAGGCGCCTCAAAATGCACCTCACTGGTGTGGTGTGCAGAGAAGAGAGTACTCGTACATGTTGAGGCGCCTCAAAATGCACCTCACTGGTGTGGTGTGCAGAGAAGAGAGTACTCGTACATGTTGAGGCGCCTCAAAATGCACCTCACTGGTGTGGTGTGCAGAGAAGAGAGTACTCGTACATGCTGAGGCGCCTCAAAATGCACCTCACTGGTGTGGTGTGCAGAGAAGAGAGTACTCGTACATGCTGAGGCGCCTCAAAATGCACCTCACTGGTGTGGTGTGCAGAGAAGAGAGTACTCGTACATGTTGAGGCGCCTCAAAATGCACCTCACTGGTGTGGTGTGCAGAGAAGAGAGTACTCGTACATGTTGAGGCGCCTCAAAATGCACCTCACTGGTGTGGTGTGCAGAGAAGAGAGTACTCGTACATGTTGAGGCGCCTCAAAATGCACCTCACTGGTGTGGTGTGCAGAGAAGAGAGTACTCGTACATGTTGAGGCGCCTCAAAATGCACCTCACTGGTGTGGTGTGCAGAGAAGAGAGTACTCGTACATGTTGAGGCGCCTCAAAATGCACCTCACTGGTGTGGTGTGCAGAGAAGAGAGTACTCGTACATGTTGAGGCGCCTCAAAATGCACCTCACTCGTGTGGTGTGCAGAGAAGAGAGTACTCGTACATGTTGAGGCGCCTCAAAATGCACCTCACTGGTGTGGTGTGCAGAGAAGAGAGTACTCGTACATGTTGAGGCGCCTCAAAATGCACCTCACTGGTGTGGTGTGCAGAGAAGAGAGTACTCGTACATGTTGAGGCGCCTCAAAATGCACCTCACTGGTGTGGTGTGCAGAGAAGAGAGTACTCGTACATGTTGAGGCGCCTCAAAATGCACCTCACTGGTGTGGTGTGCAGAGAAGAGAGTACTCGTACATGCTGAGGCGCCTCAAAATGCACCTCACTGGTGTGGTGTGCAGAGAAGAGAGTACTCGTACATGTTGAGGCGCCTCAAAATGCACCTCACTGGTGTGGTGTGCAGAGAAGAGAGTACTCGTACATGTTGAGGCGCCTCAAAATGCACCTCACTGGTGTGGTGTGCAGAGAAGAGAGTACTCGTACATGTTGAGGCGCCTCAAAATGCACCTCACTGGTGTGGTGTGCAGAGAAGAGAGTACTCGTACATGTTGAGGCGCCTCAAAATGCACCTCACTGGTGTGGTGTGCAGAGAAGAGAGTACTCGTACATGTTGAGGCGCCTCAAAATGCACCTCACTGGTGTGGTGTGCAGAGAAGAGAGTACTCGTACATGTTGAGGCGCCTCAAAATGCACCTCACTGGTGTGGTGTGCAGAGAAGAGAGTACTCGTACATGTTGAGGCGCCTCAAAATGCACCTCACTGGTGTGGTGTGCAGAGAAGAGAGTACTCGTACATGTTGAGGCGCCTCAAAATGCACCTCACTGGTGTGGTGTGCAGAGAAGAGAGTACTCGTACATGCTGAGGCGCCTCAAAATGCACCTCACTGGTGTGGTGTGCAGAGAAGAGAGTACTCGTACATGTTGAGGCGCCTCAAAATGCACCTCACTGGTGTGGTGTGCAGAGAAGAGAGTACTCGTACATGTTGAGGCGCCTCAAAATGCACCTCACTGGTGTGGTGTGCAGAGAAGAGAGTACTCGTACATGTTGAGGCGCCTCAAAATGCACCTCACTGGTGTGGTGTGCAGAGAAGAGAGTACTCGTACATGTTGAGGCGCCTCAAAATGCACCTCACTGGTGTGGTGTGCAGAGAAGAGAGTACTCGTACATGTTGAGGCGCCTCAAAATGCACCTCACTGGTGTGGTGTGCAGAGAAGAGAGTACTCGTACATGCTGAGGCGCCTCAAAATGCACCTCACTGGTGTGGTGTGCAGAGAAGAGAGTACTCGTACATGTTGAGGCGCCTCAAAATGCACCTCACTGGTGTGGTGTGCAGAGAAGAGAGTACTCGTACATGTTGAGGCGCCTCAAAATGCACCTCACTGGTGTGGTGTGCAGAGAAGAGAGTACTCGTACATGTTGAGGCGCCTCAAAATGCACCTCACTGGTGTGGTGTGCAGAGAAGAGAGTACTCGTACATGTTGAGGCGCCTCAAAATGCACCTCACTGGTGTGGTGTGCAGAGAAGAGAGTACTCGTACATGCATTCACAGCTCTCCTTCTCTTGCTCTCTCTCCCTCGCCCCACCAAAAGCTGCTCACTCCTTCACAGCAGCTGGGTGTGCCATGGCCTCTCGCACTCGCCTGCACGCCTCTGCTGTCCGCCCGAACACGAGTACCCCACTGGCTGGTCGGTCGATACGATGTGCTGGGAAGAGAGGGCGGTCTGAAGCGTTGACGAGAAGGGAAGAAAGAGAGGGATTAAATGATGAGAGGAAGAGATGGAAGGGAGTGGGGAAGGAGAAATAGATGATGCCTCTGCTGTTCGTCCGAACACGAGTACCCCAATGGCGAGTTTTTGAGAATTCTCAAAAACCAGCTTGCCTCTGCTGTTCGTCCAAAAACGACCACCCCACTGGCGGGTCGGTCAATGCGATGCTCGTTAGTTCCTAACTGCTCCCCTCTCTGTACATAGCTTCCCTTCATACTGCTCTAACCCAAAACCCAGACTCTCACTTCCTTTCCATACCACCCATCACTCATGTCACACATTCCTAGCTCCAGCCGGCGTTCCATCATACTTTTGAGTCGACTCTTTCCATACCACCCATCACTCATTCCTCACATTCCTACTCTCCAGCCAGCGTTCCATCATATCCTTCACACGAAGGCTCCCTGCGCTCGCTCCTCCTCAAAAGCCATGTGATGATCCGTTTTTTTGAGAATTCTAAAAAACAGATCCCTCGTACTCCCAACTCTCCCCTCCTTGCCATCCCACCCATTGCTCATCGCCCACATACCTAACCCTAGCTGTCGCTCCACCATATCCTTCACGAAGGCTCCCTGCGCGCGCTCCTCGTGCCCCCACCCCTCCTGCCCGTGCTCCTCTCTGCAATGCAGGTATTCATCCATTGCTCATCGCCCACATACCTAACCCTAGCTGTCGCTCCACCATATCCTTCACGAAGGCTCCCTGCGCTCGCTCCTCCCGCGTGGCTTCGCGAGACGAGTGCACCATGATTCCCGGCGGTTTGTTGACTGCGATCATGGCTTTATCTTCAAATACCACCTGTTTTTTAAGAATGAAAATACAAAACAGACTCAGCATGAGTGCACCATGATTCCCCACGGTTTGTTGACTGCGATCAAGTGCTCATCTTCAAATACCACCTCGATGGGTGGACTGTCCGAACCACATCTGCCAGACGTATCCCCAGGTTCGGCAGGCAGCTTCGGTGAGACGCCCCGACCCGAATTTTTCGGTACAGCCGAGGCGGGACCCCTCGTTTTTTTGGACACCCGGCTCGGAAGACGTGTGAGGCTCGCGGATGGGTCGGCTGTAGCTTCCGAGCCTGCACGGATGTAGGTTCGGATCGGAACCGAATTAGAACGGTGGGCGTGAAAGGGGGTCGCCCGACACGACGAGAAGAGCAACGAGCCTACGCGCACCGCTCTTACGACCGCCATTGATTCTACTACGTGCATTTCGAGTGGAACATGCCGAGTCGCGACAGGGCTCAAATGCCGGCTGCCGTTTCGACTACCGTAATAGTTTTGCCGATGACAGAAGCCGTGCCTATGACAGTCTGAAGCCGCCCTGAACAGCGCGCACGGGATCCACCTGCCAGAGGCTGCGATACGCCCGTCTTCCGTTATTTCCGCTCACATACGCGTTACGTTACGTTGGTTAGCCATGGAGGACTCTTCGACTCGACACAATCAAGAGAGAGGAGAGGCAGCTCGCGTCGCGTGTCACAATAGGATCATGCTCCCGCTTCAAACCGCGGCTTAGGGCACTGTACACGTCAAAGTGTTCTTCAAATCCCGCCACTGTACCACCGAAGTTCGGGTTCGTCCGCTCGACCTTCCCTTGACTATTTGCTTACGAGAAGTTACTGTGCTAATGCTCACAGGGAAGTGATAGGCACAACTGTCATTCTCATACTTTCGCCCAGCTTCGCTTTGCTAATCGCGGTGCTTTCGCAAATCGTCGAACCACTCAACACACACTAAGAACTTTTGCGCCCCACAGCTATTGCTCACCAGTGTGGCCCAGAAACCCCGCCCTGATTTCGGATAATTTTGTTTCCTTTTTTCTTCCACAGCCAATCCGAGCCGAATTCGGCCAATTACTTCGTGAATTCCCCTTTTCAAAAGCAGCCTATTCAATAGGCGACGGGAGTCGCCGTTAGATCCTCGTATTTCCCGAGCGCTTGGAGCGATGCCCTCTCCATTGCCGATTCCGGCTCAACGCTGCACTCCATCCCCGACAGTAGCTGCCTCATTGCTCCCATTGTCGTCCCGCTTACCAGTACTAGCAAGGACACGACTCTCAATTACCCACATAGCCAATCGTCGGCGTAATTTATTAATCACCCGCGGAACCGTTGTCCCGCGTAGCAGAACAGCAGCCATAATGGCTTCCGCTGCACACACGGCAACCACTACAGAAGGGAATGTCGAGGGTGATTTACCCGCGCGGAACGGACCTGTTCAAATCTCCGGGCTAAAAGAGCTCGTTGAAACGGGGAAATACGAGGTACGGACGCTTGACGCTTGAAGGATCTGGGCTGATCAACTCTTTATTTTTTTATTCCTTGAGCTGTGGATCAGTTTGAGGTGCTTTAAGAAACCCATATGGCTCGATGGCCAGTCTCGGCTGTCCTCCCACCCGCCTTCAATTCCATCCCTCGTTCCCTCCCTGCCCCTGTTCCGTGCTTTTCATCCCATTCTCTCTCCCCTCCCTTCCACCTTCATCTCCTCTTGCTGCTGCCAAGGCACTCTCCCTCAATTCCACTTTCTTCCCTCCAACATCCGCCCCTTCCGCTCCTCCCCCCTGCCCCCTCCACCTCAAACTGGTCCTTTCCCCAGGCCTGGAGTCTGGACCAGTTTGGGGTGCTGCACGACGGCAAGAAAGCGATCTCTTTCCCTCCCTCTCAATCAGCTCTCCTCTCACGCACCTTCTTCTCTTGCTGCTGTTGTGTTCTCCGTAACTCCCCTTTCCTTTCCCCCAGGCCTGGATCCTAGACCAGTTTGGGGTGCTGCACGACGGCAAGAAGGCCTATCCCCAGGCTATCGAAGCATGTGAGTGGGTGGGTCTCGCAACTCATCATCACCCATTTCCTTTGAGGTGGTTTCTGAGGCGCCTCAAAAACCAAGAAGGCCTATCCCCCCCAAGTGATCGAAGCATGTGAGTGGGTCTCGCAACTCATCATCACCCATTTCCTTGGCTCTAAGCTACCGTATAAGGGGTATCCTGTAACTTTTTGAGGCGCCTCAAAAATCGTGACCCATCTCCTTTGCTCTCAGCTACCGGGTAAGGGGTATCCTGTAACGAAACGAGTATTGGGTGGTGCGCTCCCTTTTGAGTCGACTCAAAAGTCATTTCCTTTTCTCTCAGCTACCGAGTAAGGGGTATCCTGTAACGAAAAGAGTATTGGATGGTGCGCTCCCTCTAACTCTCTCCCTTGCATGCTGCTCCCTCCAAATGCTCTTTTCTATGCATCCGTTTCGAGAAATCTTGAAAGTTCAACAGGAATACTTCTCTCTTTCTCACTACACACACAACCCTTAACCTATCCCTATCACTATCCCCATCCTTATCCGTATCCTCCCTGGCCAATCACAGTGCGCCAGCTGGCAGCGTCTGGTGCCAAGGTGGTGCTTCTCAGCAACTCGTCGCGCAGGGTGGAGGTGGCTTCCAAGAGGCTTCCATCTCTGGGCTTTGACCCGTCGCTCTTCTGTGGAATCGAGACGAGTGGGGAGATCACACACCGGCATCTGATTGAGTGAGTGAGGGAGTGAGTGAGGGAGTGAGTGAGTAGGTTAGTGTGGGGAGTGACAAGGAGATCACACACTGGCACCTGATGGAGTGAGTGTGTTAATGTGAGAGTGAGGGAGTGAGTGAGTGAGTGGGCGAGTGGGGCGACCACTCACCGGCACCAGATGGTGAGTGAAGGGTATGGATAGTGTGGGCGTGCCAGTGGGGTGATTGCACCTCAGCTTGCATTGTTGTTCCTCGGTCAACAATGATAGGTTTATCATAGGGTATGTAGTGTTGTCAACCGCATAATAGGTTCGACAACATGACAAAGTGACGCGTTCGAGCGCGCTGAAGTGAATTTTGAGAATTCTCAAAAGTCGCACGGTCGCACCATCGATCAGGGGGTCTCAAAAGTCGCACCATCCATCAGGGGGTCAAACAGCTGGATTCGCAGCACTGTTAATGTTCGTACATTCTCTTAACTGGACTGTCTATATCCCCTTCTACCCTCTCTTCTCTTCTCTCTCCTCGCCCTCATCCCCACCCTCCAGTCGCTCCCTTGACACCTTTTTCCAGACTCTTGGATCAAAGTGCTTGCACTTCACCTGGGCTGCCAGGGGTGCTGTCTCTTTGGAGGTAGGGAGGAAGAGCAACGGGCATTGACAGGGTTACCACATCATGACCTTAATTGCGTTAGGGAAGGCAAACGCCAGAGCGTGTTTTTGAGACGTCTCAGAAACTCACTTTTATCAAAAACAGCACCACTAGCAGCCAAGGTGAAGAGTGTGTGTATTCCCTGACTTCGTGATACCAGGGTGCGTGCCTGCACTTCACCTCGGCTGCTAACGGTGCTGTTTCCCTGGAGGTAGGAAGGAAAGGAAGGAGGTAGGAAGGAAAGGAAGGAGGCAGGAAGGAAAGGAAGGAGGCAGGAAGGAAAGGAAGGAGGCAGGAAGGAAAGGAAGGAGGCAGGAAGGAAAGGAAGGAGGCAGGAAGGAAAGGAAGGAGGCAGGAAGGAAAGGAAGGAGGCAGGAAGGAAAGGAAGGAGGCAGGAAGGAAGGAAAGGAAGGAGGCAGGAAGGAAAGGAAGGAGGCAGGAAGGAAAGGAAAGAGGCAGGAAGGAAAGGAAGGAGGCAGGAAGGAAAGGAAGGAGGCAGGAAGGAAAGGAAGGAGGCAGGAAGGAAAGGAAGGAGGCAGGAAGGAAAGGAAGGACTACACACAGACACTGGTCAGCGCATAATGAGACATCTTTTCAGAAGGGGCAGGGAAGGCAGGGCTGGCAGGGCTGGCAGGGCTGGCAGGGCTGGCAGGGAGAGCTTTGCTGGCAGGACTGGGCTGGCAGGGTTACCCTTGGGCTTACACATATGGGGGTTGTGTGGTCTCTCAGGCCTCCCCGTCTCCTCTCCTCTTGTGGGTGGTTACACTGCTGCTTTTCCCACTCACTCACACTCTCTCACTCACTCACACTCTCACACACACTCACTCTCTCAAAACGTCCTTGTCCTTGTTCATCATAAGGTGTACAATCAAGGACAGGTATTCCCTACTGTGATTGGTGCAAGCCAACAGAAAAGCAAGATCAGGGGGTATTAGTCCGGGGTGTCCCACTCACCTCTCACCATCTCACTCACTCACTCACTCCCTCACTCACTCACTCTGTCACTCGCTCATTCCATCGGGTGCCAGTGCATGATCGTCCTGCTCCCTCCTCCTCTCCTCCTGCAAGTGGGGGAGTCACCAGAGAAGCAGGCTTCATTCTCGCACACAGCACGGAGGCAGTGGGGGTTGCACACGCATCCAACACTACCCACCCTCATCCCACCTTACCCCCTCTTCCTCTCCTCCATCCCCCTAACCACAACAGGGGTTGGGACTGCAAGTGGTGGAAACACCAGAAGAAGCAGATTTTATCCTCGCGCACGGCACAGAGGCAGTGGGGGTCGCAGAAGCAGACAAACCCGCCCGCCCGGCCTCACTGGATGAGCTGGCAGGGCTGATGAGCCGGGCGGCGGAGGAGGGGCGGCGGAGAGGCAGGATGATTCCGATGGTCGTGGCTAACCCCGATATAGTCACGGTGGAGGCTCGGGCTTTAAGGGTCATGCCTGGGACTCTGGCTCGGGAGTACGAGGCAATGGGGGGTGTGGTCAAGTGCATGGGGAAACCAGATTCTGTGAGTGGTAAACCTGACCCAGTATTGAGTCGACTCAAAACCAAGTGCATGGGGAAACCTGACCCAGTAAGTGGTTCTTTTGAAACAACCCTGAAATAGTCACGGTGGAGGCCTGGGCTTTGAGGGTCATGCCTGGAACTCTGGCTCGGCAATACGAGCAGATGGGTGGTGTGGTCAAGTGCATGGGGAAACCAGACCCAGTATGTAATCTCTTGCCCCCCCCCCACCCCCACCCCCTCCAAGTGCCTATGACCTTGACACCATTACGGTGGAGGTGGGGATTGTAATGTTTATGCATGGGGCTCTGGCTTGTTAGTGCAAGCAAGTGAACGTTTTGTTTCATTCATGATTTCCTGCTCTTTGTCGGGCGTTATTATTCATCCCACAGCCACTTATTTCTCTAAAGCTTGCTCCCACTCCTACTTTCCTCCATCATCCCCTCCCAGATTTCTTTTCGGGCAGCCCAGCAGCTGACCGGGATCTCTCTCGACCGCACAGTCATGGTCGGCGACTCGCTGCACCACGACATTCTAGGGGCGGCATCTTTCGGCATTGACAGCGTGTTTGTGGCCGGGGGGATACACGCTGATCAACTAGGGGTACCACCACCACCAGCAACAGCAGCAGTAGGGAATGGGGAAGAGGAGGGGAGAAGAGTGAGGAAGAGCGAGAATGGGGGAAAGGGAAGAGGGAAGGTGGAGGGGGAGGCAAAGGGGGGAGTGGATGTGGGGAAGTTGAGGGTGCTGGTTGAAGAAACGGGTGCGGAGCCTTCATATGTGCTGCCGTATTTCCAGTGGTAACCGAGTCATCGTTCACATGTACGGTTGTTTGGCAAAAGGCATATGCCAGGCACTAGATGGATTCGTACTGGTATCTGGTTACCAGAGTCTTCTTATAAATGGGGCTAAACAATATATGCAGAGGCATCGCGCTGTTATTGTGTGTTATGAAGAAAACAATCAATGGAAAATAAAAGAAATGCAGGAAGAAAGAGCCAAACAGGCCACAAAGCTTATATATTACTCATGGATCTGAAACATTCACCGACGAATTCAAGCATTTGCTGAGCTGCTCTTGACTAATCCTAGGAGATGTCTTTAAGCAGAGAAAGCTGAGCCTCTTGAGACTCTTCAACCCACTGATCCCATGCGTTGTGAAGCCGGAACAGTCATCTAGAGTTAATTTCTGTAACGAGGTAAACTGCAATACATACCCTAATGCGTAGTCCGTTAACCTGAAGCAACCCCGCAGGTGTAGCTCCTGTAACGACCGTGCCAGGTATTGGTCACTGTAGTAGTACTCCTGCCCTGGAGGCTTATAACGAGACAGCTTCTCAATGCCTTTATCGGAGATGGCATGGCATGCATCTGCTTCGAGGAGCACCAATCGCAAACCGGCAATTAGCGCAAACCCATCGTCTGTAACGGCTTGGCATCCCTTGAGGTGTAGACGTTTAAGCGTAGTTATGTGCATCAGGAGCGAAAGGCCCTTGTCTGTGAGCTTCACACAGGCAGACTTGGTAGATGAGAGGTAGGAGGCAGATGGAGTGCGGATGGCAGATGAAGAGGGGGTGGTAGATGCAAGGAGAGGCTTGGCAGATGGGTGGGAGGAGGAGACAGAAGACTGTTTCAGAGATGTAGCTTGGTAGCTGGTGAAGTAAGGCCGAGATGAGGCTGTACCAGCTGTAGCAGTAGCAGCTGGAGCTGTAGCTGTAGCATTTGTAGCAGCTGTAGCAGATGCAACTGTAGCGGACACAACAGCAGCAGGTGTGACTGTATCTGACGTGACTGTATCGCAGCCCCAGAGCCAGAGCTCCTTGAGAGACCGCAGGTGAGACAGGTGCAGCAGCGACGCGCTCATATCGTGACGAACGGCGCAACCCACACAGCCGCCCAGGGACAGAATCTCCAAAAATTTGATTTTTCCCAGGTGATGCATACCGATACTGCTGATGCTGCATCCGTGTAACCACAGCTCTCGTAGTGTAGTTACTGTAGACAGGTGGCCTAAACCTTCCTCCCGGATGGGTGTGTGAGATATGAACAGTGATCTAAGAGAAGGGCACTTGGAAAGATGGGCTATAACAGGGTCGGAGAGGCCTGTACAGAGGATGAGGCTGAGTCGCTGCAGCGAATGGAACGATGACAGGTGGCAAAGTGAGTCATCTGTTATCCCTGTGCATCCCGCCATGTGGAGCTCTTTCAGGTTTTCGGTCAGGCTGTCAAACTGAAGCACGCCTGCCCCGGGCAGAAGAAAAGTTCCAGTGATGGCCTTGCAAGCTGACGTGGCATCCTCCCGCCCGAAAATGAGTTTGGAGATGGTGGGGAGGATGGAAGGGTGAAGGATGGAAAGGGCGCGGATGAAGAGGGATACATCCCGGTCTGAAACGGTGGGGTAGGGTGTGAAATCAAGGCAGCCTTGTTGCAGGGCGATGGGGAATGAGTGGAGCATCAGGTGGGCTGTTGCCTGTGGGGGGAGGGCATGTGGTAGGAAGGTGTGTGATAGGAGGGCACGTGGAAAAGGAGGGGGATGGATTGGGTGGGAGGGAGGTGGTGTGAGAGAGAGATGGTGGGTAGAAGTGGTGGGAGAAAGGAGGTGGTGGGTGGGATTGTGACAAGCAGACTGGAATGGGGAGGACGTGAACGGAGACAGTAGGAACAGGCATGTGCGGGTCAACTAAATAAAACGCCTGTGATAAAAACGACGATTTTACCAGTTGATAGCGCAGAAAGACTTCAAAGACTAGGGAATGGGCGGGGGAAGCAGCGTGGGCATAAACGAGAATTACCTTCTCGTTCTCGTCTATCCGGCTTCTCTGCGTGTTCACTTCGGCTTCGAGCTTCAGACTGCCGTCACTCACACTCCCCAGTTTCTCTTTCAATTGACCCACTTCTGCTGCTGCAATAAGTTCTTCCTGCTGCTCTTGCTGCTGCCCTTGCTGCTCTTCATGCAACTGCTCGTGTCTCTGGCTGAAGCTATGAGTAACTCTACCTTTGATTCCTTTCAGGTCTTCCACTTGCTTCTGCTGCCTCTGCTGCTCCTGCATCCTCGTTACAACATCCTCTACTAACACTAACCGAACCTTGTTTCCAATACTTCCCGCAACTGCCGCCGCCGCAGCCGCTGCTGCAGCAGCAATAACTGCTTCTCCTCCTCCTCCACCTCCTCCCCGTAAGTCCTCAGATCCTTCCTCGAACCATTTTGGTGGAAGCCCATTGCTCGCCTTGTTGCAAACGCACGTTATGTTCTGTGCAGAGGCCAGGAAGGAACAGAAGGGAGCAAGAATGAGACTTGTGAGTCACATCGATAGTCACCTAAAGAAGCATGGGTCGCCTTGGTGCAAACGTTCATCATGCTCCGTGCGCTGACCATGAAGGCACAGAGGAAGGCAAGGATCATGGTCACCTTAAGATTATGAATCACCTTAAGATTATGAGTTACCTTAAGATTATGAGTCACCTTAAGATTATACATGGGCAAATGGCGATTCGAGTTTTACTTGACTCGTTTTGCCGAGTTTTTCTCACTGACGAGTCGAGTCGAGTTTTCCTTGTCGAGCTTTTTTTTGTCAAAATGCTGACTCGAAACTCGGCCTCTAAGTCGAGTTTTTTCAAAACTCGGAAGAGTCTTAAAAAAACTCGTCCGAGTCAAGTAAAACTCGACTCGAGCTTAAACACTATCCCAGTCACCAACCCCAGCCACACAAAAACAGTTTTAGGGTGCCCTGAAAACTGCCCCACCCGTCAACACCCACAAACATCCCAGCCTGCCACACCTCTCCTCCCCCCTTTCACTTTCCAACCAAGTTACTCAACACCACGCCACCTGCACTAGTGTTCACAAATAAGCGGTGGAACACATCCAAGACAGCGAGTCACACCTCCCGCAGCACACTAACCCAGAAACCAGGGCTAGCATTCAAGTCCTGACATTTGTACCCCCCCTCTGGAGGGCCATTTGACGCACGAGTTTTTTAAAACTCGTCTTGGATAAACAAAACTCGCGAGTTTTGAAAAAATCGCCTGTCTAGCCGAGTTTTTCACCAGTTTTTTTTAACTTGGGAGTAAAAATCGACTCGTTTTCACGATTTTTTTTTTTCAAAAATCAAAACTCGAAACTCATGAATTTCGAGTACCTAAAACGTGTCAAGTAAAAACTCGACTCGTTTGCCCATGTATACTTAAGACTATGGGTCACCTTAAGATTATGAGTCACCTTAAGATTATGAGTCACCTTAAGATTATGAGTCACCTTAAGATTATGAGTCACCTTAAGATTATGAGTCACCTTAAGATTATGAGTCACCTTAAGATTATGAGTCACCTTAAGATTATGAGTCACCTTAAGATTATGAGTCACCTTAAGATTATGAGTCACCTTAAGATTATGAGTCACCTTAAGATTATGAGTCACCTTAAGATTATGAGTCACCTTAAGATTATGAGTCACCTTAAGATTATGAGTCACCTTAAGACTCGCTTTTCGAATCATGGCTTGCCTTGACTAGAAATGCACGTTGTGCTCTTTGGGGCGACCGGGGGGCATAGCGCACAGGGAAAAGCAAGAAGGCAACGAGGCAGCGAGGGGTTAAGGCTGAGATAATGCAGGCAAAGAATGGTAAAGGAGGGAGTCAGGAGGCTGATAAAGTATTAGTGCAGTCGGTGTTGCAAAGAATGGTTGACATTCCGGAACTGCCATGGGCTCACCTTGAGCATGTCATGCAGCTGTCGCATCTGCTCGGCTTTTAGACATCCAAAAGTCTGCGCAGGTGAATGAGGGGGGCTGAGTCGCTCACCTTGAGCATGTCATGCAGCTCTCGCAACTGTTCGTCCACCTTCGCCTGCCACGGCAACAATAAGGAACCGACACTTTACTTGAATACTTCTTCAAGAATCCTTAAAACGAATCATCCATCCAACCAGTCAGCCTGGTGTAGGAAAGGTGGAGGTCTGCATAGGAGCAATACCACTTGTTTAAACGAACGGAAAACATTCCGAAAAGGGAAAGGACGAAAGAGGGGGAGCAGACACAAGCACTACTCACACTTACTGCTCACACGCATCACTCACAAACACCACTAACAAGCAACAATCTCAAGCAGTACTCACATGCAAGCACCACTCACACGAACCTCAAACAAGCACCACTCACAAGCACTTCGCCAACCACCTGTTCTTGCTCCAAAATCGCCCTCTTCTCCGCATCTGAGAGCCAGGCCACGGGCTTCCCACCATCACAATCCCTTCCCCCGCTGCTCTGACCCTCCGCACCAAAACTACAATCCCTTGCAAACTCGAGATTCATTCGCCCATTGCAAACGGGGTTCGCGGAGCCATCTGGGCTCTGCAATGACTTGAGTTTCTCAGGACCCTCTGGCCTCTCAGGTTTCTGAAGCTTAACACAATCTTCTTTCAAGTTCCTAGAAGTTTCCAGGAAAGAAACGGTTTGAAGGACGTGCATGGCTTGCTGGTGAGAGAGCATCGCCTCATCCAAAAGACGGCCGATGGCTCTAACGCGAACTCGAGCATCGCGCAACGAGTGGCTGAAACGGCAACGGAGAGCAGGAAACGGAAAGTTTTGACAATTATTTGGATTGATAACGACGAGATAAGGAAGATTCCTGTAACGAGTTGATAGAGACAGTCCAGGCGTAGGAATAAAAACACGAAGACCAGAGTCATACCGCGACGACATCTTCGCCTCATTCGTGGTGATAATCTGGGTGCTTCAACAGATGCGACTCCTAGTCAGCCCTTGTCACTCCTGGTGGAAGTATTTGACGAGGATTTGTTACCGTAAGATACCGCTATTGGAAGTAGTACTACACAAATGCTGATTAATGACTCCCGTAACGCTACTGCACGACGACATGTCTTAGACGAATAAATGGTACGGAAATGCGCGTGATGCTGAAGAACGACACCGTCAGGGGCAAGGCAAACGCAGCCGTGAAGAGAGATTTACAGTCGAGTAAGAAGACTCGGTTCTAAGAGAAGAAGATTCGGTTCGGAGAGAGGAAGACTCGGCGCTGAAGAAAGAAGACTCGGTGCTGAGGAAAGAAGACTAAGCGGAAAAGACTTGCACTGACAAAATGGTCGTACCAGAGAGGACTAGTGAACAAGAGTCGGTCAGAAAGGACTCGAGGAATCAGGCTTCAGGTTGGGCCACACGCCAATTTCAAAGGATTGCAAAGCGGTGGCGAACCGGCGGAAATGAGTTGACCTTGAGGCCGTTCGCGCTAAGGGAAGCTCTGCTACTCTGGATAACTGCAAAGATGGTGCTAATATTTAGGCTTTAAGGAACCTAAATCCAAGCCTAGATGCAATCCCACATTGTAAAAGTAAAAAAACAGGTACCAGAACAGACATAATGAAGAATAGAGATGTGATCCACTATATGTCACATGCCGTGTTAAGTAGGCATCTTGTGTAAATAGCATCAAATGTTAGATGGTTGAAGCATGCTGCTATGGGTGCAACTGAGCGACGAGCGATTGCACTATCTAAGCAACAAGTGCAATGGGTGAATAGAATGAGCGAATTATATAGCGAAAACTAGCGTGGTAATGGTAACGAATGAATTGTGGGGTGCGCGAAGGGCCTAGTGCCGAGGTTGGAAATGTCGAGGCGGAGGACCGAAGCGCGGGTTACCAGTCGAACCGTAAGGTTGGGGTGCGATGAGAATCGTAGCGGGAGTAGTGGTCGGGGCGAGTGTCGCGAATGGTAACATCGTACGGTAGGGTGTTGTTGGTTGGAACAGTCATGTACGCGGTAAGCAGGGGCGCGAATTAAGGAAAATGATTTTTCCTTGCACTACCCCCCGCCCCAATGAGGACCCCTTACGAAAGGGCGTGTAGGTCGCGGAGTATCTGCTTCGCAGGTACTCGGTGAGGATGGGGTGGTTCTCGATTTTATCCAAGGGGACCCAGCTGTCCTCCGTGGGCGTGCGGTCCTTCCACCGTATCAGAAACTCGATGCGACGTGCTCTACGTGGGTCGCGGACTCGGTGGCTCAGAATCTTGTCGGGAGTGATGATTGGCTCGGTTGGTGGTCGTGTCATGCTTGATGGGCGGCTGCGAGCAGTTGGCTCGTGGATGGGACATAGGGGTGGAGGAGACTAATGTGGAATGAGGGGCTGAATGTCAGAATCCCAGCCACTAACCAATGGGATAAAAGGGCTTGTTTACGTAGCGGGTGAGTGCGCCCATAACCCTGTTGAGATACTAGCGTGACTTAGGCTTAGGAGCCATTGCTAGTGAGTGTCTTAGTAGCTTAGGTTTTGGGTTGAAGATGAATGTCGAGAGAATTGAAAGGAGAGAAAATGTGATTCACTAGCAAGAGTTGGGATACAAGTACAACACCCTAAATTGGGTTGTACTTATTGCAGAGTACCCCACTGTAGGCTAGACAGCAAATACATTCTGACACACCCCCATAGCCAAAGTGGGGTGTAATCAGCACAATGAGCAAGCATAGAGCAAGAGTTAACAATAGGTAAGTAAGGCTAGAGCTAATCACAGAGGGGTAGTGAGGATGAGGAGAGACTGTGGAGGAGAGAAGATGGGAGGCGACTGCTGACGCTGCAGACACACAGACGAGCTGTTGGCTCAGTGGCTACCGGAACAGTGCTCCGGACTACTGGAGTAACTGGCCCCGCGGCTAAAAGTAGCGACAAACGAGCAACGGACCCACGGGCGACTGGCGACTACCGGAGATTGTAGCCTCCGGACTGCTGCTGCTGCTGCTAACGACAAGACTGCTGCCTCCACTCAACCTCCCCCAGCTGCCCAACGCCCCTCTCACACACCCCCTGCTCAAACCCTAGCCCTACACCCACAGCACCCCCTTAAACCCTAAACCCCAGACTCCCACACATCCACCCCCCTCAGCGATAGCTGCGGCAGTGGGAGACGAAGGAGGAGGAGGAGGAGGGGACGGCACGCACAACCGACACCCCCACAACCATCACCCCCACACCCACCCCCCAACGGCTGCACCGGGTCCAGGAGCGGCTGCTGCAGGGGCCAGGGGCGGCTGCTGCTGGGGCGGCTGCTCCAGGGCCTGCTGCTGCTGGGGCGGCTGCTCCAGGGGCTGCTGCTGCTGGGGCGGCTGCTCCAGGGGCTGCTGCTACTGGGGCGGCTGCTCCAGGGGCTGCTGTTGCTGGGGCGGCTGCTCCAGGGGCTGCTGCTGCTGGGGCGGCTGCTCCAGGGGCTGCTGCTGCTGGGGCGGCTGCTCCTGGGGCGGCTGCTCCAGGGGCTGCTGCTGCTGGGGCGGCTGCTGCTGAGGCGGCTGCTCCAGGTGCTGCTGCTGCTGGGGCGGCTGCTCCAGGGGCTGCTGCTGCTGGGGCTGCTGCTGCTGGGGCGGCTGCTCCAGGGGCTGATGCTCCAGGGGCGGTGCTGGTGCAAGGTAGGCCCGCGCGCGGCTGCAATGCTTGCGCGGGCGCAGGTGAGGCAGAGGCGGTGGCCAGGGGGGGAGGGCGCCGCGACGAGCAGGGACGGCGCCCAAGGGGTGCCGCTACGAGCAGGGGCGACGCCCCAGGGGCGCCGCGACGAGCAGGGGCGACGTCCAGGGGGCGTCGCGACGAGCAAGGCGACGCCGTGCGGGTCCTGCAGGGGCGTCGCGACGAGCAGGAGCGGCAACGCCCGGGTCCCGCAGGTGCGTCGCGACGAGCAGGGATGGCGCTTCGCAGGGCGCCGCGAAGTGGAGGGTACAGGCGGGCAAAACAGGCCCGCACGTGGACGTGAGGCAGGCGCGCGGGCGGCGTGAGGGCAGGCCACGCGCGGGGTAGGAAGACGCCGTGCGCCAATACGCCGCGCGCCCGAGGCGCGCGGAAGGACGATAGGCAGCGGAAGCAGGAAGGCAGCAGGAATGTACCTGCTGTGAATACCATGTTGAGATACTAGCGTGACTTAGGCTTAGGAGCCATTGCTAGTGAGTGTCTTAGTAGCTTAGGTTTTGGGTTGAAGATGAATGTCGAGAGAATTGAAAGGAGAGAAATTGGGATTCACTAGTAAGAGTTGGGATACAAGTACAACACCCTAAATTGGGTTGTACTCATTACAGAGTACCCCACTGTAGGCTAGACAGCAAATACATTCTGACAATCCCCCCAGGCCGCCATGCCTGTAACCCTTCCCTAGGATCAATCGGGGATCACCAGTAGACCTCTGACACTGACGTACCAGTCAGCGGGCAGGTTGAGGTGGGCGGTGACGGCGGTGACCATGTCACTGATTCGAAATGGCCCGCAATACATTGGGCGCAAATTTTAGGGTGATGGGCAGGCGGAGGTTTTAGGTGTCGAGTAATAGAAGGTTGTCGGGTTGGTAAGTGACGGGGCGACGGTGGCAGTCGCTGTAACGCTTAGCGTTGTCATTTGATTTTTTTATGGTCTCTGCTGCTTAGGTCCGGGCTGCTTGTAAAATCTCGGCGAACTGCTGCGCACGTGGTACTGGGTTGTCGGGATTCGGCGCCATGGGTACTGTTGGGTTATGCCCGTAATTGAGGTAAAAAGGTGACTGTTGCGTGATTGCTGGCGTGGAGTTGTTGTACGCGAACTCTATGAGATGCAACTGCTGCTCCCACGTCGTTGGGTCGTCGCACGTGGCTCGTATTAATTACTCCATGGTCTGATTGGTCCGCTCCGTCTCGCCGTTGCTTTCGGAGTGGTACGAAACTGAACTGCAGTTGTCTGCCAAACTGCTGCCACAGATTCCACCAGAAGTAGCTGATGAATTCGGTGTCATGAACACCGATTATCGACGCGGGTATCCCGTCCAGTCGAACGACGGTTGTGAGAGTACAACGGCTTATGCTGGCTTTGCTAGCTTACCTGAACTTTATTATGCTATTACTAGCTTAGGTTTTATTTATCATGCATAGATATGCTTGATTTCCTAAGTTAGGTGCAATCCTATATGTTCTTATAGTTATAGCACCGAACCAGGTTACTGTGAGAATGAGAACGAGAGAATGAATCAACTATGAAAGAGTTGGGTACAAGTACTAACCCTAATTGGGTTGTAACCCTTATGGGCTACCCCACTATAGCCTACACAATATGCATAAGCTATAATGTTCTGTAACACCCCCATAGGCAAAGTGGGGGAGAACGAGGGGTCACAAGACCAGTCAAGCAAAGCAAAGCAAAGCAAGCTCAGGGTGGATCACAAAGTCACCACACAGTCCGAGCACAAGGTCAAGGCCACAAGGCCAGTTCACATGCAGGAGTGTACATATATATATAAGTCTAAACAAGAAAGAGCAGGTATATATATATGCAAGAGTACAAGTAAGGTCAAGAGGTGAGCAAGTGAGGCAAGACTGGGACAAGTCCCAGCTGAGTACAGAAACGCTGATGATCACAAGGCGGAAGTGCCTTGGTGAAAACATCAGCAGTGTTGGCCTCAGAGGCCACGTACGCAAGTCGCAACTGGCCACGCTGCTGCAGCTCACGAGCAAGAAAGTAGCGGAGAGCAATGTGCTTCGTTCTGTGCTCCAGGCGCTGCTCTCGACACAAGGCCAGCATGGCCTTGTTGTCTACGTACAGCACTGGAGGAGAACGAGGAGGCTCTCCAAGGTCAGTCAACAGGTAGGTGAGCCAGCGAAGCTCCTGAGCAGCCATGGCCCCGGCGTAGATCTCAGCCTCACAACTGGAGCCGAGAACAGAAGACGAGCGAGTAGCCCGCCACGGAACAGAGCCGGAACCAAGGCTGAAGGTGTAACCCTGCGACGACCGCTGCGTAGCCTGGTCGTCAGCCCAAGAAGCGTCCGCGTGCCCAGTGAGGACCACTGGACTCCGCCCTCCAAGCACTAGCCCCATGCCCGACGTACTGCACAAGTAGCGCAACACCCTCTTCGCTGCAGCCATGTGCTCTGGTCGGTGTCTCCCAGGAGCAACATAGCGTGCCAAGATGCTAAGAGGGTATGCAAGGTCAGGTCGTGTGCAGGTCATCAGGTACATGAGGCAGCCAACAAGCTCTGGGTACGGGCCACTCGACTCTACGGACTCATCCGAAGGCAGAGCTGAGAGCGAGTGGCGAGTAGACAGAGGAGTGGCCTGAGGCGAGGAGTACGTGAAGCCGAAGCGCTGAAGGACCTGCTGCACCATGTGTGACTGAGTCAAGGTAATGGTGCGGCGTGCTCTGTCCCGAGTGATCTGCAAGCCAAGGTAGCTGCGTAGTTCACCCAGGTCTGTGCACGTGTGTCTCTTCTGCAGCTCCAACTTCACGTAGGCGAGTCCAGCAGTGTCCGGTGTGGCAAAGACCAAGTCGTCGACGTACACGAGGATGTAGAACGGCGGCAAAGAAGTGTCGGTGCGCAGAAACAATGACGGGTCAGCAGTAGAGGGAGCAAACCCAAGAGCCGCAAGCGTAGTCCTCAGTGTGTCGTGCCACTCGCGTGGTGCCTCGCGGAGACCGTAGACTGGCCGTCGGAGGCTCCACTGGGTGCCAGGAGGGAAAGTCCCAGTGAAGCCAGGTGGACGGCGCAGCCAGATCTCCTCGTGCAGGCTACCCTGCAAGAAAGCAGTGCTGAAGTCAAGAGAGTGGAGCTCGTAGTCGCGCTGAGCGGCTATGTGCAGCAGCACCCGAAGAGTGGTCATCTTCGGGGTGGGAGAGAAGGTCTGAAAGTAGTCAACTCCCTGCCGCTGACTGAAGCCACGAGCCACGTACCGCGCCTTGAAGACAGGTGGAGAGCCCGCTGGCCGCTTCACCCTGAAGAACCACATCCCACTGACAATGTTCGCCCCAGGAGGGGGAACCTCGTCAACGTAGGTGCCTGTGGACTTCCAGGAAGCCATCTCTGCATCCATAGCTGCCTGCCACTGAGAGGAGTAGGGACCCTCTACGGCCTCCGCGTAAGAGCGCGGAGTCGTGATGTCTAGTGCATCCGGGTCTCCCTCAGGGGCAAGCTGTACAGACGCGAGATGAGGTGAAGCAGCAGCCAGACACTGAAACTCCTCCCGCCTGTCCTCAAGGACGTCCGTGCCAAGAGCAAACTCACCCCCAACGGACGAAGGACAGACAGACGCAGACTCAGCAACAAGACTAGCAGCGTAGTCTAGACGACAGCGAGCAGCAAAGTCGATGAGCTCAGCAACAAGAGCAGACGCAGCAGTGGACTCAAAGGAGGGGTCAGTGACAATAGTAGCAAGGAGACGCGTGACAGTAGGACTGGCAGCACGAAGAGAGTCCGACTCAGGGTCGGCAAGTGCAGGAAGAGGGGACTCAGGAGGAGAGGGCAAGGGGGCACGCAGAGGAGCAGTGGACGGACGCAGAGACATCCGGTGCGTGCCAGGGACAGGAGGAGGACGCTGACTGGAACTGCGACCACTAGTGCGAGCAGCACGAACAGGCGACGCAGGACGAGACGCAGGCTCACGATGCTCAGCAAGACCACCAGTAGGACCAGTGTACGGAGACGGAGAAGGCAGTGGGGAGGCCGGCGGTAACTGTGACTGCGACTGGACAGGCGGTGGACCCTCTAAGAGAGGAGGAAGACCAAGAACCTGCTGAAGGAGCGGAACGAAGTACGACCGAGGCTGCGCGGTGGCACCAGACACAGCAGGGACAGCACCAGCACCCTCAGCACCCCCGACAACACCAGCGCCAACAGCACCTCCAGCGGCAGGACCTCCAGTAGCGCCAGCAGTACCCGCAGCAGGACAACCACCAGGACGTACAGTAGTAGTCTCAGAACCAACACCCTCAGCAGCTCCAGCTCGAGGCGGACCTGCAGACCCAGCAGCTCCGGGACCGGCGGCACCAGCACCCTCAGCGGCCGAAGAAGCGCCAGCTCCAGGAGTACGCCTCCAGCGGCGAGAAAACCACTCACGCAGCTCCTGTGGAGAGAGTGGCTCCTGCCGAGACGAAACACCCGGAGAACCTCCAGGCCCAGCACCCCCAGGCTCAGCACCCACGCGCGCAGCACCCTCAGAGTCCCCACCCCCAGGCTCCGCACCCCCAGAGGCAGCACCCCCAAGCTCAGCACCCCCAGGCTCAGCACCCCCAGGCTCAACACCCCCAGGCTCAGCACCCCCAGACTCAGCACCCCCAGGCTCAGCACCCCCAGACTCAGCACCCCCAGGCTCAGCACTCTTAGACTCGGCACCCCCAGAGTCAGCACCCCCAGGCTCAGCACCCCCAGCAGTACCTGAGTCACTAGCAACCTCGACCGGCTCGACTGCATCGATTTGGGACACACCTGAAGGGGCAGGACCCTGAGGAGGAAGGGGGTCTGACGGGGGGGGACCTGGTACAAGGAAGTGCGGCGGCGGCGGGAGGGAAGGAGTGCGGTAGGGGAAGAGGCGGTAGAAGGGGACTGACTCGTCGAACGTGACGTCCTGGGAGGACAGAACACGACGAGAGGAGGGGTGGTAGAACTGCCACCCTAGGGCGTCAGGGGGGAAGCCTAGGAAGACACAGGGAGCAGCACGAGGGGACAGCTTGTCCGCAGACAGGTCACGGACAAATGCGTGAGATCCCCAGACACGGAACGCAGACGCATCGCCAACCTTCCCCGTCCACAGCAGAGCTGGGGAGGTCTCCGGCCGGGAGACCCTGGGGTGAAGGTTGAGCAGATGCACCGCGTACCGAACCGCAAACGGCCACAGAAAATGGGGGGCAGCCGCATGCATCATGGACATACGAGCGACGTCCATGACCATGCGAATACGGCGCTCAGCAATCCCATTTTGCTGTGGAGAGTCCGGAAGCGTGAAGGTCTGGCGGATGCCTCGTGCACGACAGTAGGCTCGCAGAAGGCCAGAGGAGAACTCTCCGCCTCGGTCAGAGTGCAGACGCAGAACAGGATAGTCCGAGCCGAAGCTCCTCCTGAGCTGGAGACGAGCTGCGCGGATCTAGTCGATCAACACCTCAGTGACATCACCCTTGCTGCGCCAGGGGAAGACTGTGTTGTAACGCGAGTAGTCGTCAACCACCAGCAGGAAGTAGCGCTCGTCACCCGGTCCACGGACGCGGGCCGGGCCCCACACGTCCATGTGAAGCGTCTGCAAAGGAGCCTCTGTCGGGGGAAACTGGGAGGAGTGAGGGGCAGCCCGGAGCCGCCCCTCGAGACAGGGGACATAGGAAGGTCCTGGCCCCGAAGGAAGGGGAGGGAGAGAGCGGGGGAGACCAGAGACAAGGACACGGGAAGCCATGCCCCGAAGACGAGGCAAGGAGGGGTGGCCAAGACGGTGGTGCCACAAGAGAGTCTCGTGAGACAGGAGGCGACACGAGCAGGGGGCAGACTCATGACCAGACCTGGACGCAGCAGCAAACACCTGACCCGACGCAGCTACCTGGCCAGACGCAGGGACTGGAGGAGACTCAATGGTCAGGGTGTAGAGACTCGACCCGAGTCGACGCGAAAACGTGGCTAGGTGTCGGCCTGTGCGGGCGTCCGAGCAGTGGGTCCCCCGCTGACTCGCATGAGTAAACTGGTGAACCCCCGCATCCTGCAGGTCAGCACCACTCACCAAGTTCGTCGAGAACGAGGGTAGGTACAGACCCGACAGGGTGCCCGAGGGGGCAGCCGGACACGGGAGGACAGTGGAGAAGTGAGAGAGGACAGAGCCCCCAGAGGGGTCAGCCAGGGAGACTGCAACCGACCGACCAAGCGGCGTGAGTGTGGTGCGGTCTCGAAAGAAGGAGCGAGAAGCCCCTGAGTCAAGTGTGAAGGTGAGGGAGGCCGAAGCCGACGCAGTACCTGAGAGCGCAGCCTCACCAGTACCTGAGAGCGCAGACGCACTAGCACCTAGAGCAGCAGCCTCACAAGCACCTAGCGCAGCAGTACCAATGCCCGGGTCGGGCGGGAAACACCGGTAACAGTCACCCTCATCACTAATTGTCACAGCATACATGGCAGCAAGGATAGCATCAAAGTCAAGATCAAAGATAGCCACGCCAGCCCTAGACAGCTCTCCCCAGCGGGGGATCTCTGTGGCCTCCGGAAACTGCTGACGCCAGGCGTCCGTCAGGCGGCCAAAACAGCGCTGGGTGGTGTGGGCACCCCCACACTGCTCACCCGCGCGGTCGCCGGTGCGAAGGACGTAGGTGCAGGGACCAAGTCCCCCACCACGCTGACGCTGCGTGTACCACTCAAGGAGCTGCTGAGGGGTGGGGACGTCGCGAGAACGCTGCTGCTGCTGCTGTTGCTGCTGGCGCTGACCACCCCTAGTGCCGCTCCGCTGTGAAGAGCCACTCCGACCACCTCCACCACCTCCTCCTCCACCGCCTCCACCTCTGCCACCGCCGCCACCCCCGCCGGTACCGCCGCCGCCGACGCCGCCTCCGCCACCACTGCTGCCAATAGCACCCCCACCCCCGCCACCTCCTCCACCGCCACCCCCACTCCCTCCGCCGCCTCCACCTCCACCGCCACCGCCCCCGCTAGCCCCACCCGCTCCCTTGCCCCCCTTGCCTTTGCCAGGGCGACGTCTCCCGCTAAGGGCAGACGCCGCACCGACCGACTCAAGACCAACGAGGTCGGCCGCAGCGGCAGAGGCGACAGAGGACAAGAGAGGGGAAGGAGAACACCCCTCAAAGATGGGGGCGCGGGGGTCACCTTGAGAGGCCCCAACAGCGACGATGCTCTTCTCCGCCGCTAGGAGGGCCTTCTCTAGGCTGTCGACTGTGAGAGTGGTGGGACAGACCGCGAGGAAGTGGTCCCGGACTACACGAAGGGAGTCGGGGAGGCGGGTGACTAAAAAGTAGAGAGTGATGTACATGGGGGGGGGGTTCTTAGCGCAGAAGTCAGCAGGAAGCGCAGCGCGGTAGCGGGTGTCACTAGTGCGGAGATGCGTAATGAGATCAGCGACTGCGGGAAAGGCGGCAAGGTCAGGGAAGAGGAAGGGTAGCATGAGGCGGCTCAGTGCAGCAGTGGCAGGGGAGGAGTAGCGTGCAACGACAGCGTCGTACAAGGTCTGAGCACTCTTGTACTGACTAAAGTGCGTACGCTCAGAGGTAGGGAGGTGGCGACGCATAGCAAGACGTGCAGCAGCATCGCGCGTAGCCCACTGGGAGCGAACAGTAGGGTCAGCATCAGCAGCAGGGGAAGGGGAAGCGCCAGAGGTAAGGTCAAAGAGAGAGAGGTTGTCTGCCCTATCGCACTGTAAGAACAGCTGGAGGTCATCTACCCATACCTCAAAGTCAATGGCCCGACCCTCAGCGTCAAAAGCGAGGACACTGGGGGTAGCCATGACGACTGACGCCTAGCAGTGCAAGCAGTATGGTGAGGGCAGCGCAGTGAAAAAAAGAAGGCACTGTGCTCACCAGGCTGGGTAGAACGGGCCGTATGGAAGTAGGGCAGCTCAGCGGCCGGCGGCTCGGCTGTGGGGCGGCTCGGCTGCTCGGCGGCTCGGCTGCTCGGCTGCTGGGCGGCTCGGCTGCGGGGCGGCTCGGCTGCGGGGCGGCTCGGCTGCTCGGCGGCTCGGCTGCGGTGCGGCTCGGCTGCACGGCGGCTCGGCTGCTGGGCGGCTCGGCGGCTCGGTGGCTCGGCGGTCGGCTGCTGGGCGGCTCGGCGGCTCAGCGGCTGGGCGACCCGGCGGTCGGGCGGCGGGTGGGCCGCAGGTAGGGCGGCTGGTGGGCCGCTGAGTAGGGCGGCGGGGCCGTCGATGTAGGGTAGGGCGGCGGGGCCGCAGTGTAGGGCGGCGGGGCCGCGAAGTAGGGTAGGGCGGCGGGGCCTCGACGTAGGGCGGCGGGGCCGTCAAAGTAGGGCGGCGGGGCCGCAACGTAGGGCGGCGGGGCCGTCGAAGTAGGGCGGCGGGGCCGCTACGTAGGGCGGCGGCGCCGTCGAAGGGTAGGGCGGCGGGGCCGCGAAGTAGGGTAGGGCGGCGGGGCCGTCGAAGTAGGGCGGCGAGGCCGCGACGTAGGGCGGCGGGGCCGTCGAAGTAGGGCGACGGGGCCGCAACGTAGGGTAGGGCGGCAGGGCCGCGACGTAGGGCGACGGGGCCGTCGAAGTAGGGCGGCAGGGCCGCGACTTAGGGCGGCGGCGCCGTCGAAGGGTAGGGCGGCGGGGCCGCGACGTAGGGCGGCGAAGCCGCTAGAGTAGGGCGGCGGGGCCGCGATCGAAAGGCGGCGTGACGGGCCGCTGGGAGTGGGGGGAGGGCGACACTACGGGTCGCTAAAAAAAAAAAAACGCGCGCCTAGGGGCGCGCTTCGGTGGGCCCAAGAAACAGTCCCTAGGAGGGGACCTGCTCTGATTCCATGTGAGAATGAGAACGAGAGAATGAATCAACTATGAAAGAGTTGGGTACAAGTACTAACCCTAATTGGGTTGTACCCCTTATGGGCTACCCCACTATAGCCTACACAATATGCATAAGCTATAATGTTCTGACAGTTACGTGTACCGAACTCAAGTCTATTCAGTTTCCACCGAATTAATTTCTACCGAGTTCGAGAAGGTTCCGTTCGGGTCGCTTCGCGACCCTCAGAACAATCGTGTAACACCAGGGCTACCTGCCTTGTGTCGAGCCTATATATAGCCTCGCCTTGTACCCTGGTGAATCATTGAATAGATTTCTCTTTCCTGAACTAGATCCTTACACTTGGTAATCAGAGCAGGTTTACACGTGAGGTCTTCAACCGCTTAGAACCGGCCTTTCAAAAACCGCAACGGCGACGACGAAAGCACCGATACGGGTATGTAAAACCAGTTCCGCGCAAATTTTCTAAGTTCCCCTCGATCCAGTTTTCAAACACCCCTCAGGATTATTGGCAAAACATTTGGAATTTCGACCGTCAGATCGATTTGAATCTCAACGGCCCAGAGAATTTCGCCCAAAAAGGTTGGAATTTGGAGCGTCAAATCGATTTTCTTCTCAACGGCCGAGATCGGACGCGAATTTCGATTAAGAGAGAATTGTGCGACGTACAGAATTCGAGCTCGTCTATTCTACAGTCGATTCGACTCGCAGTTAGCCGACCAGCACCTAGAATTCACATCTTTTCGTCGCTGTAAGGAAAATCTCTTTTTCCTTACTTCGCGTCCCTACTCAACGCGTACATCACTGTAGCACCACAGTCAGCACCGTTACCACTCGCAATCCTTGCATCGACAATCCGCCCGCCACCTTCGCACGTCGCACCCCGACTTCACGGCTCGGCGGGTAACCCGCGCTCCGGGCCTCCGCTTCGACACTTTTTCCAACCTCAGTCCCAGGCCCGTCGCGCGAGAACCACAGTCCATTACCGTTACCACTGTAGTTTCGCTATGTATTCTTCGCTCATGCCTTCGCTCATTGTACTCTTGCTTCGATAGTGCAATTCTCGTTCGTTCACTCAATTGCACCCGTAACACTTGGTATTCAGAGCCTACGATCTCCTGTCGGACCGCACCCACACCTTCGCTTCCCCATTATCTCAATTTTTTGGGGGGAGGTAGACGTCTCTCAGCGAGACAGCACCGCCGCTCGTAGTGCTCTCTCGTAAGCACGCACGGCCACAACCGAGGCTCTCGCCGAGCTCGCTCGACACCCCCGCCTGTCACTAGATCTGCACTGTGGATGCCCGATTGATCCTGGAGAGGGTTACAGGCGCGTTCGCCTGGGGGGTTATGAGCGCACTGGCCCGCTACTGAAACAAGCCCTTCTATCCCAATGGTCTAGTGGTTGGGATTCTGACATGGTATCAGAGCGGTCTCGGGTTTGATTCCCCGTGTATGCACATGTAGGCCGTTGCCGCTGTGCTTAGTCCTGGGCCTCCCAGTGTGGGGGGGTGTCAGTAGATCTGCACTGTGGATGCCCGATTGATCCTGGAGAGGGTTACAGGCGCGTTCGCCTGGGGGGTTATGGGCGCACTGACCCGCTACTGAAACAAGCCCTTCTATCCCAATGGTCTAGTGGTTGGGATACTGACACCACCATGGCCGAATTCACGCTCGCCACATTGACGCAGGAGCAGCTTGACCGTCTGGTGCGCCAACTTGAAAATTGCGGCGCTCAAAATTGCGACGCGAAATTGCGAAGTAGTGTTCAAGGTTTTAGACGAGCACAGATTACTGACCAAGGGTTCCAAGTGCGAGTTC
This sequence comes from Closterium sp. NIES-65, assembly GCA_948144175.1. Classification (NCBI taxonomy): domain Eukaryota; kingdom Viridiplantae; phylum Streptophyta; class Zygnematophyceae; order Desmidiales; family Closteriaceae; genus Closterium; species Closterium sp. NIES-65. The sequence goes on along the minus strand of CANXME010002238.1, from coordinate 111,666 downwards.
TTCCAGGATAGGTTAGAAATTTTGGGGCACGTTATTTCGGAGGCTGGAGTTGAAATCGACCCAAAGAAGCTGGATACGGTCAAAGCGTGGCGTCCCCCGACGAACATCACGAAGGTGCAGAGCTTCTTAGGGTTCGTTTATTATGTGCGTCGGTTCGTCCCCGATATGGCACGGTTAACTGCCCCACTGACGGATTTACTGCGAAAGGGGGTCGTTTTTAAGTGGGGGGAGAAAGAGCATACTGCCTTCTCTGCCCTGAAAAATGTTCTCTGTTCACCGCCCTTCCTGCGCATCGCCGACCCACACCGCCCCTTCGAGGTTGTTACAAACGCAAGCGACATCGCCATTGGAGCCGTCCTGCTACAGGACTTCGGCAACGGCCTACAGCCCATCGCATACGAGTCACGAAAACTGCATCCGCCCGAGCGAAATTACCCGATACACGACCGCGAAATGCTCGCGATTGTGCATGCGTTCAAAGTGTGGCGCTGCTACTTGACCGGCGCAGACGTGACAGTACGGACAGACCACCGATCACTACAGTACCTCCGCGCACAGCCCCACCTCAACCCACGACAGATTCGGTGGCTCGATTTCCTCGAGTCAAACTTCCACTACACAGTCACCTATAAAAAAGGAGCCTCGAACATCGCTGACGCACTAACCCACCCCACTGCCCAGATCCACGCGATACTACTCGCCCAGACCAGCCCGCTACTGACAGGACTATTTACCCACAGATATCAAACGGACCCATTCTTCACAGGAGGAAATTCGCAGCAGTTCGCAGCAGCCAAGGGAGTCTATCACGTAAAAGCCGGGACCGAGCGCATCTGGGTACTAGGGTACACACTGCTACGGGAATTACTATTACAGGAGGCACATGACGGGGTTACCTCGGGACATTTCGGGGTAGAGAAAACACGGCAGCAACTGCAGTGGTATTATTACTGGCCCGAAATGTTGACCGACGTGCAGCGACACGTGGCATCGTGTCCCACTTGCCAGATCATGAAGTCAACACGGAAGCGGCCGGCGGGACAGTTGCAGCCAATCCCACCTCCAGAGCGTGCTTGGCAGCAGGTGACGATGGACTTCGTCACGGGGTTACCGGCCGGGGCGAGTGGAAATGACGCGATCCTGGTCGTCGTCGATCGACTGACGAAAATGGCACACTTCGCAGCCTGCAAAAAATCAATCACAGCCGAAGAAATAGCCCGCCTCTTCATCTCTACCGTCGTTCGACTGCACGGGATACCAGCATCAATCATCAGCGACAGAGACACGAAATTCACCAGCAACTTCTGGCGGAACCTGCAGCAGCAGTTCGGCACGCGACTACAGTTTAGTTCATCGTACCACCCCGAAACAGACGGAACGGACAAATCAGACCATGGAACAGCTCATCCGGACCACGTGCGACGACCCAAACACGTGGGAACAGCAACTGCCACTCATCGAATTTGCATACAACAACGCCCCATCTGCCAAGACCCAACAGTACCCATGACCCCGAATCCCGACAACCCGGTTCCACGCGCGCAATAGTTTGCCAAAATTTTGCAAGCAGCACGGACCAGGGCAGCAGACGCAATTAAAAAAGCTAGCATCATCGCTAAACGCAACGCCGACCGCCACCGCAGACCAGTCACTTACCAGCTCGACGACTTAGTTTTGCTCGACACCCAAAATCTCCGACTGCCCATCACCCCGAAACTCCGCCCTCGATACTGCGGCCCATTCCGCATAAGCCACATGCTTACACTTGTCACCGCCCACCTCCTCCTCCCTGCTGACTGGTACGTCAGCCCCTCGTTCCACGTCAGCCTACTTCGCCCTTACGTCCCGTCCACAAGCCAACTGCCACGCAATCGCCCAGCCAGCATGATAAGATCACCAACTGAACCAATCATCACCGCCGAGAAAATCCTGAGTCACAGAGTTCGCGACCCTCGAGGAGCCCGAAGGATCGATTTCTTACTCCGCTGGAAAGACCGTACACCCACCGAAGACAATTGGGTTCCCCTGGACAGAATCGACAACCACCCCGTCCTCACCGAGTATCTGCGCAGCCGAAATTTCAGGGATGTACACGCACTTTCGTAAGGAGGACCTCCTTAAAGGGGGGGTGGGTAGTGTAAGGAAAATCTCTTTTTCCTTACTTCGCGTCCCTACTCAACGCGTACATCACTGTAGCACCACAATCAGCACCGTTACCACTCGCAATCCTCGCATCGACAATCCGCCTGCCACCTTCGCACGTCGCACCCCGACCTCACGGCTCGGCGGGTAACCTGCGCTCCGGGCCTCCGCTTCGACACTTTTCCCAACCTCAGTCCCAGGCCCGTCGCGCGACAACCACAGTCCATTACCGTTACCACTGTAGTTTCGCTATATATTCTTCGCTCATGCCTTCGCTCATTGTACTCTTGCTTCGATAGTGCAATTCTCGTTCGTTCACTCAATTGCGCCCGTAGCAGTCGCACATCTTCTTGGAAATCGCCAAATGGAGGGAAATAGAGATGATTCTGTACGGAAAATCGCGGAGTTACATGCTGAACATAAGCAGATACGTGCGGTGCTCCCACGACTCGAAAAAACTCCTTGCGAACCAGTCGGCAACCGCCACAGCAGCAGCAAATGCAGCAACGACAGCAGCAGCAGCAGTTGCAACACCGACAATTCTACCTGCGACAACGGCAGCAGCTACAGTTAACCTTGAAGCAGTGAAGCCGAGGCTACCAGAGGCGTTTAATCCTACAGTTAAAAGGAGCGACGCTCGTCAATTTGTAGCTGAAATCGAAATTTACTTCGAAGCCGTTGGATGCACGACACCGACAAAAGATGCAATGCGCATACGGCTCGCAGCAACACTGTTACGAGGCCCAGCTCTAGAGTGGATCAATAGCAATTTTGTCCAAGGCGAAGATGTCAAACACTATATATGTGTTATTGCTGTGTAGGCTATAGTGGGTTAGCCTATAGGGGGTACACAACTTTTAGGGTTTCATACTTGTACTGGAATATTGTCTAGTTCATTCACTTCTTGTCATGGTATTAAGAGCTTAGGTTCTAGACCTAAGGGCCCACCGTTCCGCTAAAGGTGCCCTCGTGCGCCCTTTTTTTTAGCGCCCTCGTGCGCCTTTCCCCTAGTGCGCCCTTGTGCGCTCTCCTCTCACGCTGCCCGTGTGCAGCTCGCTAGCAGCCCGAGCGCGGCCCCGCCGTTCTAGCCCGTGTAGGAAAACCGCCGCCTAGGGCGGCCCGATTATTCTCACGAGCCCCAGCAGGCCTTCTCTCGTAGGCCCCTGCTAGCCCCTAGGCCGACGCGCGACCCACAGCCGCCCGCCTGCAGGTCGCAGCCAGCGCGCCGCGACGATCGTGCGTCGGCTGCTGCAGCGCGCGACCCACAGCCGCCACTAGAACGCAGCCGCGGCCCGCGCACCGCTGCACCAGCGGCGGTGCCGCGCACCTAGCCTAGGCTTGCCGTCGCGCCGCCTTAGCTGCCCGGCCCGCGTCGCCCGAGCCGCGCCGCCCGAGTCGCGACGCCCGAGTCGCGCCGCCCTAACCGAGCCGCGCCGCCGTGACCGAGCCACGCCGCCCTACCTGCTGCAACCGCTCCTCCTGCTCCTACTGCTACTACTATTTCTACTGCTACTGCTACTGCTACTGCTACTCCTGCTCCTGCCACTATGGCCTGTCCCACTGTTCTCACATTTGACGCCGAGGGCCGCCCGATTAAGTTCGATGTCTGGCTTGATGACCTCCACCTGTTCCTCCAGATCACTGCCATGGACGATGTCTCATTGTACGACCACACGTCAGGCGCTGCTCCCGCACCATCCGCTACTGCTGACAGTACTGCTCGCTCCCAGTGGCACACTCGTGATGCTCACGCCCGCCTAGCCGTTCGCCGTCACCTGCCGGTAGATGAGCGCGAGCACTTCGGCTAGCATAAGACCGCTAAGGAGCTGTACGTTGCAGTAGTCGCGCGCTACTCCTCCCCTGCCACTGCTGCTATAGGCCGTCTCTCACTGTCCTACCTCTTCCCCGACCTGTCCGCCTTTACCACTGTAGCTGACCTCATCACCCACCTCCGTACCAGTGCCCTCCGCTACCATGCCGCACTCTCCCCAGACTTCCTCGCCAAGAACCCCCCCCCCCGATGTACCTCACACTGTACCACCTTGTCACGCGCCTCCCCGACTCCCTTCGCACAGTCAGGGACCACTTTCTAGCCCTCTCCCCCACTGACCTCACTGTCGACCTCCTCGAGAAGGAACTCCTAGCAGCTAAGAAGAGCATTGTAGCTGTAGGTGCCTCTCGTGGCGACCCTCGCGCCCCATTCTTTGAGGGGTGCTCTCCCGTCCCCCTCCTCCCCTCCATTGCCTCTGCTGCTGCTGTCGACTTCCTCGGAGCTGAGGGGGTCGGGGCTGCGTCTGCTCCTAGTGGGAGGCGCAAGGGCGGCAGGGGCAAGGGGGCCAGGGGTGGTGGAGGTGGAGGCGGGGGCGACGGCGGTGGAGGGGGTGGAGGGGGCGGGGGTGGTGGAGGAGGTGGGAGTGGCGCGGGTGGTGGGGGGGTCGGTGGCGGCACAGGGGGTGGTGGAGGCGGCGGTGGTGGAGGTGGTGGGGGTGGTGGTGGCAGTAGTGGCGGCGGTGGAGCGGGTGGCGGGCGCGGTGGAGCGGTACAGCGGGGGGGGTTCGGCGGTGGCCAGAGGCAGCAACAGCAGCGTCCCAGCGAGACTCCCTCGCCCCAGCAGCCTCGTGAGTGGTACTCTCAGCGTGGGGGGTCTGGGGGTGGGGGTACTTGCCCGTACGTCATCCGCACGGGTGACCGCACTGGCCAGACTTGTGGGAGGTTTCACACGGCACAACGCTTCTTCTTTCGCCTCGACAACGCCTGGCGCGAGCAGTTCCCTGACGCCTCTGAGCTGCCCCGCTGGGCTGATCTGCTTAAGAAGGGAATTGATATCTTTGCTCTTGATTATGATGCTATCCTTGCTGCTATGTATGCATTGACTATTAGTGTTGAGGGTGACTGTTACCTGAGTGTACCGCCCGACCCAGGTATTGAGACCGGTGAGACTGCAGCTCTAGGTGCTTGTGCGTCTGCTGCTCCAGGTCCTGGTGAGGCTGCTGCTCTAGGTGCTAGTGCGTCTGCGTCTGCTGGTACTGCACCTACTGAGGCACTTCACACCTTCACACTGGACTCAGGTGCTTCCCGCTGTTTCTTTCGCGACCGCACTGCCCTAGAGCAGCTCCCTAGACCGGTTGCTGTCTCCCTGGCTGACCCCTCAGGAGGTTTGGTCCTTGCGACCTCCACCACTACCCTCCCTTGTCCTGCTGTCCCGTCTGGCACACTGTCGGGCCTCTACCTCCCCTCGTTCTCTACGAACTTGGTGGCAGGTTCCGCGCTCCAGGACGCGGGTGTTCACCAGTTCACCCCGACCTACGAGCGTGTGACGCACTGCACGTGTGCTCGGACGGGTCGTTACCTGGCTACCTTTACTCGGCAGCCGGGGTCGAACTTGTACACACTGACCACTGAGTCCCCTCAGGTACCTGCGTTTGCGTCTGCGTCAGGTCAGCTGTCGGCCCCCTGCTCGTGTCGCTCCCTGTCGCACAGGACTGTCCTCTGGCACCACCGCCTTGGTCACCCGTCAGTGCAGCGCCTTCGCGGCATGCACTCCAGGTTCCTTGTCTCTGGTCTTCCCAGAGTTCTCCCTCCCCTACCACCCTCACCTGCTCCTCCCTCTCTTCCCTGTGTCGAGGGGTGGCAACGTGCCACTCCTCACTCCTCCTCGTTCCCTCCCACTGAGGCTCCCCTGCAGACTCTTCACCTGGACGTGTGGGGCCCCGCCCGCGTCCGGGGACAGGGCCACGAGCGGTACTTTCTGCTGGTCGTCGACGACTATACGCGCTACACCACACTCTTCCCCTTGCATACCAAGGGTGAAGTCCCTGATGTCTTGATCCCCTGGATCGTCGCTGCTCGTCTCCAGCTCCGCCAGCGGTTCCAGTCGAACTTTCCTGTCCTACGTCTGCACTCTGACAGAGGTGGCGAGTTTTCCTCTGACCTCTTGGCAGCCTACTGTGCGGAGCACGGCATCCGCCAGACGTTCACTCTCCCGGCCTCTGTGCAGCAGAATGGGGTTGCTGAGCGCCGCATTGGTCTTGTCATGGAGGTCGCTCGTACCTCCATGATCCATGCGGCTGCCCCCCACTTCTTGTGGCCGTTTGCAGTGCAGTACGCCGCGCATCAGCTCAACCTCTGGCCCCGTGTCTCTGTTCCGGAGACCTCGCCTACCCTGCGTTGGACGGGGGAGGTTGGCGACACGTCGGTGTTCCGAGTCTGGGGATGTCGAGCCTTTGTCCGCGACACGTCCACGGACAAACTCTCCTCCTGTGTGGTTCCCAGTGTCTTCCTGGGCTTTGTCCCTGACGCGCCTGGCTGGCGATTTTACCACCCCACCTCGCACCGTGTCTTTGCCTCTCAGGACGTCACCTTTGACGAGTCGGTACCCTTTTACCGTCTCTTCCCCTACCGCACTGCCCCGCTCCCCCCCCCGCCGCTCTTCCTCACCCCAGGTGTCCCGTCGGTAGACCCCCTCCCTCCTCAGGGTGCTGCTCCCTGAGGTGTTTCCCAGGTAGACCCGATCGAGCCTGTCGAGGTAGCTTTTGACTCTGGTCCTGTGGAGGTACTGCTGGTACTGCTGGAGGTCCTGGAGCAGTTGGAGGTGCTGCTGGAGGTTCTGGAGCTGCTGGAGGTACTGCCGGTGCTGGTGGAGGCCCCGGAGCTGTTGGAGGTGCTGCTGGTGCTAGTTCGGCTGGAGGTTCTGGTGCTGTCTCTGCTGCTTCTGGGGGCGCTTCACGGCCGCGGCTGTACTTCATACCGCTCCTTCAGCAGGTTCTTGGTCAACAGCCTCCTCCTAGTCCTCCTCCCTCCTTAGAGTGTCCTCCGCCTGTCAAGTCGCAGTCCCAGCTCCCACCTGCCTCGCCACTGCCTGGTCCTTCTCCCTACACTGGTCCGACAGGCGGTCTTACAGAGCGTCGTGAGCCTGAGTCTCGTCTTGTGTCGCCTGTGTCGCGTCGTGTGTCACCTGCTCAAGCTACTCGCACAGGTCGCCATGGTCAACGTGAGCGTCCCCCACCTGTGCCTGGCACACACTATATGACTTTGTCTCCTTCCACTACTCCGCAGCGTATCCCTCTGCCGTCTCCTCCTAAGTCCTCCTGTCCTTGCTGACCCTGAGTCTGACTCTCTACGTGCTGCCAATCCTACTGTCACGCGTCTCCTGGCCACTGCTGTCACGGACCCTTCCTTTGAGTCTGATGCTGCGTCTGCCCTAGTTGTTGAGCTTGTCGACTTCGCTGCTCACTGTCGTCTAGACTACGTTGCCAGTCTTGTTGCTGAGTCGGAGTCTGTCTGTCCTCCGTCCGTCGGGGGTGAGTGTGCTCTAGGCACGGACGTCCTTGAGGACAGACAGGAGGACCTTGAGTGTCTTGCAGCCGCTGCGCCTCATCTCGTGTCCATGCTGATTGCCCCAGAGGGAGACGCGGATGCTCCAGACATCCCGACCCCGCGCTCTTACGCTGAGGCGATCGCGGGTGAGTACTCCTCTCAGTGGCAGTCAGCCATGGATGCAGAGATGGCATCCTGGAAGTCCACTAGCACTTACGTCGACGAGGTTCCCCCACCTGGGGCGAACATCGTCAGTGGCATGTGGATTTTCAGGGTGAAGCGGCAGGCGGGTTCTCCGCCTGTCTTCAAGGCTCGTTACGTTGCTCGAGGCTTCAGTCAGCGAGAGGGAGTAGAATTCTTTCAGACCTTCTCCCCCACCCCGAAGATGACCACTCTTCGGGTGCTACTGCACGTTGCTGCTCAGCGTGACTACGAGCTTCACTCTCTTGACTTCAGCACAGCTTTCTTGCAGGGCAGCCTGCACGAGGAGATATGGCTGCGCCGCCCTCCTGGCTTCACTGGGTCATTTCCTCCTGGTACCCAGTGGAGCCTCCGACGGCCAGTCTACGGTCTCCGCCAGGCGCCACGTGAGTGGCACGACACACTGAGGACTAGTCTTGCGGCACTTGGGTTCGTGCCCTCTACTGTTGACCCGTCACTGTTTCTTCGCACTGACACTTCACTGCCGCCGTTCTACATCCTCGTGTACGTCGACGACTTGGTCTTTGCCACTGCTGAGACTGATGCTCTCGCCAACGTGAAGTTGGAGCTGCAGAAGAGACACACGTGCACAGACCTGGGTGAACTGCGCAGCTACCTTGGCTTGCAGATCACCCGGGACAGAGCACGCCGCACCATCACACTAACTTAGTCACACATGGTGCAGCAGGTCCTTCAGCGCTTCGGCTTCACCTGGTCTTTGGCACAGGCCTCTCCTCTGGTTATAGGTCACTCGCTCTCAGCTCTGGCTCGCTACGTGGCTCCTGGCAGGCACCGAAAGGTGCACTGGGATGCTGCAAAGAGGGTATTGCGCTACTTGTGCAGTACATCGGGCATGGGGCTCGTGCTTGGAGGAGGGAGCTCAGTTGTTCTCACTTGGCACTCAGACGCTTCTTGGGTTGACGACCAGGCTACTCAGCGGTGGTCATAGGGTTACACCTTCATCCTTGGTTCTGGTTCAATTTCTTGGCGTTCTACTCGCTCGTCTTCTGTTCTCAGCTCCAGTTGTGAGGCTGAGATCTATGCCACAGCCATGGCTGCACAGGAGCTACGCTGGCTCACCTACCTGCTGACCGACTTGGGAGAGCGGCCTAGTTCTCCTCCAGTGCTGTACGTCGACAACAAGGCTGACATTGCCTTGTGTGAGGAGCACAGACTGGAGCACAGAACAAAGCACATCGCTCTCCGTTACTTCCTAGCTCGAGAGCTACAGCACCGCGGTCAGCTTCGTCTGCGTTACGTGGCCACTCATGCCAACACCGCTGATATATTCACCAAGGCACTCCAGTCTGGTGATCATCAGCGTTTCTGCAATTTGCTTGGGCTTGTGCCCACGTTTCCTCATTTGCTGTAGGCTTTGCGTGTAGTGTGATCTCTATATATACATACGTGCCTGTTTGCTTTGCTAGGTTGAGATCACTGAGAAAGTTTAGAAGAGAGAAGAGGATTGCACTAGCAAGAAGGGGGATACAAATAGCAAACCCTAGAAGGGTTGTACTTGCTATAGAGCACCCCACTACAGGCTAGAGCATAAGATAACATTCTGACAATCACCTTGTTGTTTGTACTACATATATGCCTCTGCATGTGAACTGGCCCTGAGGCTCTTTGCTTGTGCTCAGAGTGTGTGGTGACATTGTGATCCACCCTGAGCTTGTTTACCTTTCTTGACTGGTCTTGTGACTGTCAGTAGAGCTACACTGTGAGATCCCCGATCGATCCTAGGGGGGGTTACAGGCGCGTTTGCCTGGGGGGTTATGGGCGCACTGACCCGCTACTAAAACAAGCCCTTTAATCCCAATGGTCTAGTGGTTGGGATTCTGACATGGTATCAGAGCAGTCTCGGGTTCAAATCCCGGTGTAAGCACATGTTGGCCGTTGCCACTGTGCTCAGTCCTGGGCCTCCCAGTGTGGGGGGGTGTCAGTAGAGCTACACTGTGAGATCCCCGATCGATCCTAGGGGGGGTTACAGGCGCGTTTGCCTAGGGGGTTATGGGCGCACTGACCCGCTACTAAAACAAGCCCTTTTATCCCAATGGTCTAGTGGTTGGGATTCTGACAGTGACCCCTTACTCTCCCCCACTTTGCCTATAGGGGTGTGTCAAACACTATATATGTATTACAGCTGTGTAGGCTATAGTGGGTTAGCCTATAGGGGGTACACAATTTTTAGGGTTTCATACTTGTACCGGAATGTTGTCTAGTTCATTCACTTCTTGTTTCTGACAGAAGAGACGTGGACACAGTTTCGGGCAGCAGTGATCGAACAGTTCGACGCGTTGAACAGTAGCTACTACGGAACACGACGCAACAAGCCAAATAGTGGCATGGGGCGATTGGCACCACCCACAACTGCGAACCCGATGGAGAACGACAAGGACGATGCGACGCAGCGGCTAGCAAACAATGAGACGTGCGGACTTTGCGGCGCTACAGTACATCGTATATTGGTGTGTTGGAAAATGAAGAATAGACGTGCGGAGTTGAAGGGCAAGAACAGTTCAGCACCCCCGAAGCAGAAAACGAACAACGTGGCAAATTCAGAGAGGGTGAAAAAAGGAGAATATGATGGCGCGAATTTAAAACGTCACAACCAGCCGGCACCAAGGGAAATCGCCGAGACAAAAGGAGACTCCGCGAAACAAGACCCTACACTGACTGGGAAACTCCAGCCGTACACCTCGACGAGTAAAAATATTACTTCTCGTGGTTTTCAAGCCTTTATTAAGGGGGAGTCAGAAATTAAACCGGTACCGGGTAATATGGGGACCCCATTCCGGAGCGTTGAAAATGGTCGAGCGTTCTGAGGAGTTAATATTCTCTCATAGCAACACTGTTTAAAGGCTCCCCGCTGTTCCCTACTGGTGAAGCCTACACAGCTGCAAAGGCTTAGAGGAAGGTTCCAGGCACAACTGAAGCTGTACCAGCCTAGGATAAATCCTTCTAACCCTACTCAGGTGAAACCTGATATTGAGTCAGCAGTTTAAAGCGCAGGAGCTAAGGACGATATTGCGGAGAATTCTATTCAGGACCTAAGGACGATATTGCGGAGAATTCTATTCTAAGGGAGAGCTGAATTGCGTGTGACGCACTTGCAGAGTTTTGGCAGTGATTCTGGACAGAATGTTTGAATGAGTTAGTAGAATTCGAGCATAGTTTCCTCAAGAAAAATTGATGGAACAAGATTATGGTACAAGGAAAGAGATCCCAAATAGCAAGCACAATGAACCCTGGAGAAACGTTCCTCGACGAACGCTCGACCTTTCCGAGTCAGCAACGCCAGGTGAAACGACAACCGTATGTGTCTTTCCCCTGAGTTGGCAGCTTCTCAGGATTCCAACGTTCAGAGTTGTTTACGTTTTTACTATTAGTAAAAACGTGTTTCAGGTTCAGTTTGTCAGAATAATATATAAATCTATATATTGTTTTGTAACTGCCTGTAGTGTAGACTACTGTAGTTATACAATATTCTGTTTGGTGGTGCACCTTTCTTCTTGCCTATATGTATTTCTCTCTCTATAGTGAAACCCTCCTCTTTTCAACTTCCTCGACTCTCAAACTACTCGAACTCAATCAACCAAGGCTCCTAACTAGCTATGGCTCCTTAGCCTAGCTCAAGCCTTGCTAGCATTCACCTACTTATTTTCACATGCTATCAGAGAGAGTTACGATCCTGGCCTATTGCTTCCGCTGCTACTGAGTGTACTGCACGCCCCGTGGTGTGCCCTCTGCTGTCGCGGCCCCGCCGCCTTACTGTCGCGGCCTCGCCGCCTCTCTGCTGTCGCGGCCCCGCCGCCACTGATTCGCGGCCCCGCCGCCCTAATCTGCGGCCTCGCCGCCCTACTCCTGCGGCCCCGCCGCCCTACGTCGCGGCCTCGCCGCCCGTCACTGCGGCCCCGCCGCCCTTGCTACGGCCCCGTCGCCGCCCTTCACTGCGGCCTCGCCGCCCTCTGTTGCGGCCCCGTCGCTGCTCTCGGCCCCGGCCCCGTCTCCTATACCTGCGGCCCCGCCACCAGAGGCCCTTATGTCACCTGCGGCCCCGCCACCTGAGGCCCCGTCGCCACCTGCCGCCCCACCCACTTGCGGTCCCGACCCCGTCCCGGCCCTGTCTCGTCATCAACTGCGGCACACCGGGGGCAAGTGCACCGCCCCCCCCTTCTTCCCGTCACCTGTCGAGGCGACCTGAGGGGGCCGCGGGGTGGACAGTTGTCGCCCCCTCTGCCGCTTGCTTTGGCGCCCGGGGCGGCCGTGCGTCCCCCCCCCCCCCCCCCCCCTTCTCCTCCTCCTTTTGTTCCCTCTGCTGCAGCTGCCGCTGGGGGGGAGGGTGTGAGAGTGTGGGGAGCCCGGGGAGGGACTGGGGGTGGCGGGTGTGGGGGTGATGGGTGATGTGTGGTCCCCTGGCCCTACGGCCCCTTTCTCCTCCGTGTGCCCCCCCCTCTGATACTCCTGCAGCAGGGGGAGGGGGAGGGGGAGGGGGGGCCTACCATCTCTTCTCCTCTCTCTCCCTCTCTCCTCCTCCTTGCGTGCCCTCTCCCGTTCTACTATGCACTCTTGGTGTACCCCTTCAGGGGGCGTTGACTGCATATTCTTCCCTACAGGCACTTATGGGGGCGTGTCAGAATAATATATAAATCTATATATTGTTTTGTAACTGCCTGTAGTGTAGACTACTGTAGTTATACAATATTCTGTTTGGTGGTGCACCTTTCTTCTTGCCTATATGTATTTCTCTCTCTATAGTGAAACCCTCCTCTTTTCAACTTCCTCGACTCTCTAACTCCTCGAACTCAATCAACCAAGGCTCCTAACTAGCTATGGCTCCTTAGCCTAGCTCAAGCCTTGCTAGCATTCACCTACTTATTTTCACACAGTTTCCTTACTGATTCGAAATCTCCTGGGGAGTACAATTTCCGAAATGCTCTGATTGGTCGAAAATTGCTGTTTCGTGATTGGTCGAAATTCGCGCACATTTTCAGATTCTGGAGACAGGTAATTTTGGTCGACCAGAAGTTTTCTGCTTGACGATGACTCGTTCGAGCATAATTCTGTTGACAAACGTTTTGTCGAAACGCCATTTTCTCGAATTTCGTCGACCCGCAAGGCCCGATTTCGACGCCGATTTGCTCCCCTCGACAAGTGCCTTGTCGACGGGCAGTTGCGTAGAGCTGAAACAACACTTCAATTTCGACGACTTAATCTTCTCGGAAATCGACCCGTCGAACAGAGATAAAAGTCCCAAAAGTCGCCGATGACCATGAAACGAACACCGTTGTGCTACGAAAAGCATGGCCGGCTTTGCCCAAGCGAGGGCGGGGCCTTTTCTCCTCGACAGATATATTTGACGTACCTTATGATCCTGTAAGCAAGACCATCTGCAGCTACTCGGAGCAGCAGCAGCCACTACTCCTCGAGGTTATCTGCAACGGGCGACGCCTCCAGGCACTACTGGACAGTGGTGCGTCCCACTTGGTGTGCGACCGCGGGACGTTGGAGAAAATTGGAGAATCCTCAGAGGAGACCCAATTTACAGCAACGACGGTGGACGGTACGAAGCTTCCCATCCACGGCGAGACAACATTGCAGCTGCAGATAGAGGCGTTGAGGTGGAAGCCGACGTTGCTGATCACGAACATCAAGGGATTATATTTCATCTTGGGGTAAGATTTCCTGAAGCGGTTCAACCTCGAGATAGACAGGGTCAACCGGAAGATCGAAGCCGTCAAGAAGTGGAAAGTACCGAAGAACGTGAAGGAGTTGCAGCCGTTCCTAGGCTTTGCCAACTACTACAACAGGTTCATGCCGCAGTACGCTAAGATAGCAGCGCCACTGACCAACCTACTAAAAAAGGATACGCCCTACAAATGGGATACTCCTCAACAACAAGCCATGGAGCAGCAAGAGACAGCACTGACCACAACGCCAGTACTCATCCTACCGGACCCAGACAAGGACTACGTGGTGGAAGCAGACGCAAGTGACCAAGCAGTCGAAGCAGTAGTGATGCAAAATCACGGACGACGTTAGCAGCCCATCGCCTACCTCAGTAAGAAGCTACACGGAGCAGAACTGAACTACCCAATCCATGACAGGGAAGCCTTAGCGATAGTCACAGCCTTCAAGGCGTGGAGGTGTTATCTAGAGGGTTGCCAAGACTAAAGTTTACCCTGACCACTGCAGCATCAAATACCAGCAGTCGCAGCCGACACTCTCACAACGACAGGTGCGGTGGGTGAACTTCTTGGAAACTCACTTCCATGAAGACATCGTCTACATGAGAAAAGTAGAAAGAGAATGAATGACTAAGGAATGGGAGTGATACAAATATGCAACCCTAGAAATGTGTACCCCATATGGGCTACCCCACTATAGCCTACACAATATTATAATTTGACACACCCCCATAGGCAAAGTGGGGGAGAACAAGGGGTCACAAGACCAGTCAAGCAAAGCAGACAAAGCTCAGGGTGGATCACAACGTCACCACACAGTCCGAGCACAAGGTCAAGGCCACAAGGCCAGTTCACATGCAGGAGTACACATATATACATAAGGCTAAACAAGCAAGAGCAGGTGCATATATATATAAGAGTACAAGCAAGGTCAAGGGGTGAGCAAGTGAAGCAAGACAGGCACAAGACCCAGCTGAGTGCAAAAGCGCTGATGATCACAAGGCGGAAGTGCCTTGGTGAAAACATCAGCAGTGTTGGCCTAAGAGGCCACGTAGGCAAGCCGCAACTGACCACGCTGCTGCAACTCACGAGCAAGAAAGTAGCGGAGAGCAATGTGCTTCGTTCTGTGCTCCAGGCGCTGCTCCCGACACAACGCTAGCATGGCCTTGTTGTCTACGTACAGCATCGGAGGAGAACGAGGCGGCTCTCCGAGGTCAGTCAGCAGGTAGGTAAGCCAGCGAAGCTCCTGTGCAGCCATGGCCCCTGCGTAGATCTCAGCCTCACAACTGGAGCCAAGAACAGAAGACGAGCGAGTAGCCCGCCACGAAACAGAGCCGGAACCAAGGCTGAAGGTGTAGCCCTGTGACGACCGCTGCGTAGCCTGGTCGTCTACCCAAGAAGCGTCCGCGTGCCCAGTGAGGACCACTGGACTCCGCCCTCCAAGCACTAGCCCCATGCCCGACGTACTGCACAAGTAGCGCAACACCCTCTTCGCTGCAGCCATGTGCTCTGGTCGGTGTCTCCCAGGAGCAACATAGCGTGCAAGAATGCTAAGAGGGCATGCAAGGTCAGGTCGTGTGCAGGTCATCAGGTACATGAGGCAGCCAACAAGCTCTGGGTACGGGCCACTCGACTCTACGGACTCATCCGAAGGCAGCGCTGAGAGCGAGTGGCGAGTAGACAGAGGAGTGGCCTGAGGCGAGGAGTACGTGAAGCCGAAGCGCTGAAGGACCTGCTGCACCATGTGTGACTGAGTCAGGGTAATGGTGCGGCGTGCTCTGTCCCGGGTGATCTGCAAGCCAAGGTAGCTGCGCAATTCACCCAGGTCTGTGCACGTGTGTCTCTTCTGCAGCTCGGACTTCACGTGGGCGAGTCCAGCAGTGTCAGCTGTGGCAAAGACCAAGTCGTCGACGTACACGGGGATGTAGAACGGCGGCAGAGAGGTGTCGGTGCGCAGAAACAGTGACGGGTCAGCAGTAGAGGGAGCAAACCCAAGAGCCGCAAGTGTAGTCCTCAGTGTGTCGTGCCACTCGCGTGGTGCCTGGCGGAGACCGTAGACTGGCTGTCGGAGGCTCCACTGGGTGCCAGGAGGGAAAGTCCCAGTGAAGCCAGGTGGACGGCGCAACCAGATCTCCTCGTGCAGGCTACCCTGCAGGAAAGCTGTGTTGAAGTCAAGAGAGTGAAGCTCGTAGTCGCGCTGAGCGGCTACGTATAGCAGCACCCGAAGAGTGTTCATCTTCGGGGTGGGAGAGAAGGTCTGAAAGTAGTCAACTCCCTGCCGCTGACTGAAGCCACGAGCCACGTACCGTGCCTTGAAGACACATGGAGAGCCCGGCGGCCGCTTCACCCTGAAGATCCACATGCCACTGATGATGTTCGCCCCAGAAATGGGAACCACGTCAATGTAGGTGCCTGTGGACTTCCAGGAAGCCATCTTTGCATCCATAGCTGCCCGCCACTGAGAGGAGTAGGGACCCTCTACGGCCTCCGCGTAAGAGCGCGGAGTCGGGATGTCTAGTGCATCCGGGTCTCCCTCAGGGGTAAGCAGTACGGACGCGAGATGAGGTGAAGCAGCAGCCAGACACTGGAACTCCTCCTGCCTGTCCTCAAGGACGTCCGTGCCAAGAGCACACTCACCCCCGACGGACGGAGGACAGACAGACGCAGACTCAGCAACAAGACTAGCAGCGTAGTCTAGACGACAGCGAGCAGCAAAGTCGACGAGCTCAGCAACAAGAGCAGACGTAGCAGTGGACTCAAAGAAGGGGTCAGTGACGAAAGTAGCAAGGAGACGCGTGACAGTAGGACTCGTAGCACGAAGAGAGTCCGACTCCAGGTCGGCAAGTGCAGGAAGAGAGGACTCAGGAGAAGAAGGCAAAGGGGCACACAGAGGAGCAGTGGACGGACGCAGAGACATCCGGTGCGTGCCAGGGACAGGAGGAGGTCGCTGACGCGAACTGCGACCACTAGTGCGAGCAGCACGAACAGGCGACGCAGGACGAGACGCAGGCTCACGACGCTCAGCAAGACCTCGAGTAGGACCAGTGTACGGAGAAGGAGAAGGCACTGGGGAGGCCGGGGGTAACTGTGACTGCGATTGGACAGGCGGTGGACACTCTAAGGGAGGAGGATGACCAAGAACCTGCTGAAGGAGCGGAACAAAGTACGGCCGAGGCCGCGCAGCGACCTGAGACGCAGCAGGGACAGCACCAGCACCCTCAGCGGCAGCACCAGCGTCAACATCACCTCCAGCTCCAGGACCCTACAGCAGCACCAGCAGCACCCGCAGCACGACCGCCGCCAGGACTGACAGCAGTAGCCTCAGCACCAACACCCTCAGCAGCTCCAACTCCAGTAGCACTGGCAGGACTAGCACCTCCGAGACCGGCGGCACCAGCACCCTCAGAAGCCGAAGAAGCACCAACTCCAGTAGTACGCCTCCAGCGCCGGGCAAACCACTCGCGCAGCTCCTGTGGAGAGAGTGGCTCCCGCCGAGACGAAGCACCCGGAGAACCACCAGGCCCAGCACCGCCAGACGCCACACGAGCAGGTCCAGCGGCCGTGGGCTCCGCACCCCCAGGCTCAGGAGCTCCAGACTCAGCACCCCCAGGCGAAGGACCCTCAGGCTCAGCACCCCCAGTCAAAGCACCCCCAGGCTCAGCACCCCCAGTCGTAGCACCCCCAGGCTCAGCACCCCCAGTCGCTGCACCCCCAGTCGCAGCACCCCTAGAGACAGCACCCCCAGGCTCAGCACCCGCAGCAGTACCAGAGTCACCAGCAACCTCGACCGGCTCGACGGCATCTACCTGGGACACACCTGAAGGGGCACGACCCTGAGGGGGGAGGGGGTCTACCGGGGGGGGACCTGGCACAAGGAAGTGCGGTGGTGGGGGGAGGGAAGGAGTGCGGTAGGGGAAGAGGCGGTAGTAGGGTACTGATTCGTCGAACATGACGTGTTGGGAGGACAGAACACGACGAGAGGTGGGGTGGTAGAAATGCCACCCAAGGGCGTCAGGGGGGAAGCCAAGGAAGACACAGGGAGCAGCACGAGGGGACAGCTTGTCCGCAGATAAGTCGCGGCCAAACGCCCGAGATCCCCAGATACGGAACGCAGACGCATTGCCGACCTTCCCCGTCCACAGCAAGGCTGGGGAGGTCTCCGACCTAGAGACCCTGGGGTGAAGGTTGATCTGATGCGCCGCGTACCGAACCGCAAACGACCACAGAAAATGGGGGGCAGCCGCATGCATCATGGACGTACGGGCAACGTCCATGACCATGCCAATGCGGCGCTCAGCAATCCCATTTTGCTGTGGAGAGTCCAGAAGCGTAAAGGTCAGGCGGATGCCTCGCGCACGACAGTAGGCTCGCAGAAGGCCAGAGGAGAACTCTCCGCCTTGGTCAGAGTGCAGACGCAGAACAGGAAAGTCCGAGCCGAAGCTCCTCCTGAGCTGGAGACGAGCTGCGTGGATCCAGTCAATCAACACCTCAGCGACATCACCTTTGCTGCGCAAGGGGAAGACTGTGGTGTAACGCGAGTAGTCGTCAACCACCAGTAGGAAGTAGCGCTCGTGACCCTGTCCACGGACGCGGGCCGGGCCCCACACGTCCATGTGAAGCGTCTGCAGCAGGGCCTCTGTCGGGGGAAACTGAGAGGACTGAGGGGCAGCCCGGAGCCGCCCCTCGACACAGGGGACACAGGAAGGACCAGTCCACGGAGGAAGGGGAGGGAGGGACCGGGGAAGACCAGAGACAAGGACACGGGAAGCCATGCCTCGGAGACGAGGCAGGGAGGGGTGACCAAGACGGTGGTGCCAGACAGGAGGCGACACGAGCAGGGGGCAGACTCAGGACCAGACCTGGACGCTGCAGTAAACACCTGACCCGACGCAGCTACCTGACCAGACGCAGTGACTGGAGGAGACGCAGTGGTCAGTGTGTATAGGCTCGACCCCGGCCGACGTGTAAACGTGGCCAGGTGTCGGCCTGTGCGAGCGTCCGTGCAGTGGGTCACCCGCTGACTCGCAGGAGTGAACTGGTGAACCCCCGCATCCTGCAGGTCAGCACCACTCACCAAGTTCGTAGAGAACGAGGGGAGGTAAAGACCAGACAAGGTGCCAGAGGGGGCAGCCGGACACGGGAGGACAGTGGAGAAGTGAGAGAGGACAAGACCCCCAGAGGGGTCTGCCAGGGAGACTGCAACTGGCCGACCAAGCGGCGTGAGTGTGGTGCGGTCTCGAAAGAAGGAGCGAGAATCCCCTGAGTCAAGTGTGAAGGTGAGGGAGGCCGAAGCCGACGTGGTACGTGAGAGCGCAGACTCACCAGCACCTGAGGGCGCGGACGCACTGGCACCTAGAGCAGCAGCCTCACCAGTACCAGCCTCACCAATGCCCAGGTCGGACGGGAAACACCGGTAACAGTCACCCTCATCACTAATAGTCACAGCATACATGGCAGCAAGGATAGCATCAAAGTCAAGATCAAAGATAGCTACACCTGCCCTAGACAGCTCTCCCCAGCGGGGGATCTCACTAGCCTCCGGGAACTGCTGACGCCAAGCGTCCGTCAGGCGGCCAAAGCAGCGCTGGGTGGGGTGAGCACCCCCACACTGCTCACCCGCAAGGTCGCCGTAGCGAAGGACGTAGGTGCACGGGCCAAAACCCCCAACACGCTGACGCTGCGTGTACCACTCACGGAGCTGCTGAGGAGGGGGGATGTCCCGAGAACGCTGCTGCTGCTGCTGCTGCTGCTGCTGCTGCTGGTGCCGACCACTCCCGGAGCCGCTCCGCTGAGAAGAACCACCCCGACCAGCTCCACCTCCACCACCGCCGCCTCCACCTCCGCCGCCACCGCCGCCTCCGCTCCCACCGCTACCGCCACCGCCGCCTCCGCCTCCGCCGCTGCCACCACCACCTCCACCCCCGCCACCACCCCCACCGCCACCCCCACTCCCCCCGCGGCCTCCACCGCCACCTCCACCACCCCCGCTAGCCCCACCCGCGCCCTTGCCCCCCTTGCCCTTGCCAGAGCGGCGTCTCCCGCTAGGGGCAGACGCCGCACCGACCGACTCAAGACCAACGAGGTCGGCCGCAGCAGCAGAGGCGACAGAGGGCAACAGGGGGGAAGGGGAACACCCCTCAAAGATGGGGGTGCGAGGGTCACCACGAGAGGCTCCTACAGCGACTATGCTCTTCTCCGCCGCTAGGAGGGCCTTCTCTAGGAGGTCAACAGTGAGAGTGGTGGGACAGACTGAGAGGAAGTGGTCCCTGACTACATGAAGGGAGTCAGGGAGGCGGGTGACTATATAATAGAGAGTGATGTACATGGGGGGGGGTTCTTGGCGCAGAACTCAGCAAGAAGTGCGGCGCGGTAGCGAGTGTCACTAGTGCGGAGGTGCGTAATGAGGTCAGCGACTGTGGGAAAGGCAACAAGGTCAGGAAAGAGGTACGGTAGCATGAGGCGGCTCAGTGCAGCAGTGGCAGGGGAGGAGTAGCGTGCAACGACAGCGTCGTACAAGGTCTGAGCACTCTTGTACTGGCTAAAGTGCGCGCGCTCAGTGGTAGGCAGGTGGCGACGCACAGCAAGACGTGCAGCAGCATCGCGAGTGGCCCACTGGGAGCGAACAGTGGCGTCGGCATCGGCAGCAGGGGCAGGGGAAGCACCAGAGGTGAGGTCAAAGAGGGAAAGACCGTCTGCCCTATCGCACTGTAGGAAAAGCTGCAGGTCATCCACCCAAACCTCAAAGTCAATGGCTCGACCCTCACCGTCAAAAGCGAGAACACTGGGGGTAGCCATGACAACAGTGGACTAGCAGTACCAATTGTAGGACAGGGGCAGTGCAGTGACAGAAGCGCTGCTCTCACCAGGCAGGGCGGGTCGGGCAGCTCAGCGGTACAGCAGCACGGCAACACGGCTGCTCGGACGGCACAGCAGCAACTGCGGCTCCGTGGTACCAGCGGCTCGGCTCCTCAGGCGGCTCGGGCGGCTCAGGCGGCTCGGGCGGCTCAGGCGGCTCGGGTGGCTCGGGCGGCTCGGGCGGCTCGGGCGGCTCAGGAGAGTCGGGCGGCTCGGGCGGCTCGGGCAGCTCGGGCAGGTCGGGCGGCTCGGGAGGCTCGGGCGGTTCAGGCGGCTCGGGCGGCGCGGGCGGTGTAGGGCGGCAGGGCCGCTGGTGCGAGGGGCGGCTGGGCCGCTGAGAAGGGCGGCGAGGAGGCTGCGGAAGGGCGGCGGGGCCTCTGAGTAGGGCGGCGGGGCCGCTGAGCAGGGCGGCGGTGCCGCTGAGGAGGAGGGCGGCGGGGCCGCTGAGTAGGGCGGCGAGGCCGCTGTGACTGGCGGCGGGGCCGCACTAAAGGGCGGCGGGGCCGAAACGAAGGGCGGCGGGGCCGCTAAGGGAAGGGGCCGCTAGGGCGTAGGGGGCCGCTAGGGCGGCTAGGCGAGGTGAGAGCCCGGAGCGCGACTCGGGCGGAGCGCGCTTCGGGCAGGAGAGAAAAAAAAATGAAACTCGATGTGGTGGGCCCTAGGCACAGTTCCCAAAGGGGAACCTGCTCTGATACCATGAGAAAAGTAGAACGAGAATGAATGACTAAGGAATGGGAGTGATACAAATATGCAACCCTAGAAATGTGTACCCCATATAGGCTACCCCACTATAGCCTACACAATATTATAATTTGACACTACAAACCCAGGCCACACAAAATAGCGGACGCGTTGAGCCTCCCTGAACATGTAGCAGGCATCCAGCTCGACGGGATGAACCCTCTACTCAAGGGTCTTTTCCAACATGGATACTCCGTGGATGCATAGATTACTACAGCAGAAAAACAGAAGTTGTTACAGAGGGAAGACTTAGCTGTAAGAAAGGGAACAGGAAATATTTGGATACCGAACTATGCCCCGCTCCGACAGATCTTAATGGAGGAGTTCCACGATGTGGCATATGCGGGACATTTCGTGAGCAACAAAGACATTAGCGGGAATAGCAAAGTATTACTACTAGCCGTGGATGGCAGCAGACGTGCAGAAGTTCATCACCTCTTGCGACACGTGTCAGCGGATGAAGAGTAGCAAGCAGAAAAAAGCAGGATTACTTCATCCTCTACCCGTACCGGAGCAGCCATGGCAAGTCGTCAGCCTAGACTTGATCACTAAGCTACCTTCGACCTCACGAGGGCATGACGCTATACTCGTGGTGATCAACAAGTTCTCTAAAATGGGACACTTCATCCTGACCAACGCCACGGCTATAGCTGAAGCAACTGCTCGCCTCTTCTTCGACCGCGTCATCACCATCTACGGCATCCCCGCTACACTCATCTCGGACAGAGACCCAAAGTTCACAATTAAATTCTTGAGGGAACTCATGGGTTTGTTGGGGACTAAGCTTGCGATGTCTTCAGCATACCACCCCCAGACTTACGGACAGACTGAGAGACTCAATCAGGTGGTTGAACAGTTACTGCGCACAACTTGCGAAGAAAACATCAGCCACTGGGATCTATAGTTACCAACGCTTGAGTTCGCTTACAACAACGCTTCACCTGCGGCCACTGGAAAATCTCCTTTCTTCCTGTGTTACGGACGAGAACCACTTACACCACAGCAGCCAACCACACCGGCACACGTCCAAGCCGCACATAACTTTGTTAACACCATGCAGCAGCTATGGGAGAAGACTCAGCGACGCCTCACCACGATGCAGACCTCCCAGAAGCAATATGTCAATCGCGAGCGACGTGATCACACCGTGGCAGTCGGAGATCAGGTGCTTCTCGACACGCGCAACTTGAACCTGTCTCACCTACCATCCAAGCTCCGGCCTCGCTTCTGTGGTCCTTTTCACGTTGAGGCACAGGTGATACCAGTAACATTCTGCTTGCGCTTACCTACTACATGGAAGTTTCACAACGCTTTCCATGTTCAGCTACTGAAGCCCTACAAGGACCCCAACCAGCAGTTCCAGGGACGCCAGCTACCGCCACCACCACCTGTTCTCGTACAGGATGAACCAGAGTACAAGGTGGAACGAGTGCTCGCTCATCGATGCAGATGCGGCAACACGCTCGAGATTCTGATACGCTGAAAGGGATACGATCCGTCTGAGGACAATTGGGTTGTAGAAGCTGATATGGGCAACGCACGCTGTGCTCTCAAGGACTACAAAGTAAAGCAGGGTGTTTCTTACGCCACCCAGCTTTGAGGGGAGGACGAGTGAGAGTACGACGGCTTATGCTGGCTCTGCTAGCTTGCATGAACTTTATTATGCTATTACTAGCTTAGGTTTTATTTATCATGCATAGATATGCTTGATTTCCTAGGTTAGGTGCAATCCTAAATGTTATTATAGTTATAGCACTGAACCAGGTTACGTGTCTATTCGGTTTCCACCGAATTGCTTTCTACCGAGTTCGGGAAGGTTCTGTTCGGGACGCTTCGCGACCCCAAGAACATTCGCATTACACCGGGATTACTTGCCTTGTGTCGAGCCTATAGATAGCCTCGCCTTGAGCCCAGGTGAATCATTGAATAGATTTCTCTTTCCTGAACCAGATCCTCACAACGGTGGTGATGAAGAGTCGTGCTGTTTGGTTGATATAGATTTCTTGCATGCAGCGAAATGGACCATTTTCGTGAGCCGATCGACGATGACCAGGATCGCATCATTCCCACTTGTTCCAGCCAGTAACCCTGTGACGAAGTCCATCGTCACTTGCTGCCAACCACGCTCTGGGGGTGATATCGGCTGCAATTGTCCTGCCGGTCGTTATCGTTACGACTGCATGAGCTGGCAGGTGGGACACGATGCCACGTATCGTTGCACGTCAGTCAGCATCTCGGGCCAATAATAATACCGCTGCAGCTGCTATCGCGTTTTTTCGATCCCGAAATGTCCCAAGGTAACTCCGTCGTGAGCCTCTTATAGTAGTAATTCCCGTAGTAAGGTATAGCCTGGTACCCAGATGCGATCGGTGCTAGCTTTTACGTAATACACCCTTGTGCTACTGCAAACTGCTGCGATTTTCATCCTGTGAAGAACGGGTCTTTTTGGTAACTGGGGGTGAATAATCCCGTGAGTAGTGGGCTGGTCTAGGCGAGTAGTATTGCATGTAGCTGGGAAGTCGGGCGGGTCAGTGTATCGGCAATAGCACCCTTTTTGTAGGTGACCGTGTAGTAGAAGTTCGACCAGACGAAGTCGAGCCAGCGGATCTGTCATGGGTTGAGGTGGGGTTGTGCGCGGAGGTACTGTAGTGATCTGTGGTCTGTCCGTACTGTCACGTATGCGCCAGTCAAGTAGCAGTGCCACACTTTGAACGCGTGCACGATCGCGAGCATTTCGCGGTCGTGTATCGGGTAACTTTTCTCGTGTGGGTGCTGTCGAAATCCCAGCCACTAGACCATTGGGATCAAAGGGCTTTGTCAAACTTATATCCTATGCTATAGTCTGTGTAGGCTGTAGTGGGGTAGTCAATATGGGGTACAACACTTCTAGGTTTTCCTACTTGTACCCACCTGCTTGCTAGTTCATTCCCTCCTCAATTCTCACATGGTATAGAGCAGGTTCCCTAGTGGGAACTTCCTAGGGCCCACCACTGAACATCGATTTTTTTTTCCTGCCCTAAGATCGAGTCACCCCTGATCGAGGCGCGCCCTGTGTGCCGCCCTTGGCGGCCCTCCCCCTCTCTCACGGCCCCTCGCGACCCCGTCGCCGCCCTTCTAGCAGCCCGTCGCGCCGCCCTCAGCGGCCCCCCTCCTCCACGGCCCCGTCGCCGCCCTATCGCGGCCCCGTCGCTGCCCTCTCGCGGCCCCATCGCCGCCCTATCGCGGCCCTAACGCCGCCCTATCGCGGCCCCGTTGCCGCCCTATCGCGGCCCCGTCGCCGCCCTCTCGAGGCCCCGTCGCCGCCCTATCGCGGGCCCGTCGCCTCCCTCTCGCGGCCCCATCATCGCCGTTCGCGGCCCCGTCGCTGCCCTGCACCCGCCCCTCGCGGCCTTGTTGCCGCCCTCTCGCGGCCGCGTCGCCGCCCTTTAGCGGCCCCCCCTCCCCGTCGCCGCCCTCTTGCGGCCTCCTCGCCGCCCCTCCGCGGCCCCGTCGCCGCCCCTAAGCGGCCCCGACGCCGCCTCCTACGCGGCCTCGACGCCGCCTCTACCAAGCCGCCCAGCAGCAGAGCCGCCAAGCCGCCCAGTAGCAGAGCCGCCGAGCCGCCCAGCCGCCGAGCCGCCCAGCCGCCGAGCCGCTAGCTGCCGAGCCGCCCGACAACCGAGCCGCCCAGCAGCCGAGCCGCCGAGCCGCCCAGCAGCCGAGCCGCCTTGCCGCCAAACCGCCCAGCAGCCGAACCGCCGAGCACCCGACCGCCAAGCCGCCCAGGAGCCGAGCCGCTGAGCCGCTACCAGTCCTACCGACGCGCCCCGGCCCTACTTACTCGTACTGGTGAGCCCACTCCTTGCTAGACCTCTGCAGTCATGGCCACCCCCAGTGTTCTTACCTTTGACACTGAGGGCCGTGCTATTGACTTAGAGGTCTGGGTTGATGACCTCCAGCTGTTCCTCCAGTGCGATAGGGCAGACGGCCTCTCTCTGTTCGACCTCACCTCTGGTGCCTCCCCTGCCCTGCGTGCTACTGCTGACAGCACTGTTCGCTCACAGTGGGCGACACGCGATGCTGCTGCCCGTCTTGCTGTGTGTCGCCACTTACCGACCACTGAGCGTGCACACTTTAGCCAGTACAAGAGTGCTCAGACCTTGTACGACGCTGTAGTTGCACGCTACTCACTCTTGCCACTGCTGCACTGAGCCGCCTCATGCTACCGTACCTCTTCCCTGACCTTGCTGCCTTTCCCACAGTCGCTGACCTCATTACGCACCTCCACACTAGTGACACTCGCTACCGCGCTGCGCTTCCTGCTGAATTCTGCGCCAAGAACCCCCCCTCCATGTACATCACCCTCTACTACATAGTCACCCAGCTCCCTGACTCTCTTCGCTTAGTCAGGGACCACTTCCTCTCAGTTTGCCCCACCACTCTCACCGTTGACCTCCTCGAGGAGCGCCTCCTAGCAGCAGAGAAGAGCATAGTCGCTGTAGGAGCCTCTCGTGGTGACCCTCGCACCCCCGTCTCTGAGGGGTGTTCCCCCTCCCCCCTCTTGCCCTCTGTTGCTTCTGCTGCTGCTGCCAACCTCGTTGGTTTCTACGGGGTCGGCGCTGCGTCTGCCCCTAGCGGGAGACGTCGCACCGGCAAGGGCAAGGGGGGCAAGGGTGCTGGAGGGGCTAGCGGGGGCGGTGGAGGTGGTGGTGGAGGCAATGGAGGGGGTGGGGGTGGTGGTGGGAGTGATGGCGGGGGTGGCGACGGCGGTAGCAGCAATGGAGGCGGCATAGGCGGCGGTGGTGGCGGAGGGAGCGGAGGCGGCAGAGGTGGCGGAGGCGGCGGAGGTGGCGGAGGCGGCGGAGGCGATGGCGGCGGCGCCGGTGTAGCTGGTCGCGACTCTGCGCATAGGAGTGGGTCCGGTGGTGGTCCGCGCCAGCAGCAACAGCGCAGTCGTAAGACCCTGTCCCCTCAGCATCTTCGTGAGTGGTACGCTGTGCGTCAGCGCGGTGGGGGTACTGGTCCCTGCACCTACGTCCTCCGTACCGGCGACCGGGCTGGTGAGCAGTGCGGGGGCCCGCACTCCACCCAGCGCTGCTTCGGCCGCCTGACGGACGCGTGGCGTCACCAATTCCCTGATGCCTCAGAGATCCCTCGCTGGGGAGATCTGTCTAGGGCGGGGGTTGCCATCTTTGATCTTGACTATGATGCTATCCTTGCTGCCATGTATGCTGTGACTACTAGTGTTGAGGGTGACTGTTACCTGTGTGTACCGCCTGACCCGGGCATTGAGGCTACTACTCTAGGTGCTGGTGAGGCTGCTGCTCTAGGTGTTAGTGCTTCTGCTGTCAGACTTTATATTATTTATATTTGTAACTGCCTGTAGCTGTAGTTAGTGTAGTTATTGCAAATTTTGTTAGGTGGTGCACCCTTTTGTTTCCTATACTATATGTTCTTTGAACCTATAGTGAAACTCACTTTTCTCCTTTCACAACTCTCTCGACTCTCCCCCCTTGGGCCCAACTCACTCGATACCTAAGTTGGGCCTAGGCTCCTAAGCCTAGGCCCTTACGTTCTAATTATTTTAACATGGTTGTCAGAGCAGGTTGGTCCTGGCCTGTGGGCCCGACCAAAGCTTCCGCTGCTGAATTTCTGGTCACGCGCCTCGGGCGCGTGACGTTTTTATTTTCTACCCGTCGCGGACCCGCCCCCTTTGGCGCCCGCGGCGGTGCTCTTGGCGCCCGCGGACCCGCCTCTGGCGCCCGCGGCGGTGCCCCTTGCCGTCGCGGACCCGCCCCTGGCGCCCGCGGCGGTGCTCTTGGCGCCCGCGGACCCGCCTCTGGCGCCCGCGGCGGTGCCCTTTGCCGTCGCGGACCTGCCCCTGGCGCCCGCGGCGGTGCCCTTGGCGCCCGCGGCGGTGCCCTTGGCGCCCGCGGACCCGCCTCTGGCGCCCGCGGCGGTGCCCTGCGCCATCGCGGACCCGCCCCTGGCGCCCGTGGCGGTGCCCTTGAGCCGCCGCGGACCCGCCCCTGGCGTCTGCGACGGTGCTCTCCGCACCTACATTCCCTGAAGCCGCCCCTGACACCACTGCACCGACACCTCTTCGCCGCTCTGCGGCTTTCTTCCTTCCCACCCCCCTCCTCCTTTGTCTCCCTGCAGCCGCGGGGAGGAGGGTATGGGGGTGGAGGGTGTTGGAGTGTGGGTCGTACCCTTCCCTTCCCCTCCTCCTCCGTTTGTTCCCACTGCTGCAGCTGCCGCTGGGGGGGAGGGTGTGAGGGTGTGGGGGAGCAGGGGGAGAGGCGCCGGGGTGACGGGTGTGAGGCAACCAGCAGCCGTCCCTCCACCTCTCCTCTCTTCCCCCCCTCTCTACTGCTCCTGCAGCAGTGTGGGGGAGGGGAGGGAGGAGGGTGAGGTGATGGAGGGGGTGACCAGTTAGTGTCTGCCCGCCTGCAGTACCTGCTGTTGCTTGGTTATTATCTTGCTTGTGTTGCTTGTGTACCCCTGCAAGTTGTGTTCTGCACAAACTTCTGCTGCAGGCAGTTATGGGGGAGTGTCAGACTTTATATTATTTATATTTGTAACTGCCTGTAGCTGTAGTTAGTGTAGTTATTGCAAATTTTGTTAGGTGGTGCACCCTTTTGTTTCCTATACTATATGTTCTTTGAACCTATAGTGAAACTCACTTTTCTCCTTTCACAACTCTCTCGACTCTCCCCCCTTGGGCCCAACTCACTCGATACCTAAGTTGGGCCTAGGCTCCTAAGCCTAGGCCCTTACGTTCTAATTATTTTAACATCTGCTGCCCCAGGTGCTAGTGCGTCTGCTGCCCCAGGTGCTGGTGAATCTGCTCTCTCAGGTACTACGTCGGCTCAGGCCTTACACACCTTCACCCTTGACTCGGGTGCGTCAGGCTCCTTCTTTCGAGACCGCACCACGCTTACGCCGCTCAGTCGGCCGGTTGTTGTCTCCCTGGCGGACCCCTCTTGGGGTTCCTGTCCTTGCTAGCTTCTCCACTGTCTTACCGTGCGCGGCAGCCCCCTCTAGAACCCTGTCTGGTCTCTACCTCCCCTCGTTCTCTACGAACTTGGTGAGTGGAGCGGACCTACAAGATAGG
This sequence comes from Closterium sp. NIES-65, assembly GCA_948144175.1. Lineage (NCBI taxonomy): Eukaryota > Viridiplantae > Streptophyta > Zygnematophyceae > Desmidiales > Closteriaceae > Closterium > Closterium sp. NIES-65. Next base: position 83,631 of record CANXME010002238.1, on the reverse strand, counting down.
GGGGTTGACCAGTTCACTCCTACGAGTCAGCGGGTGACCCACTGCACGTGTGCTCAGACAGGCCGACACTTGGCCACGTTCACCCGTTAGCCAGGGTCGAGCCTGTACACCCTTACTACTGAGTCTCCTCCGGTTGCTGAGTCTGGCCAGGTAGCTGCGTCGAGTCAGGTGTTTACTGCAGTGTCCAGGTCTGGTCCTGAGTCTGCTCCCTGCTCGTGTCGTCTCCTATCCCACCAGACTCTCCTCTTACACCACTGTCTTGGTCACCCCTCCCTCCCTTGTCTCCGAGGCATGGCCTCCCGTGTCCTTGTCTCTGGTCTCCCCCGGTCTCTCCCTCCCCTACCTTCGGGGCCTGGCCCTACCTGCGTCACCAGCGTCGAGGGGCGACAGCGCGCCGCCCCTCACTCCTCCGAGTTTCCTCCGATAGCGGCTCCGCTGCAGACTCTCCACATGGACGTGTGGGGCCCCGCCCGCGTCTGTGGCCAGGGTCACGAGCGTTACTTCCTGTTGGTGGTTGACGACTACTCGCGTTACACCACAGTCTTCCCCTTGCGCAGCAAGGGTGACATCACTGAGGTGTTGATCGACTGGATCCGCGCAGCTCATCTCCAGCTCAGGGAGAATTTCGGCTCGGACTTTCCTGTTCTGCGTCTGCACTCTGACAGAGGCGGGGAGTTTTCCTCTGCCCGTCTGGGAGCCTTCTGTCGTGCACAGGGCATCCGCCAGACCTTCACGCTTCCGGCCTCTCCACAACAAAATGGGATTGCTGAGCGCCGCATTGGCATGGTCATGGACGTCGCTCGTACGCCCATGATGCATGCGGCTGCCCCCCATTTTCTGTGGCCGTTTGCGGTTCAGTACGCAGCGCATCAGCTCAACCTTCAGCCCCGGGTCTCCTTGCCAGAGACCTCCCCCACCTTGCGGTGGACGGGGAAGGTTGGCGATGCGTCTGCGTTTCGGGTCTGGGGATCTCGGGCGTTTGTCCGCGACTTGTCTGCGGACAAGCTGTCCCCCCGTGCTGTTCCCTGCGTCTTCCTTGGCTTCCCCCCTGACGCGCCTGGTTGGCAGTTTTACCACCCCACCTCGCGCCGTGTTCTGTCCTCCCAGGACGTCACCTTTGACGAGTCGGTGCCTTACTACCGTCTCTTCCCCTACCGCACTGCGCCCCTCCCCCCGCCGCCGCTCTTCCTTGCACCAAGTCCTCCCTTGGTAGACCCCCTCTGTCACAGGATCGAATTCTCAATCGAAACTTGTCACTAAAACTGAATACAAGGCCTATTTATACTCGGAAAGTACAAGGATAAACGAGATAAAACGAACCTTCGGGAACACACCCTTCCCGATACTACAATCACAAGTGCGCATAAGCACGCAAGTCTATTGGCACTTGGGATTACGCCCAGATTACACTGTATACACCACTGTTGGCGCTGTCGGTGCGGTATAATAGGTATGTCGGTGGGAAAAGTAGGAAATAAGAGAAATAAATAGAAGGCTCTAGAGAATAGAATAGTAGGTCGATTGAGATGAGATAAAGACCAAAATAAAGAGGAGAAAAGGGAGAATAGGATAACGGAAAAATATAATAGCGAGAAAATATTATAACGGGGACGTCCTCTCACACTTCCCCCCCTCAAAGCTGGGTGGTAGAAGTAACACCCTGCTTGACAAGGTAGTCCTGTAGAGGACGGCGGGCATTATCCATGTCGTGTTCAGGTACCCAGGTATCCTCGGAAGGATCATAGCCTTTCCAACGAATCAAGAGCTCCAAGGTGCCGCTACGTCGTCGTCGGTGTGCCAGAACGGCTTTGACTTCGTACTCGGGTTCCCCATTAACGATCACTGGCAGTGGCGGCGGCGGTTGGCGACCTTTGAAGACCGTGTTTGGGTCCCGATAGGGCTTGAGAAGTTGAACATGGAAGGCATTGTGAATTCTCCAGGTAGCTGGTAAACGCAAGCGGAAGGTTACTGGAGTGACCTGCGCCTCGACGAGAAAAGGTCCGCAGAAGCGAGGTCGGAGCTTAGACGGAAGATGGCTAATGTCGAGATTGCGTGTATCCAGAAGCACCTGATCGCCAATCTGGATGGAATGATCGTTGCGACTCCGATCAGCGAGCTTCTTTTGTTGCTGCTGGATAGTCAGAAGACGTTTATGCGTGCGCTCCCACAATTGGTGCATAGTGGAAATGAAGTCATGTGCGGGTTGCACCGTGGCGGGTACTGTTGGTTTCTGAGGCGTGAGTGGGTTGCGATCGTAACAGAGGAAAAAAGGAGTTTGCCCTGTTGCGGCGTGCGTGGCGTTGTTATACGCAAACTCGAGAACCGGCAGATGTGCATCCCATTTAGAGATATCGTCCTTACACGCTGCTCGCAGAAGCTGATCGACAATCTGGTTGAGGCGCTCTGTCTGACCATCCGTTTGGGGATGATAGGCTGATGACATGGCGAGTTTGGTCCCCATGAGCGACATGAGCTCCTTCCAGAATTTACTCGTGAATTTCGGGTCTCTGTTGGAGATCAGCGTGGTTGGAATGCCATGTTGCGAGATGACGTAGCGGAAGAATATTTGCGCTGTCTCCTCGACGCGAGCCGTTGTGTGTGTCGGAATGAAGTGTCCCATTTTGGAGAATTTGTCGATGACGACTAGAATGGCGTCGTAACCAGCTTTGGTAGGTGGTAACCCGGTGATGAAGTCGAGGCTAACCACTTGCCAAGGCTGTTCAGGGACTGGAAGAGGCTGTAGTAATCCTGCTTTCTTCTGTTTGCTGCTCTTCATCCGTTGGCATGTGTCGCACGAGGTGACGAATTTTTGTACGTCATCCGCCATGTGGGGCCAATAATAATGCTTCGCAATACCGGCAAGCGTCTTGTTACTACCGAAGTGGCCCGCGTAGAGAACATCATGATATTCTACGAGCAGTAACTGGCGTAAGGGAAGGTAATTAGGTACCCATATTTTTGTGGAGCCCTTTCGGTATGCGATGTCTTGATCCCAATGTAGAAGATGGCGCTTTTCTGCTACAGAGACTTCGGGGTCGATGCTGTATCCATGCGTGAAGAGTCCCTTCAGAAGTGGGCTCATGCCATCGATTTGTAAGGCGGCAACGTGTGCAGGGCGACTCAGTGCGTCTGCCTTGTTCTTGTGCCCCGGCTTATACACGATGTCGTAATGGAAGTGGGTTTCGAGAAAGTCAATCCACTGGACCTGCCGCCTGGAGAGTGTTGGTTGGGTCTTCAGGTACTTGAGGCTACAGTGGTCGGTGTAGACAGTCGTTTTTCTTCCTTCAAGATAACACCTCCATGCCTTAAATGCGTTGACGATGGCGAGGGCCTCTTTGTCATGGATGGGGTGATTGAGTTCTGCCCCGTGAAGTTTTTTACTGAGGTATGCAATGGGTTGTAGTCCCTTCCCTTGATGCTGCATGAGTACTGCGCCCACTGCTCGATCGCTAGCATCGGCCTCGATGACATAGTCAAGTTCAGTGTCTGGCAGGATAAGAACAGGTGCGGACGTGAGTGCAGTTTTAAGTTGTTCCACGGCTTCCTGGTGCTTTGCCTCCCATTGATATGGTGTATTCTTCTTCAACAGGTTCGTTAATGGTGCGGCAATCTTGGCGTAGTTCGGTACGAACCGGTTGTAGTAGTTGGCGAATCCAAGGAACTGTTGTAACTCCTTCACGTTCTTAGGGGTCTTCCACGTTCGCACTGCTTCGATCTTCTTAGGATCCACGTGAACTCCTTGAGCGCTCACCATATGTCCAAGGAACTGGACTTTTTTCAACGCAAACTCGCTCTTGGATAGTTTCACGTAGAAGCGTTCTCGTCGAAGAATTTCAAACACCCGTCGTAGATGCTCAACGTGTTGCTTCATATCTTTCGAGTAGATCAGGATATCGTCCAAATATACCACCACGCACTCGTCCAGAAGGGGCCGAAGGATGTGGTTCATTTCCGCCTGAAATGTGGCTGGTGCGTTAGTGAGTCCGAATGGCATCACGAGATACTCGTATGACCCGTACCGAGTTCGAAAAGCGGTTTTGTGGATAGAGTTGTCCGCCATACGAATTTGCCAGTATCCCGATCTGAGGTCGAGCTTGGAGAATACCGTAGCACCGCGAAGTTGATCGAGTAAGTCGTCGATCCGTGGTATCGGGTATTTATTTTTTACAGTCTGCTTGTTCAAGGCTCGGTAGTCGATGCACATTCGCAGACTTCCGTCTGGCTTCGGAGTGAAGAGAACTGGAGCTCCGTACGGCGAAGTCGAAGGTCGAATCAGCCCTTTATCCAGGAGATACTCTATTTGTTTTTTCATATCGGCAAGCTCTGTCGGGCTCAGCCGGTATGGTGCTCGGAACGTTGGCTTGGACCCCGGCTCTTCTATGATCTCGTGTTGATGCGACCGGTATGGCGGTAGTTGATCAGGTAAATCGTCAGGGAGAACGTCCTGGAACTCTTCAAGAATTTTCTTGACTGCTGGAGGAAGTTCCTGGGTCTGCTTCTCTCCGTTGTCTGCCTCGTTGACTATCGCCATGAATCCCGCCGTGGTCCGTTTGACGTCCTTTTCAAAGCGTGCGAGTGTCTCGACTGGAATATTTCCCGTGTCGTCCCATTTGGGAAGGCTGATTTTTCTCCCGTTGTTGTTAATGTTGGCCGTCCGGTTAACCCAGTTGATCTCGGGGTTGAACTTTTTAAGAAAGTCTCTCCCGAAGAGTACGTCGAGTCCTTTGATATTTGTGACGGGGAGAGCAGGCTTCCATCGAAGGGGTCCAATCTGGAGTAGCAACCGTGTTTCCCCGTAGATAGGTAGCTTACTGCCATCCACCATCGTTGCAGAGAAGCTTGAGGACTTGATGTCACTTCCGAGTCGATCGATTGCCTTTTTGTCATAGACGCTGTGCGACGCCCCGCTGTCCACAATGCTTGGAGGCGCTGTCCGTTGCAGATCACCTCGAGCAGAGTGGTGAGCGTTGCTCGGAGTACCCAAAAATAGTCTCATTAATAGGATCATAGGGTACATCCCAATATTCAGTACACACCGTGGTTCCACTGCTTTCTTCTGGACAACTAGCTGTCAGAATATTATCTTATTGTTCTAGCCTGTAGTGGGGTGCTCTATAGCGAGTACAACCCTTCTAGGGTTTGCTATTTGTATCCTCATTCTTGCTAGTTCAATCCTCTTTCTTCTTCTAACTTTTGACACTAGCTGGCCTGGGCTGCGTGGAGAAAGGCTCTTCTCCAACGCCAGGAGTAGAGGTAGTAACCGTACAAGTTGACCCTGAGGGGGTGGATCCGGTCGACGCCTGCGATCCACTGGATGCATCCTGGAGGGGTTTTCGGAGTTTCTGCAGCTTCTTTTGAACTCCCAGCTGCCTCTTCAGCTGCTTCAGCTCCATAGACTTCTTCCTTGGGGAGTGGAGAGTCGTCTTGGGCTGGTTCCGGGAGAGGACGTTGACGCCGTGAAAAGGTCTACTCCTTTCCACACTCCTTAATTTTTTCCCCAGCTCCGTAGGCACCGGTACCACTTCTTTAATTGTCTGCTTCCTGTGGAGTTCTTCCCGGAATTTGTTTATGGCTCCGGACCCGCGAAAATCGCCAGTCTTCATTCAAGCATCTTTGAAAGATAACTTTAACGAATTCTGTTTTTTTCCGGGGTCGAATTGGAGAGTTCCCGTCTTGGTCGAGTCTGTTTTCGCGGAGGTTTTCTTTTCCTCGGCGAATTCCTCTGACAAATTTCGGTCAAGGCGCTTGGGATTTCGCCCTTGATTCTCCAAATCTCGCGCCCAATGCTGTCCTTCAATTTCGATTCGGTCCAGATTGCGCTGACGCTTTCGGATCTGTTTTTTCTCGCCAGCACGATCAGCAATCACTGGCGAGATCCGTTTTTTGACTTTTTGTTTTTAGTTTCGCCACTCCCACGAGCTCGGAATGCCGCACGTGCTGATTTCATGTGAAAACAGTCGACAATGCGATGTCCGTTTCCGCCGCAAAATTCGCAAAGTGTTTTGTTTTTTGCAGGACGTGAACTCGCGTCGAATTTGTCGACTTCCATGGGGTCGGCGAACGTGGTTGAAGCCGAGCGATCCCCTTGTCGTGATCCGACGACGTGGGGTCGTCGTGTCCCGGAGTTGACCAAGTCAAAACGCTCCGCGGCCGATACGATTTCGCTGTAGCTGCTGCAATTCGCTGCTGCAACCTGGCGCCGAATGTCAGTTTTCAGCCCCGCGATGTAGGACTGAATTTTTTCGCCCTCGGTAATGTCGGAGTGCGATTACAAAATTCCTCCATCTGCTGCGTGTATTGCGTGACACTCCCGTATTGCCTATGGTGATGTAATTTTTTGCGCGCAATATAAGTGGAATTAATCGGCTCAAAACGTTTGAGAAGGTCTGCCCGGAACTGCTGCCACGTGGCTTCGCCCTGGAAAATGCTACTGTTGCTTCCGAGCCACTCGAGAGCAGGACCGCGCATCAACGTTGTCGCAAGACGAATTTTCTCGCCGTCGTACTCCGTTGTCGTCCATCCGATCGCCGCGAAATAAATTTCCATCGTCGCGAGCCACCGCCTGACGTCGGATTTTCGATCGCTAGGGTCGAACGATTCCGGCGAGCGAAGTTTCGGAACCTCAAACTGACGCTGCGACTGCTGCGAAGTCGTCGAAGCAGGAATGTTCATGGTCGAGAGGAGCCGCGTAACGCGCTGCAGTTCGTTTCGCATCTGCTCGTTCTCCAATCGCGACCGTTCAGTCGTCGCTTACATCTCCGCTTCCATCTTGGCGATTTGCGCGAAGAGCTGATGCGTAACGTCGTTGGTCGCCGGCGAACCCATCCTGTTCAAAAACCACGCGAGGGGGTTAATTCGAAAAGCGCGGAACTGGTACTTACCAGAAATCGGCGTCGAATTTGTCGCCCCCTGCGGTTTTTCGAGGCGATTTTTTCCGCGACCGCTGCTTAGCCGAGAGTTGTCGAGTGAGAACGGCTTTGATTACCAAGTGTCACAGGATCGAATTCTCAATCGAAACTTGTCACTAAAACTGAATACAAGGCCTATTTATACTCGGAAAGTACAAGGATAAACGAGATAAAACGAACCTTCGGGAACACACCCTTCCCGATACTACAATCACAAGTGCGCATAAGCACGCAAGTCTATTGGCACTTGGGATTACGCCCAGATTACACCGTATACACCACTGTCGGCGCTGTCGGTGCGGTATAATAGGTATGTTGGTGGGAAAAGTAGGAAATAAGAGAAATAAATAGAAGGCTCTAGAGAATAGAATAGTAGGTCGATTGAGATGAGATAAAGACCAAAATAAAGAGGAGAAAAGGGAGAATAGGATAACGGAAAAATATAATAGTGAGAAAATATTATAACAGGGACGTCCTCTCACACCCTCCCCCCTCAGGGTCCTGCCCCGTCAGGTGTGTCCCAGGTAAACGCAGTCGAGCCTATCGAGGTAGCTGTTGACCCTGGTGCTACTAGAGCTGTTGAGCCTGCGGGTGCCGGGTCTGGAGGTGCTTAGTCTAGGGGTGCTGAGCCTGGGGTTGCTGAGTCTAAGTGTGCTGAGTCTGGGGGTTTTGAGTTTTGGGGTGCAGAGCCTGGGGGTGCGAAGCCTGGGGGTGCGGAGTCTGGGGGTGCGGAGTCTGGGGGTGCGGTGCCTGGGGGCGCTGGGTCTGCTCGTGTGGCCGCCGGCGGTGCTTCGTCGAGGCGGGAGCCACTCTCTCCACACAAGCTGCGCGAGTGGTTTGCCCGGAGCTGGAGCCGTGCTGCTGGAGCTGGAGGTACGACTGTTGCTGCTTGTTCCGGAGGTGCTCGTACTGGCGGTACTGGAGCTACTGGGACTAGGGGTGCTGCTGGGGTTCCTGGAGTTGGTCCTTCTGGAGCTGCTGGCGGTCCTGGAGCTGCCGGTCCTGCTGGAGTTCGTGCTGCTGGAGCTGCTGGAGCTGGAGCTGCTGGAGGTGTTGGCGCTGGTGATTCTGCTGGCGATGGTGCGTCTGAGGGTGCTGGAGTTGGCGCTGTTGGAGCTGGAGGTGCTGCTGGCGCTGGTGTTGCCGCTGAGGGTATTGGTGCTGTCCCTACTGTTTGTGGAGGCGCTGCGCGGCCGCGGCCGTACTTCGTTCCGCTCCTTGAGCAAGTTCTTGGTCTCCTGCCCTCTACTGGTCCTGCTCCTCATTCAGAGTGTCCACAGCCTGTCCAATCGCAGTCACAGTTACCGCCCGTCTCCTCCCTACCTGCTCCTTCTCCCTACAGTGGTCCTTCTGGAGGTCTCGCTGAGCGTCGTGAGCCTGTGTCTCGTCCTGCGTCGCCTGTTTGTGCTGCTCGCACTAGTCGTCGTGTTCCGCGTCCGCGTCCTCCTGCGGTCCCAGGCACACACCAGATGGCACTGCGTCCTTCCACTGCTCCTCTGCGTGTCCCGTTGCCGTCTCCTCCAGAGTCCTCTCTTCTTGTTCTTGCTGACCCGGAGTCTGACTCTCTTCGTGCTGCCAGTCCTACTGTCACGCGTCTCCTGGCCACTGTTGTCACTGACCCTTCCTTTGAGTCCACTGTTGCGTCTGCCCTAGTTGCTGAGCTTTTCGACTTCACGGCTCGCTGTCGTCTAGACTACGCTGCTAGTCTTGTTGCTGAGTCTGAGTCTGTGTGTCCTCCGTCCGTCGGGGGTGAGTGTGCTCTTAGCACCATTACCCTGACTTAGTCACACATGGTGTAGCAGGTCCTTCAGCGCTTCAACTTCACGTACTCCTCGCCTCAGGCCACTCCTCTGTCTACTCGTTACTCGCCCCCAGCTCTGCCTTCGGATGAGTCCGTAGAGCCGAGTGGCCCGTACCCAGAGCTTGTTGGCTCCCTCATGTACCTGATGACCTGCACACGACCTGACCTTGCATACCCTCTTAGCATCTTGGCACGCTATGTTGCTCCTGGGAGACACCGAACAGAGCACATGGCTGCGGCGACGAGGGTGTTGCGCTACTTGTGCAGTACGTCGGGCATGGGGCTAGTGCTTGGAGGGCGACGTCCAGTGGTCCTCACAAGTCACGCTGATGCTTCTTGGGCTGACGACCAGGCTCCGCAGCGGTCGTCGCAGGGTTTCACCTTCATCCTTGGCGACCAGGCTCTTTTTTGTGGCGGTCTACCCGCTCGTCTTCTGTTCTCAGCTCCAGCTGTGAGGCTAAGATCTACGCAGGGGCCATGGCTGCACAGGAGCTACGCTGGCTCACCTACCTGCTGACTGACCTAGGAGGGCCGCCTTGTTCTCCTCCAATTCTGTACGTAGACAATAAGGCCATGCTGGCCTTGTGTTGGGAGCACAGACTGGAGCACAGAACGAAGCACATTGCTCTCCGCTACTTCCTTGCTCGTGAGCTGCAGCAGCGTGGTCAGCTGCGTCTAGCTTACGTGGCCTCTGAGGCCAACACTGCTGATATCTTCACCAAGGCACTTCTGCCTTGTGATCATCAGCGCTTTTGTACGATGTTAGGTCTTGTGCCTACTTGGCCTCACTTGCTCACTTCTTGACCTTGCTTGTACTGTTATCTTTCTATACCTGCACTTGCTTGTTTACCTTTATATATGATCTTGCATGTGAACTGGCCTTTTGGCCTTGCTCTTGTGCTCAGAGTGTGTGGTGACTTTGTGATCCACCCTGAGCTTGCTTTGCTTTGCTTGACTGGTCTTGTGACCTCTTGTTCTCCCCCACTTTGCCTATGGGGGTGTGTCAAACTTATATCCTATGCTTTAGTCTGTGTAGGCTATAGTGGGGTAGTCAATATGTGGTACAATACTTCTAGGTTTTCCTACTTGTACCCACCTGCTTGTCAAAATTAGAAGGAAGAAAGAGGAATGAACTAGCAGAAATGGGGATACAAATAGCAAACCCTAGAAGGGTTGTACTCGCTATAGAGCACCCCACTACAGGCTAGAACATAAGAATAATATTCTGACACTGCTTGCTAGTTCATTCCCTCCTCAATTCTCACAGGCTTGTTAAGTAGCGGGTCAGTGCGCCCATAACCCCCCAGGCAAACGCGCCTGTAACCCCCCCTAGGATTGATTGGGGATCTCACAGTGCAGCTCTACTAACAGATGCAACTTTCGTGACTCCTATGCGATGGGCTGTAGTCCGTTGCCGAAGTCCTGTAACAGTACAGCTCCGATGACGATTTCACTGGCGTAGGTAACCACTTCGAATGGGCGTTGTGGGTCGGCAATACGTAAAAGGGGCGGTGAATAGAGAACATTTTTTAGGGCAGAGAAGGCACCATGCTCTTTCTCCCCCCACGTAAAAGCGACCCCCTTCTGCAGCAAGTCTGTTGGTGTGGCTGTTAAGCGTGCCGTTTACGGGGACGAACCGATGCACATAATTAGCAAACCCCAAAAAACTCTGCAACTTTGTGATATATGTCGGGGGGTGCCACGCTTTGACGGTATCTATTTTTTTCGGGTCCATTTCAACCCCTATCTCCGAAATGACATCCCCGAGAAACTCCAGTCGGTCCTGAAAAAATTCGCACTTTGAACCATTTGTTAACAGTCGATGCTTATCTAAGACCTTAGATACTGCTTCTAGGTCGGCTAAGTACTGCTGCTTGTCGCGGCTTTAAACCAGGATGACGTCGAGGTAACTGATGACGCACTTGTCTAAAGATGTCCTACACGCCTCGTTCATCATCATTTGAAAAGTCGCGGGTGCGTTTGTGAGAGTACGCCGTTGTTCGACATATTTCATATTTCTATATTTTTCCCTTCATCTTATTTCCTTATTGTCCTCTTTCATTTACACTTTATTTTGTCAAACTTATATGTTGCTTATTGTGTAGGCTATAATGGGGTAGCCCATAAGGGGTACAACCCAATAAGGGTTAGCTACTTGTACTCCTGCATGCTGCTAGTGCATCCATTCTCGTTTGTTACGTTGACATATTTCACCTCAATTGGAATATTATTCAATTCTATATAGCATTCCAATTATTTCACAAATTTTGTATTTTCGGCACTGACATATATGTTATACGGCACCGACAGTGGTGAACAAGGCGTGATATTGCCATAATCCAAAGTGCCAATGGGCTTGCGTGCTTATGCGCACTTGTAATTATCTATTCTAGAGGAGCGCGTTCCCGAAGGTTCGAATTATCGCTTGTTTCTTTGAAATTCTAAGTGTCACAGCGTCTTGTGGCAGCCTTGTACTCACCTTTAGTGGAAGATTGTCGAGTGGAAATTCAATCCTGTGACAGTGTTGGTGAGTCCAAATGGCATCACAGTATACTCGTAAGACCTGTACCGATTTTCTAAAACCTGTCTTGGCGCAGTCCGTTGGTTCGACTTGATTCTGGTGATTACCGTCGTGTAAATCCATTTAAAAACAAACCCTAGTTGTTCGCAGTTGGTTGATCAGTTCCTCGGCGCGGGGAATGGGATACCACGACTTAACTGTTGCTTTGTTGAGTGCGCGGTAATTGATGCACATGCAAAAACCTCCGTCTTTTTCCGGCGTGAATAGTATCAGTGCTGCAAACGGTGACGAGCTCGGTCGGATGATTTTTTCCTCTAGTAAGTAAATTAGTTGCTTCTTCAATTCGTGGAGCTCGGGCTGTGTCAGTCGGAATTGTCGCTGTACGATTGGGTGTGCCCTCTGTTCTAACAGAGGAAGGACAAAGTGCCATACCGTGAGTGCCTGGGACAGTAGGAGGATGAGGACGGGCAACACGACGAGTACGAACAGGTGTGGAAGCACGAGTCTCGGGCTCACGACGCTCAGTCAGGTACTTAGTCACCTCAGTGTGAGGAGCAGCAGCAGGCAGCGAGGAGCCAGGCAGTAGCTGTGGCTGAGACTGGTCTGTCAGTGGACACAGGAGAGGTGGAGTGAGGCCAGTGGAAGATGGGAGACTAAGAACCTGGCGAAGGACCGAGTCAAGCGGCGGCAGGGACGACTGCGGCTACGGGTAGAAAAACAATCGGCGCGGGGCAATAACAGCAGCTCCAGCTCCTCCAGCACCAGCAGCACCAGCACCTCCAGCACCTCCAGCACCAGCAGCACCATTTGCTCCGGCAACTCCAGCACCTCTAGTACAAGCACCTCTCGGACCAGCAGCTCCAGCACCTCCAGTACCTTTAGTACCTCCAGCTCTAGCGCCTCCAGCACCAGCACTACCTCCAGCACCTCCAGTGCTCGCAGCTCCAGTAGCACCTCCAGCACCTCCAGCACCAGCAGCACCACCTGCTCCGGCAGCTCCAGCACCTCTAGTACGAGCACCTCCAGGACCAGCACCTCCAGTACCTCCAGCTCCAGCGCCTCCAGCACCAGCAGCACCAGCACCTCCAGTGCCAGCAGCTCCAGTACCACCTCCAGCACGAGCAGCACCACCAGCTCCAGCACCTCCAGTACCTCTAGTACGAGCACCTCCAGGACCAGCCGCTCCCGCAACTCCAGCACCAGTAGCACCAACACCTCCAGTGCCACCAGCTCCAGTACCCCTAGCACCTCCAGCACCAGCAGCACCACCAGCTCCGGCAGCTCCAGCACCTCCAGTACGAGCACCTCCAGGACCAGCACCTCCAGGACCTCCAACTCCAGCAGCACCAACACCTCCAGTGCCAGCAGCTCCAGCACCTCCAACACGAGCTATATCTCCAGGACTAGTATGTCCAGCACCCCCAGCACCAGTAGCACCTCCAGGACTAGTAGTTCCAGCACCTCCAGCACTAGCAGCACCTCTAGTACCTCCAGCAGTACCTCCAGCGCCTCCAGGACTAGCAGCTCCAGCACCAACAGGACCGTACCCTCCACCACCAGGATTGCCTCGCCGAACGATCCACGCACGAATCGCCTGCGCAAGAGCGTCACAAGTAGATCAGGCTCCGGTGGATGTCCAGCTCCAGGACCTCTAGCAGGGTCACCCACAGCTCCACCGCCACGAGGACTCGCAGCACCCCCAGAGTCAGCACCCCAAGTCGCAGCACCCCAGAACCAGCACCCCCAGAACCCTCCCCCTCTGTCTCAGCACCCCCAGGCTCAGCACCAGCAATCTCAGCTCCATAGTCCACAACAGCAGGCTGTAGAGGCGGCGAAGACGGCCAAGGCGGAAAATCAGGGGGGGTCTCCAAGCGTGGAGAGCGCCGAGTGGTCGCCGTGCCGTCAGCGGCGGGGTCACCCCCCTCAACTGGGCCAGAGGAGTCAAAAGAGATCTCCATAGGCTCAACCAAGGGGGGTGGGTCTACCGGAGACACACTTGAGGGAGCAGAACCCTGTAGGGGGAGGGGGTCTATCGGGGGGGAGACTGGTACCAAGAAGAGAGGCGCGAGGGGGACCAGGTGGGACGCGTGTGGGTGTAGCCTGTAGAAATAGACAGACTCGTCAAAGGTGACGTCCTGGTAGAACTGCCACGGCGAGGCGTCGGTGGGGAAGCCAAGGAAGACGCAACGGAGAGTGCGAGAGGAGAGCTTGCTCGCTTTGGCATCACAAACAAGGGAGAGCGCGCCCCATACCCGAAACACTGACGCATCGCCAACCTTCCCCGTCCACCGGAGTGTGGGCGAGGTCTCTGGCTAAGAGACACAGGGCCAGAGGTTGAGCTGATGCGCAATGTATCGGACCACTAACGGCCACAGAAAATGGGGAGCAGCCGCATGGATCATGGAGGTACGAGCAACCTTCATAATCAAGCCAATGCGATGCTCAATTCTGTTGAGGAGAGGCCGGAAGCGTGAACTTCTGGCGGATGCCCTCGTCTCGACAGAACTCTTCAAGGAGGCTGGAAGAGAACTCACCGCCCTTGTCAGAGTGCAAACGCAGGACTGGCAAGTTGTGACGAAACCGCTCGCGCAGCTGGCGATGAGTAGCGCGATCCAGCTGACATCCGCCTTGCGCCGCAAGGGGAAAAGAGTGGTGTAGCGTGTGTAGTCGTCAACAACCAGCAGGAAGTAGCGCTCCTGGTCCGTTCCACCGACGGGGGCCGGGCCCCACACGTCCATGTGGTTGGAGGAAACTCGGAGGAGTGAGGAGTGGCGCGCTACCGTCCCTCGACGCATGGAAGGCAAGGCGGTGCAGGTGAGCGCGGGAGGGAGGGCAGGGACCTGGGAAGCCCAGAGACAAGGAGACAGGAGTGCATGATGCGGAGACGCGGCAGTGAGGGGTGACCGAGGCAGTGGTGCCAGAGGAGAGTTTGGTGGGAGAGTACCCGACACGAGCAAGACGCTGCAAGCTGACCAGACGCAGACACCTGACTTGACGCAACCACCTGACCTGACTCAGCCACCTGTGCAGACGCAGTGGTCAGTGTGTACAGACTAGATCCAGGCTGTCGAGTGAACGTAGCTAGGTGACGGCCAGTCCGGGAGCACGTACAGATCGCCACACGCTGCCCTCTAGGAATAAAGGTATCAACCCAGACATTCTGAATGGCACCGTTACTCACCAATTTGCAGTGACCGCTGCTGTCCACCCTTAGCCGCTGCAAGAGCCGTGATAGTGGCCATGACAAGCAGTGACAGTCAGTAGTAGGTCCAACACCTCCAGCACCAGCAGCATCTCCAGCACTCCGAGTCTCACCTCCAGCACCTCCAGCACCATCAGCACCTCCACCAGTAGCATCAGTAGCACGAGCAGCAACAGCAGCAGTAGTAGCAACAGGGCGGCTTGGTCGGGCTGGTGATCGAGGTAGGGCGGCGCGGCTCGGGTTGGGCAGGGCGGCTCGGGGTGGGCGGCGCGGCTGGGCAAGGCAGGGCGCGCCACGGGCTACAGGGCAGGGCGCACGGTGGACAGGGCAGCAGGGCGCGCGCTGTGCAGGGCAGCAGGGCGCGACGTGCGGGCTTCAGTAGGGCGCGACGCGCGGAGCAGCAGAGCGCGACGCGCGGGTTGCAGCAGGGCGCAACGCGCAGGGCAGCAGAGCGCGATGCGCGGGCTGCAGCAAGGCGCGACGCGCGGAGCAGCAGAGCGCGGCGCGCGGGCTGCAGCAAGGCGCGACCCGCGGGCTGCAGCAGGGTGCGACGCGCGGGGCAGTAGGGCACGACGTCGGGGCTGTAGCAGGGCACGCCGCGCACGTCAGTGGGGCGTGCGCTGGGCAGGGCAGCAGGGCGCGACGCGCTGGGCTGCAGGGCAGGGCGGTGCAGCTCGCGAGCTGCATGGCAGGGCGGCGCGCGGGCCTAAGGGCAGGGCAGCGCGATGCACGGGCTACAGGGCAGCTGGGCGCGGGCTGCAGGGCAGGGCGGCGCGCGCTGGGCAGGGCAGCAGGGCGCGACTTGCAGGCTGCAGCAAGGCGCAACGTGCGGGGGGGCAGGCAGTGCGAGTAGCTGCAGGGCAGTGCGACACTGTGTGAGCAGGGCCGGACAGCGCAAGGGCGCTCGGGCAAGAACGGGCGGAACTATCTGTGGGCCCTAAAAACTTAACAGGTTTCCTGCTTTGAATACCATGTCAGAATAACTGTGCAGGAATGATTGGATTAGCAAGAGTTGGGGTACAAGTACTAACCCTAGAAGTGTTGTACCTCATAAGAAGTGCTCCACTATAGCCTACAAGTATAAATGTACTTTGACACCGTCGAACTTCCACGTTGACTAGGATCGAAACAGGGCGGGCACTGCGGCTTGAGTGACATCGGCTCACCGATGTCATTGTGGACGACAGGTGCCGAAATGCTGGCGTGACCTCGGGCTTCGCGAGGTGTGCTTGCACCAGGCATCTCCCTGGCTGGTTCCATGCCTTGCATGGATTGGGCGGCGCCATTACTAATTGCGCCTGAGCGCTGTCTCACGCTGTTGTGTTGCGATAGTGTGCCGCACGAAATGACGATGGGTTCGTCCGTTTGCGCAGGTGCATTTGCTGGTGTTGGTGCTGGTGTGTTTGACGTTGATTGGTGTCGCGCGGAGTCACGCTTCGCCACGAGTGTCGTAATTTCGAGTGTTGACTCTTCGAGTAGGCGCATCATTTCGTCAAGGCGCTCTTGCGTCAAGGACGCGAGCGCAATGTGGCCAGAAGTGTCCATGGCGGGGGTGTCCGGCTAGCTCAGCGAGAGCCTCGGTCGTTGTTGTGTTTGCTTACGAGAGAGCACACGAGCAGCGGTGCTTGAAACGTTGAGCAACGTCTACGTGGTGCTGTTGGCGGGAACAGCTGTCTACGCGGTAAGCAGGGGCGCGAAGTAAGGAAAAGGAATTTTCCTTACACATGCTCTTGATAATAGTAAGTAATTCTAAGGCTGCTGTAAGGAAATCCCCCTTTTTCCTTACTTCGCGTCCCTGCTCAACGCATACATCAGTGTAGCACCTCAGTCAGCACCGTTACCACTCGCGACCATCGCATCATTCATCATCCCGCCATTTTCGCACATCGCATCCCGACCTCACGGCTCGGCTGGTAACCCGCGCTCCGGAACTACGCTTCGACACTTTCCCAACCTCAGTCCCAGGCTCGTCGCGCGACCATTACCGTTACCACTGTAGTTTCGCTATATATTCTTCGCTCATGCCTTCGCTCATTGTACTCTTGCTTCGATAGTGCAATTCTCGTTCGTTCACTCAATTGCACTCGTAACACTTGGTATTCAGAGCCTACGATCTCATCTCGGACCGCATCCACACCTTCGCTTCCCACTATCTCAATTTTTGGGGGGGGTAGACGTCTCTCAGCGATACAGCACCGCTGCTCGTAGTGCTCTCTCGCAAGCACGCACGGCCACGACTGAGGCTCTCGCTGAGCTTGCCCGACACCCCCGCCATGGCCGATTTCACGCTCGCCTCGATGACGCAGGAGCAACTCGACCGTCTCGTGCGTCAATTGGAGGACTCGGCGCTCGAAATCGCGACTCTCACGGCGGAACGTGACTCCGCCCGTCAACAATCAACGGTGAACGTACCGACGACATCACACGCACCAACCAATGCATCTGCACATTCGGAGGAGCCAATTGTCATCTCGTCCGGCACACCAACACAACACGAGAGCACGGGACAACGCTTAGGCGCAGCCAGTGAAGGCGCCGCCCAGCCGATGCCCGGCATGGGAGGGAACAGGAGCGCACCAAGCCCACGGGAGCCCCGAGAAGCCCGTCGGCACGTGGAGTTTGCGACGACAAGTGGCGAAAACGCCATAATGGCCCCAATGCCACTCAAGCCGCAACGCCCGCCCTGCTTCGACCCAAGCCAACGCGGCAGTCCGACAGTTCAATCGTGGGTCTTCACGATGAATGTGTTTTTCGACGCCAACTACGTCGAGTCGGACGCCGCCAAGATCCGGTATGCAGTTTCACTACTCAGGGGCCCCGCCATGGACTGGTGGCGAGTCATCGTGACGTCGCCACGCGCCTACGAGCCACCGTCGTACGAGGAAGGGCCCTCGGGTCCAGCTGTTACCTGGAGTTCGTTCTGCAAAACCGCCTAATACAGCACGTGGGATGCGTGGTGCGCAGGGCTTCGGGCGCGCTTTGAGCCGATCGCGGCTTCGATTTCAGCGCGTCAGAAACTGCGCACTTGGCGCCAGCTCGGGTCAGTTCAAGACTATACCAGCGGTTTTCTCGCACTTTGCGAACAGGTCGGCTACATGCACGAAGCGGAGCGGGTGGCACGTTACGTCGGAGGGCTGAAGCCGGACATCTCGCACGAGATAATGCTACGCGGGCTCTCGAACTTCAACGAGATTCTCGCGCTCGCCGAGAAAATCGATATCCTACGCCGACCGAGACCGGGGTCCTATTACGGACATCTTCCTCGGGGACCGATCGAGCACGCCACTGTACATGCCGTCGCAACGAATGCAGCTGCCACACCATTTAGAGGGCGCTGCTTTGCTTGCAACCGGCCGGGCCATCGCAAGAGCGAATGCCCAGAGGAGCTGAGGCGTCGAGGAGCAGAGCAGGGGAGGGAGTCTCAGAGGCAGGGAAACGCCAGCAGTCAGTAGAAGTTGGGCCAACTACTGACGAGACTGCCTGCTCGCCCAACCACACCGACCCTCACCGAGTCACAGTACCGATTCACGCCATCGATCGGGCTCGGATGAATAAGGAGGGTACAGCGACGGATTGCCCGGTACTGATCTACGGGAAAATACAGGGAGCGGCAGTGAAGATCTTTATTGACGGAGGAGCAAGTCACAGCTTAGTTAATACCGCAACCGCACGGAAATTACAGTTAACACTTAACCGATGCTTACCAGAGATAGATGCACGCTTAGTCGACGGCACGCCCCTAGCCATATGGGAAAAGGTGGAGCGAGTAAAAGTCCGCTGCAGAGGAAACTTCGGGTTTACACAGGAAATGCTCGCAACGACACTGGATGGGCACGACATTTTATTGGGACGTGATTGGCTGCGACGGTACAACCCACGGATTGACTGGACGACGGGGAGCTGCACAGTGCGAAGTAGTGGTAACTGGGTCGTTCTACCTCGCTGGCAGCCACCCGAGTCTTCGACGGTCCAAGTCAACGCCATCACGATGAAACGGGCTGTCGCTGCTGGAGCTGACGTGTACGCAGTGGATATTGCGCTAGTAGAAAAAGAGGAGCAGCCGAGTGATTTAGAGAAACTGCTGGCAGCCGTACCGACCGAACTACAGGCACTACTGAAACGGTTCCCGGGGATATTTCCGGATGATTTTCCTCAGGGACTGCCACCTCAGCGGGCGCACGACCATAGGATCGAGTTAGAACCGGGGGCACAGCCAACTGTACAGCGGCAATTTCGACTAACACAGCCCGAGCTCGACGAGTTAAGGAAGCAGTTAGATTACCTGTTAGAGAAGCAGTTTATACGACCGAGCTCGTCACCATTCGCCGCACCGATACTGTTCACACCGAAAAAAGACGGAGGGTTCCGCATATGCATCGACTACCGAGCGCTTAACAGGGTAACAGTCAAATCGCGATACCCCATTCCCCGCGCCGACGAACTGATCGACCAATTGCGAACAGCACGAGTCTTTTCGAAAATATATTTACGGGGAGGTTACCATCAGATTCGGGTCGAACCATCGGACTGCGCCAAGACAGCATTTAGGACTAGGTACGGGTCTTTCGAGTACACAGTGATGCCTTTCGGGCTGACCAACGCGCCTGCAACATTTCAGATGACTATGAACGAGGCGTTTAGGCCGCTTTTAGATAAATGCGTGATAGTTTACCTCGACGATATCCTCGTTTACAGTCGGGACAAGCAGTTGCACTTAGAAGATCTCGAAGCAGTTTTTCAGGTTTTAGAAAAACATCGGTTACTCACCAAGGGCTCCAAGTGTGAGTTTTTTCGGGACAAGCTAGAGTTTTTAGGTCACGTTATTTCGGAGGTTGGGGTTGAAATTGACCCGAAGAAGCTAGATACGGTAAAAGCATGGCGCCCCCCGACGAACATCACGGAACTACAGAGTTTTTTAGGGTTTGTTAATTACGTTCGACGGTTCGTCCCCGACATGGCACGTTTAACAGCCCCGCTCACTGATTTACTGCGAAAGGGGGTCCCTTTTACGTGGGGGGGGAAAGAGCATACTGCCTTCTCTGCCCTGAAAAATGTTCTCTGTTCACCACCCGTCCTATGCATCGCTGACCCACACCGCCCCTTCGAAGTGATTACAGACGCGAGTGACATCGCCATCGGAGCTGTACTGTTGCAGGACTTCGGCGACGGCCTCCAACCCATCGCCTACGAATCACGCAAACTCCATCCGCCTGAGCGAAATTACCCGATACACGACCGCGAAATGCTTGCGATCGTGCACGCATTCAAAGTGTGGCGCTGCTACTTGACCGGCGCAGACGTGACAGTACGGACAGACCATCGATCTATACAGTACCTTCGCGCACAGCCCCACCTCAACCCACGACAGATTCGGTGGCTCGACTTCCTCGAGTCGAATTTTCACTATACGGTCACATACAAAAAAGGAGCCTCAAATATCGCCAACGCACTGACCCGCCCCACTGCCCAGATCCATGCAATACTACTCACTCAGACCAGCCCGCTACTGACAGGCCTATTTACCCACGGATATCAAACAGACCCATTCTTCACAGGAGGCAATTCACAGCAATTCGCAGCAGCCAAGGGCATCTACTACGTAAAAGCTGGAAACGACCGCATCTGGGTACCAGGGTACACATTACTACGGGAACTATTACTACGGGAACTATTATTACAGGAGGCACACGACGGCGTTACCTCAGGACATTTCGGGGTAGAAAAAACACGGCAGCAGCTGCAGCGGTACTACTACTGGCCAGAAATGTTGACCGACGTGCAACGACACGTGGCATCGTGTCCCACTTGCCAGCTCATGAAGTCAAGCAGGAAGCGGCCGGCGGGACAATTGCAACCAATCCCACCCCCAGAGCGTGCTTGGAAGCAGGTGACGATGGACTTCGTCACGGGGTTACCAGCTGGGGCGAGTGGGAATGACGCGATCCTGGTCGTCGTCGATCGACTGACGAAAATGGCACATTTCGCAGCATGCAGGAAATCAATCACAGCCGAGGAAACGGCCCGACTCTTCATCACCACCGTCGTTCGACTACACGGGATACCGGCGTCGATCATCAGCGACAGGGACATGAAATTGACCAGCAACTTCTGGCGGAACTTGTGGCAGCAGTTCGGCACGCGACTTCAATTCAGTTCATCCTATCACCCCGAAACCGACGGACAGACGGAACGGACAAACCAAACCATGGAGCAGCTGATTCGAGCCACGTGCGACGATCCGAACACGTGGGAACAGCAGCTGCCCCTCATCGAGTTCGCATACAATAACGCGCCATCAGCCACGACACAACAGTCGCCGTTTTACTTAAATTACGGACAGGACCCAACAATACCCATGACACCGAATCCCGACAACCCCGTCCCACGAGCACAACAGTTCGCCGAGATTCTGCAAGCAGCACGGACCAGGGCAGCAGAAGCAATAAAAAAATCAAATATCATCGCTAAACGCAACGCCGATCGCCACCGCAGACCCGTCACTTACCAGCCCGACGACCTCGTTTTACTCGACACTCAGAACCTCCGCCTGCCCATCACTCCCAAACTCCGCCCTCGTTACAGTGGGCCATTTCGAATCAGTCACATGATCACGCCTGTCACCGCGCACCTCCTTCTTCCTGCTGACTGTTTCGTCAGCCCCTCGTTCCACGTCAGCCTGCTTCGCCCTTACGTACCATCCACCAGCCAACTCCCTCGACATCGACCCTCCAGCATGACACGACCACCAACCGAACCAGTCATCACACCCGATAAAATCCTGAGCCACAGAGTTCATGACCCTCGAGGAGCCCGAAAAGTGGAGTTTCTGATCCGCTCGAAAGATCGTACCCCCACCGAGGACAAGTGGGTTCCCCTGGACAAAGTCGAAAACCACCCTGTCGTCACGGACTATCTGCGCAGCCGAAATTTCAGAGACGTCCACGCACTTTCGTAAAGAGGACCTCCTTAGGAGGGGGGGTAGTGTAAGGAAATCCCCCTTTTTCCTTACTTCGCGTCCCTGCTTAACACGTACATCACTGTAGCACCTCAGTCAGCACCGTTACCACTCGCGACCATCGCATCATTCATCATCCCGCCATTTTCGCACATCGCATCCCGACCTTACGGCTCGGCTGGTAACCCGCGCTCCGGGCCTACGCTTCGACACTTTCCCAACCTCAGTCCCAGGCTCGTCGCGCGACCATTACCGTTACCACTGTAGTTTCGCTATATATTCTTCGCTCATGCCTTCGCTCATTGTACTCTTGCTTCGATAGTGCAATTCTCGTCCGTTCACTCAATTGCACTCGTAACAGCTGCAAATGAGAGGAAATATAGGTAATTGTTTTGACAAGGATGGTGACATTAAACTCAGACCTTACTTCTATCAATGAGTTATCAACGAGCACATTTCCAGCTTTTTTTATGTCAGTGTTGTCATGACGTGATGTGTGCTCGCATTAGCGAAGCTTTACCGCCAGCAGTGAAGGTTCAAGTTGGTGGAGCACGGAACGTGCTGCCGTCGCATAACACTGCCACAACTAGCTTAGGTTTGGTATGCATTGAAGTGTACTGAACAATAAATACCGAACCTGAGCTAGTTCCGGCTAGGTTTCATTGTGCTCGAAATGCTCGACTGAACCGCATTGACATCAGCGGCTTTTCACCACACAACATCGAGAATGCCTGGCTTGGGTGCAGGTTCGGGTCTGACTGGGAAACGTCGTTCGAAGTCCGCCACGGCACGAACCGAGGGCCACTGCGACTCGGACCAAATTCGGTAGTCCACAGGCAAAGTACATGAATTTGGCACCATCCTTCCCTTTGTCTAGCATGTGAAGGGAGGTGGAGTCGAGCCGCTTGTTGCACCATCCTTCCCTTTGTCTAGCATGTGAAGGGAGGTGGAGTCGAGCCGCTTGTTGCATTGCTGAGAGGGAGAAGAATCGAATCTCATCGAGTGTGCACAGTTCGTTCCGTTTTACATTCCATAGCAGCTGCCGTCTTTCTGCTGCCCGAAACATGGTGAAGAGGCTAGATGCCTCCCAATGGACAGCCCCGTTCCCCCTAGGGTGTACATTTTCTTTGCCCAAAATCGATGGTTTGCCCATGAACTGGAGATGCAAGGAGCAACTCGCATGCGAGTTTTGAGTTCTTGCAAAAATGGATCTGGCTGAAATGTGGGCGCGAATGTTGTTGCTCTTCCTTCCCCCTCGTCGCATTCTCGTTTGGACCTCCTAAATTGCTGAGAAGGCGTTCCCACAGTGACCTGACAAGAAAGTCTGCCCACGAGGCTCGCAACTGTTAAGGATGGTGTCCGTGGTGGGGTCCTGCCACACTTTGGACACCACGGTGTTTCATGCATGAAAATCGCAATTTCGGCTACAAGCTCGCATCTAATCACAGATCAATACGCTGTTTCGCCTTTCCGTAGCGAGTTAGAGCATGAAATTTCAGGTGTATTTGATCAAGTGTCATGTTTGTTCGAGCGTAGAGTGGACTTCGGTTTCAGCCTAATTTCCCGAATTTTGAGACGCTTTTTCCCCTAAAGATATTTGTTAGCCTGCCCAGGAAGTGCACATCACACCGTGGCTTGCGGCTGTAATCGTCTGACATTCGATCTGGTAACCAGAATGGGTTGTACGACCCAGATTCGTTGCACATTGGTGTCCAAAGTTGGAGCCGCATCTCTTCATATTTTACAGCATTGGAAATTGGAAGCCGTGTGGGCAAACGTTCTTGTCGTGAAACTGCTGGAACCCCTCTGAGAGGGGAAGATGGTCGGAATTTAACAGGCAATTATCTTTCACTTCTCTATCAACCTCTCATTCAGTATCTACCTCCAAGTGCATCCCGTCCGTACGATCCAGCTGGCATGCAGCACATAGTGTGCCGCCTGTTTCTGGTTTCAAGCACTCGGCTCCGCTAGCGAAGATTCTAGAAACCGGCTTGTCGTCTAGTGGACCACAGACGCCTTTACTTACAGTACAGAACCACAGCCGCCATTCGGCCTTCTTTGTGCTCTACACCTTGTTTTTCGCTAGACTGACGCCTGCTATACTGACGTGAGAAGTGAAATATCACGTTATAGGGCGGTTCATTTGTATTATACTACGGTTTAGTAAGAGGGTTTATTTAGCCAATTTGAATAAGACAAGATCTGCTAGTCAGTTACGTGTGGGTCAGTGTAGCGAGAAAGAGGGTTTAGGTTTTAGGGTTTAGGGTACGAAACTCGTTGTACGAACCACCCGTCCTCCGCACCACGAGGACCACAGAAGGAGCCCCACCGAATCTACCACACATACAAATGATGCCTGCAAAACCGCCCATCCTTCACACTCCCAGGTACACTCGACAACCCAACTGGTCTGGCTTTACGGGTAACGGGCCAGTAATTACAGACCCACGCGCAATGAACTGTTATGACCCTTGCCATTTAACTTTGTGTACTTGCGGAAGAGTTAACGAACGTTGCTAGAAAAACCAAGCGACTCAACCCACCGTTCGCGCGATACAGATTAAGCTGGTAACTTGGATACTACAAACAATCCCAATTTGACCCATAAATA
Source organism: Closterium sp. NIES-65 (assembly GCA_948144175.1). NCBI lineage: Eukaryota > Viridiplantae > Streptophyta > Zygnematophyceae > Desmidiales > Closteriaceae > Closterium > Closterium sp. NIES-65. The sequence continues at coordinate 59,633 of CANXME010002238.1, read as the reverse complement.
TGAGGTGCTTCTTCGAGTTCAAACTGCCAGGTAACACATTGGGACTCTCAGAGGCATCATGTGCAATGGTATGTTCTACGCCTCGAGACACCTGGCCAATCTACTATCACACCGGACGTCTGACCGTCGCTTTGTACTTTCTACAGAGATACAGCAAATGTTCGTTTGAGCTTCCCATCATTTCCTAGAGCATTTGGCTTGTAAGCGTTTTTTGCATTTCGCTAAGGTTCGTCAATGTCGCAGCTAGCAAAAAGGGCTTACAAAAATTTCGTGTTACACGTTGACGGTTCGACGTCAGTCTTTTCGTGTTACCATTGGTTCATCATAACTGAATTGAAAGTTTGACGTTGGTCTCTTTTTGACCATTGGTTCATCATCACTGCAACTTGCTCCGGGGGCCTGTAAACTGGATGCAACTATCCGGCATCAAAAGCTCGGGTGCAGTTTTTCTAAATATGACGGAAAACTTCGCGCGCAGGGTTTGAGCATCAGGTGTAGTCGATGGTTCTTGTCCTGCGTCGCACCTTGGGGGCGAGTGCCTGCAAACTGTTGGCACACAACGGCGATTTCGGTGGCTGTTGGAACACCTTCACAGTACTTCAGCCCATGCAGATACAATTCGGTAGACGCGACGTCAAGTTCTCGAGACAAGTTTTCTTAGGCAGGCATGGCGAGGACTGCAAACCGTCCAACTACCAGCAGCATCAGCAGCGGTGGTACCAGGCCCAGCATGAAATCAATTCCTCGCGTAGTATTGCGGTCGTTTCGCGGCGCGCTTCAACGACCCGTGAACACGCGCCTCGGCCCTGTTCTCCTCCTCGTGTTGCTAATGTTCGCGTTGCTTCTCGCCGTCGCCTCCGGCGACCCCGTCAATCGCGGCGGCTCCCGCGGCACCGATTTCGGCGTGCAAAGGACGGCGAAAACGTGGAGAGTGCCGCAACAGTTTCTCGCGATGCGAAACCTTACACGAGCCGTTACTGTGTTACGCGAACAGTACGCGGCGGCGGCGTCTCGCGAAGGCGGCGCGAGCGAAAGTAGCACTAGGGCTGGGGTTACCACTTTCGCGAATGTCGTACCAAAGGAGGAAACGGACCCGAATGCGCCGTACACCGTGTTCGAAGTGGCGAGACCGATTGTGCGGCCGCAAGGGGCCGTGGAGTGTACAGTAACACTGTTCACGGATGAACCTTTCGCTTTTACGCTTGGTAACCCGCCGACGCAAACTTCGTACACCCCCGACCCGAACTGCGCCTCGGTGAGTAGGACTGTACGCGTTATAAAGAGGAAAAAAAGAGCGATAAGACTTGTTAGCTGGGACAAGATTCAGAAGCTGTGGTGAGGCAGTATGTTGTGATGAGAAAGGGCGAGGGAAACAGAGAAGAAAAAGGGGTGAGTGGGACAAAATGTGGGGGAGGATGGTCGTTTGGGGGTATTTTGGCCGAGGTAATGTAAGGGAAAAAAAAGTGCGCGGAGACTCTTTGGATGGGGGGAAGGTACCTCAGGTTCGTTACCTTTCCCAGGTTGAGAAAGGTCATGGAATGCGTGGTAAGGAGAGGTTTTAGTTAGTTAGTTTGTTTGTTTTTTAATAGAATTCTCAACGTTGGCGCATTAATGAGATTGGCTTGGAGATCCGACGTGAGGCCGGCGAGTGAACGGTTGGATGTTGGCCGCAAACTGACGCGCCGCATGATTTGTTTCAATCTTTATGCCACGTGTCGCAGGCGGATTGGTCGCTGGCTGTGCTGTCGGTGGGCGTGAAGGTGAAAGGCGTGCAGTTTGACCGGCGCATGGTCATTTTCTTCGGCGGTTTCGAGGTTTCTAGATCAATGTGAGTGCTGTGTGGTAACTGAGAGTGAATCTGATTATAGTGTACCTGAGTCTCTCATTCTCCTCCTTATCATCCTCCTCATCTCTTTCAACCTTCTCCCATCCACTATCCTCTCCCATCCCCTCTCCCCTTCCCCCCCCCCTCCATCGCCCCCCATACTCGCCCCATCGTCCCCTGTTAGCTCCATCGTCCTTCCTTTTCCTTTCGCCCCATCTGTTTTCGTTAACAGCACTGCGGAGCCACTGGGAACAGAGATTCACTACTCGTTTGAGCGAGACGTCACCAATTATGCACCCATGCTTAAAACCGTAAGCAGCCACATCCTTTTCTCTTCCTTCCTCCTCTTTATCTCAGCTCTCTCCTCTCCTTGCCTCCTCCCTCCACCACTCCTCTCTTCCTCTTCTTCTTTCCTCCTCCCTTTTTCCTCTCCTCTCCTCCTCATCTCCTCCCTTCTCCCCACCTTTTACACCCATTTCTTCTCTTTACTTGCTACTGTCCAACATCTTGCCGTGCCATGCCATGCCATGCCATGCCATGCCATGCCATGCCATGCCATGCCATGCCATCCCATCCCATGCCATGCCATGTCATGTCATCCCATCCCATCCCATCCCATCCCATCCCATCCCATCCCATCCCATCCCATCCCATCCCATCCCATCCCATCCCATCCCATCCCATCCCATTCCATCCCATCCCATCCCATCCCATCCCATCCCATCCCATCCCATCCCATCCCATCCCATGCCATGCCATGCCATCCCATGCCATGTCATGCCATCCCATCCCATTCTATGCCACTCATATGTCACTCCATCCCATGCCATATCTCCTCCCCCCTTTCCCCCTCTCTCCCCCTCCCACTCCCCCTCGTTCCCCCTTACCTGTTCTCCCCCCCTCCCATCCTCCACCCCTCCAGGCATCCACTGTCTATGTGATTCTAGAGAACGTCGTCGACGGTGAATACACTGGGATTTTCAACGTCACCATCGCCCTCACAGCCTACAAAGGAACACCCCCCTCCACTCCCCCTTCCCTCCTCCTCCCTTTCTCCACCACCTACCCTTCCTCCTCCTCCTCCTCCCCTTACATTCTTTCCGGAGCCTCAGCCACTACCCGCAGTGCTATACAAACACTCTCCGGCTTTCCAACTAATGTGATTAAAGCGAAGGTGGAGCTGACTATGTCAATGCACGCGGACGACGAGTTTTATTACCTTTATTTCCCCAATAAATTCTACAATAGCCTTCCTAGTTCTTTAAAGCCCAAATTCAAGCCGGAAGGCGGTCCCTTTCGCGAGCTGAATCTTTTCATTGACGACCAATTTGCCGGGGCAATTTACCCTTTCGCCCCACTTTACACCGGGGCGTTCAACCCGCTGCTCTGGTCACCCGCAGTGGGAATCGGGAATTTCGGCTTCCCCACAGTTACCCTCGACGTGACCCCGTTCGCGGGGGTTTTATCCGATGGGCAGCCGCACGAAATTAAGGTTTCGGTGGTGAATGCAAAGCCTGGGGCTGCATGGTACCTGACAGGGATCGTGCACGTGTGGGCGGACTCCGGAGTAACGTCTACTGCTGGGCCCCCACCGACCATCAAAGTGGCTCCCAGCAAGAGGAAAGAGAAGGTGAAGCTGTTTGAGAGTGCGGTGGTGAAAGCGCTGCGGCTGATGGGAGTGCGGCTGAGCATCGACGGGAAATACAGCACGGTTGCTGCGCGTGACTACTCCATCTCAGGTCAGTGGGCGTGTTGGTGTTGTTACAGTGTGTGTAACCAAGTAATGATGGAAACATCATTTCCAGTCACACTTGTGTCTGCTACTCACTTCCACACTTCCCTCTACAATCACACCCCCCTGTTGCTAGATCAAACCAACCACAGTAACCACTGCTGATGGCTCGGTCGCCACACTGGTTGCATTCCCCCCTCAGGGGATTCAGCAGGAGGTGGTGCAGGGAAAGGGGGGGGATGGCAACTACCGGATGGAACAACATCAGCAGCATTCATGCTTGTGTCTGCCACTCACTTCCATACCCCCCTCTACAATCACACCCCCCTGTTGCTGTCACACCAGGCACCGTTGCCACAGCTGACGGCCCGGTTACCACTCTCGTCACATCCTCCCTGTCAGTGGATGCAGCAGCAATGGTGCAGGGAGGCGGGGCGGCCATCACCTGGTGGAACAACGTTGGCGTTAGGACAACTGTGACTGCCACACACGGAACAACCAGGGCTGTTCTGTCCTCTCAGACTGACACGTTCTCGTTCCCACTTCGAATCAAGCAAGCTTCTTCTGATTGTAAGTCATTCGGGTTTTCTGAATAGGGATGATCACAACCACAACTTGTGTTGGGCAGGGGGGAAGTGGGGGGAGAGGGAGGAATGGGGGGGAATAAGCTGGTGATGGCGGGGCAGGGAGGAAGGGGGTGATAAACTGGCGGACTTTTGAGTTAACTCACAAGTCAGCAGGGAGGGAAGAGGGCGATAATCTGGTGGGACAACGCGGGGGTCAAGACGAGACGACTGGGACGGCCAGCACACATGGAACAACCAGGGCTGTGCTTTCCTCCCAGACTGACACCCTTCTCATTCCCACTCCGCATCAAGCAAACTTCTTCTGACTGTGAGTCATGGGGTTTCCTTAATAGGTTCAAGCAAGCACAGTCACAGTTGCTGGTGGGGTAGGTGGGGTGTTTGGGCAAGCAATTGGTTGGTGGTGGGGCAAGGGGTGGGGCGACAATCACCGGGTGGGGCGACAATCACCAGGTGGACCGTGGACCAACGTGGGCGTTAAAGGCGACTGTGATCGCCACACATGAAACGACCAGAGCTGTGACTGGGCCCAGACTGACACGTTCTCGTATGCTGTTATCCCGTCATGCAGCATATGGATCGGGCAAGTTTGACATTGACAGTGGATACAACCACAAGACGACAAAATCTCCATCTACATCATCCTCCTCGGCAGCGATATCATCATCCTCGTCAGCATCAGTATCACCATCGGTATCTGCATCAGCATCAACATCATCTTATCCATTATCCTCCTCCTCGCCAACTGCAACCAGCTTGCGGAACTCGCGGAAAGATTCGTTCAGTGTTCAGGTGGACTCAAAAGGAAATGTGATTGGTTCGTCCACTTCAGGTAGCCAGAAGTATGCGTATAAGTGTAGCCCGGGCACTAGTGGGTGCTACTCGAGACAGATTAAGATGCGGCCGATTGAGGTGCTTCATAATAAAGAACTGACTAGCTGCTGAGGAGAATCGAGTGTACAAGTAGGCTTGTGTATACGAGTACCAAGACCTTGTGAAGATATATATGTGCAAGGTTATTGTGGTGTAAGTATTACATTTCATGCCAATGCAATCGCCTAGTACTGTTCCAAGATTGCCCATTTCCCCTAAAACAACCACCCTAGTTCCTCCTCTAGTTGCTCCACTTCTCCCGATCCACCTCCCACTTGTTCGGGAACATGCCCATGAGCCGCCCAGAAGACTGCTGGTACGCGTACATGAATCCCCCCATCAGCCCGAGGATACCCGCACAGTACATGCTGGGCCCCCTCAGGTTGGCACTTCCACCTGATATAATGGGGTGGGGAAGAAAGGCACGAGAGGAGTGAAGGGGAAGGTGAGACATAGGGAATGCATGTGGTTCCTGGGTGTGCGCGTACACCCTAAACCCTGGTGCGCGTACATGAACCGCCCATCAGCCTGAGCATACCGGCACAGTACATGCTGGGCCCCCTCAGGTTGGCGCTTCCACCTAATGCCGGTGGGACAGTGGGATGGGGAGAAAACGAGAGGAGGGTAAGAGGGGACATGCCATAGAGACGCCATGTGGCCATGTGATTGCGGTGCACATACATAATCCCCCTGTCAGACCAAGGGCACCAGGACAGTACATGCTGGCCCCCTCAGGTTGGTGCTGCCACCCACCTAATGCAATGGGACGGGGAAGGGAGAGACGTCAGGAGGAGTGTAGGGGGAAAAGCTCTCTTTTGAGAATTTTCAGGAGTGTTGGGGGAAAGGTAACAGAGAGAACGTGTACAGTACATGCTGGGCTTTTCACATTGGCGATTCCACATTATGCTTTGGGACAGGGAGGAAACACGAGCGGAGGCTAGGAGAAGCGAGAACATATAAAGAGCTGGAATGTGTGCTTGTATGAATGGCCCCCCTTATAAGAACACCCATAAGCACAACCCACAAGCACACCCCTGCCATGAGCATACCCTATGCCATAAGCACTCACTCTGCACACCTCATAAGCACACCGGTTTAGAAATCAGAAAACACGGACAACAATGCCGGAGCCGTTGCGAATACGTTGAAATATAACTTCTACCTTGGTCAAACGAATGATGCTGGAAATCCTTAAGCAGAGATCGTGCATTGTAATTGTTCCTGAACAGTGCCGTACATGCGAGGATTTCTGAGGCGCCGCCTTTTGAGGCGCGTCAAGGAAAAAAAAACAGCGAAGCGTCTCGTTCCGTAACGCATGTGCAACACCGGCCCGCGTCTACGTCGACGACGTACCTGCGAGGTAACCGAACGGTAGCGACACGGCGGTGAACGTGGCGACGTTTTTGTAGTCGCTGAACGTGAAGTTACCAACCGTGCGACCGAACGACGGCGTGCGATCGATCACCGGGAACTTGGGCTCGTCCAGAAAGATCCCCATCGCGTCGCTTGGTGTCGCCTGGTGTCGCTGCGTCGCTGATCGACTTCGTGTAAAGGATCGCGTGAAGGAGGTCCGATGAGGCTACGTGAACGTGTAGGGGTGAAAACGTTACGAGCGGATTCGTCCAGGTGGATTGACGGATTCGGTGGTGGATTTGACGGTGACGGCAACGACGTGAATGCGGCGGCCGAGAGGGGGACGAAAACGAAAGTCTAGAAAGGAAGGCGGGCGGATCGCGAAACCGTTGCACCCTCCTAATCTGCGCTCCAAGGCGGCTGGAAGAGGTAAGTGGCTCCTCAGTCCCTTCTGATGTAAAGGATTCCTCGAGATTAGAATTAGGGTTACAGTATCGGGGAGGAGTATGGCGTGTTCGAAAGACGCAATACGGAGACCGCAATAGTATAATTCTGGTTCTACTGCAAACTTGCTAGCACAAATTGAATACAGTAAGAGCTGTCAAACTACTGAAGGCTTACAGGGTCAGCAATGGTATAATGTGACCCATCAATGGGCAATATAAGGAAAAGATGGAATGAGTACGGCAATACATACACAACTCAGCAACAGTCTACAAGTCTTCAGTAGCTTAGTTCAACACGAAAAACATTCTACAACATAGTTCAACATTAACAACACCATGTGTGGCAATCTATTTGCAAGTCATGACCCATGATGACTCTCGGTGACGGGCCTTTTTACCAGCACATGTTAACTGTCAACACTTCTTGGGTTATCAATGTCATTGCAGTCCACACTGGTGTACTCATGCTAAAACTTCTATTGCTGGTTACGAAGCAGCAGTAACCGCCATACCAATCTTCATCTCATTGTTACCAGTCTCCCGCTCCGCCTGCTTCCCCTGCTGTGGTTGCTGCAGCTGCTGCACCATCCCATTTTGCGACTCGGTGGTAAAATTCGGCTTATTCACACTCGCATTCCCATCCTTACCACCCTCCCTCAACCCCTCACCTCCATCCCTACCCATCATATCCACATCAGCTGATCGCCCACCTCTAGGCGGTTGCATCTGCTGCTGTGCTGGCTGCACCTGAGATTGCACCGGTTGCTGCTGCTGCTGCTGCTGGTGCCGTAACAGTTGGTTAGGGTTTGTCTGCTGCTGCATTCCTGCTGCATGCCCTGCTGCCAGTCCCTGCTGTGGCCCTGCCCTTGCATCAATCCCACCCTGCTGCTGCTGCTGCTGCTGTAGCAGGGGCGAGGTCTCCACACCTTCATCCTTGGGTATCATCTGTCTGTTAGTTTCCTGAGTGAAAGACTGCTGCTTAACATGCCCATGCCCATACCCATGCCCATGTGCATGCGAAATTCCTTGCGCCACCACCCCTTGCTGACCCTGACCCTGAACCTGCCCCCCCTGCCCCTGCGCCATCTGCCCTTGATTCCCCTGATTCCCCTGCCCCTGCCCTTGTCCCCCTTGCCCCTGTCCTCCCTGCCCCTGCCCTCCCCCCATCGGCGGCAGGGGCGGAGGGGGAAGCTCAGGGGCGGGGATGGGGGTCAGCTGGGGGGAGAGGGCGGAGGGGGCAGGGTTTGCGAGGGGGGCTCGTACATACAGCTGGCCGTGTAGGGTTACCACTGCTGACGTCTGATTTGCGTTGATGGCTGCAGGCAGCAGAATCACCTGCAGGGAGAGAAGGGAGGTGGGGAGGGGGAGGGAGAGATGGACTCGCAAATACAAATGACTGTGTAGGGTTACCACTGCTGACATCCAATTTGCATTGATGGCTGCAGCAGGAGTGAAGAATCACCCGCTGCGAGAGAGATGGGGTGGGAGGGGAGAAGAAGGGTGAAAGCCAGGTGAAAGGAAAGTTAGGGGAAAAGGCTGGATAGAAAATAGGTGAATTGAAAAAGCATTGCAAAAAGAGTACTTTGAAAAGGAGGTGAATGGGAAATTTTCCCTTTAAACACTTCTCACATGGTAAACAAAGCAGAGACCTCACGTTCAAATGAATGGTGTGACTCTCCACAGGTTTCACAGTTGCTCCAATATCGAGGCACCCACACAAGTCGAAGACACATACGCTCTCATGTTGTTGAGACAGCACAAAGGCATATAACAGCTGCAGTCTCACCCCCTTGAACGGTGTCACTCCCGATTTGTTGTCTGGTTGTCCGGTTTTAGAGATGACTCAAAACGAGGCGCCTCAAAAAGGCTATCCAAACGGTTCTCACCTTCTTGAATGGCGTCACTCCCCACGGGTTGTCTGGTTGCTCTGGCTCCCCTGCAATGACCAGCTTCCCTGCCGGCTCACACTGCACGCGCACCTGGAGAGAGAACAGAAAGAGTGAGAAGTGGTGAAGTGCGGGGAAGAGGTTTTTGTAAGGGTTGCTGTGGCTCCCCTGCAATGACCAGTTTGCCTGATGGCTCACTCTGCACTCGATCGCACAGGATTAGGGGTGGGAATGAAGTGATTTTCTAGTCGACTCAAAAGAAAAATGCACGGAGAGGAAGTGTGGTACATAATTCAAGAAGATGTGCGCGCAAAAAGAAAAGTTAAAAAAAAACCAAGTATATAAAAATAAATGAATAAAAAAACGCATAAGGCCTGAAGGAGCCTTCTCTACTCAGCTCACCTCTTCCCGCAGCAGGCCTGGGACGAGAGCGTAGATCTCAAAGCAGTCCGGCTGTGAACGGGCCGGGTGGGAACGGGCCGGGTGGGTGGGAAAAGGATGAAATGGGAGTTGCCAGGGCTGAGAAACGAAGACTAGCCTTGTATGCGATACGAGTTTCAAGGCGCTTCAAAAACCCGCCTGGAAATAGGACTTGAGAAGAGCAGAGAAGGAAGCAATTCAGCTGAGGAGGTGGGAGGGGCTATGGACGAGCAAACCGCCAAGGTGAGAACAAAGGTCTCAAGAGTGTGAGTCTTGAAATGACCCCAAATTTACTGTACTAAATCCAAACCCAACCCATGCGTACTGATCAACAGACGTTAATTTGAACCAGTAAGCTGGCAGACCCAAGTCGTTCACCACTGCCACCGCCCCATCATCCATCGCTGCTGCTCTCCCCTCCCCCCCCCACCCCTCCTCCCTCTCAACCCATCCCAGCCCATCCCGACCCATCCCAGCCCATGCGTACCGATCGGCGGACGTTGATTCGAACCCAGTCAGCCGGCAGACCCAAATCGTTCAGTGTTCAGGTGGACTCAAAAGGAAATGTGATTGGTTCGTCCACTTCAGGTAGCCAGAAGTATGCGTATAAGTGTAGCCCGGGCACTAGTGGGTGCTACTCGAGACAGATTAAGATGCGGCCGATTGAGGTGCTTCATAATAAAGAACTGACTAGCTGCTGAGGAGAATCGAGTGTACAAGTAGGCTTGTGTATACGAGTACCAAGACCTTGTGAAGATATATATGTGCAAGGTTATTGTGGTGTAAGTATTACATTTCATGCCAATGCAATCGCCTAGTACTGTTCCAAGATTGCCCATTTCCCCTAAAACAACCACCCTAGTTCCTCCTCTAGTTGCTCCACTTCTCCCGATCCACCTCCCACTTGTTCGGGAACATGCCCATGAGCCGCCCAGAAGACTGCTGGTACGCGTACATGAATCCCCCCATCAGCCCGAGGATACCCGCACAGTACATGCTGGGCCCCCTCAGGTTGGCACTTCCACCTGATATAATGGGGTGGGGAAGAAAGGCACGAGAGGAGTGAAGGGGAAGGTGAGACATAGGGAATGCATGTGGTTCCTGGGTGTGCGCGTACACCCTAAACCCTGGTGCGCGTACATGAACCGCCCATCAGCCTGAGCATACCGGCACAGTACATGCTGGGCCCCCTCAGGTTGGCGCTTCCACCTAATGCCGGTGGGACAGTGGGATGGGGAGAAAACGAGAGGAGGGTAAGAGGGGACATGCCATAGAGACGCCATGTGGCCATGTGATTGCGGTGCACATACATAATCCCCCTGTCAGACCAAGGGCACCAGGACAGTACATGCTGGCCCCCTCAGGTTGGTGCTGCCACCCACCTAATGCAATGGGACGGGGAAGGGAGAGACGTCAGGAGGAGTGTAGGGGGAAAAGCTCTCTTTTGAGAATTTTCAGGAGTGTTGGGGGAAAGGTAACAGAGAGAACGTGTACAGTACATGCTGGGCTTTTCACATTGGCGATTCCACATTATGCTTTGGGACAGGGAGGAAACACGAGCGGAGGCTAGGAGAAGCGAGAACATATAAAGAGCTGGAATGTGTGCTTGTATGAATGGCCCCCCTTATAAGAACACCCATAAGCACAACCCACAAGCACACCCCTGCCATGAGCATACCCTATGCCATAAGCACTCACTCTGCACACCTCATAAGCACACCGGTTTAGAAATCAGAAAACACGGACAACAATGCCGGAGCCGTTGCGAATACGTTGAAATATAACTTCTACCTTGGTCAAACGAATGATGCTGGAAATCCTTAAGCAGAGATCGTGCATTGTAATTGTTCCTGAACAGTGCCGTACATGCGAGGATTTCTGAGGCGCCGCCTTTTGAGGCGCGTCAAGGAAAAAAAAACAGCGAAGCGTCTCGTTCCGTAACGCATGTGCAACACCGGCCCGCGTCTACGTCGACGACGTACCTGCGAGGTAACCGAACGGTAGCGACACGGCGGTGAACGTGGCGACGTTTTTGTAGTCGCTGAACGTGAAGTTACCAACCGTGCGACCGAACGACGGCGTGCGATCGATCACCGGGAACTTGGGCTCGTCCAGAAAGATCCCCATCGCGTCGCTTGGTGTCGCCTGGTGTCGCTGCGTCGCTGATCGACTTCGTGTAAAGGATCGCGTGAAGGAGGTCCGATGAGGCTACGTGAACGTGTAGGGGTGAAAACGTTACGAGCGGATTCGTCCAGGTGGATTGACGGATTCGGTGGTGGATTTGACGGTGACGGCAACGACGTGAATGCGGCGGCCGAGAGGGGGACGAAAACGAAAGTCTAGAAAGGAAGGCGGGCGGATCGCGAAACCGTTGCACCCTCCTAATCTGCGCTCCAAGGCGGCTGGAAGAGGTAAGTGGCTCCTCAGTCCCTTCTGATGTAAAGGATTCCTCGAGATTAGAATTAGGGTTACAGTATCGGGGAGGAGTATGGCGTGTTCGAAAGACGCAATACGGAGACCGCAATAGTATAATTCTGGTTCTACTGCAAACTTGCTAGCACAAATTGAATACAGTAAGAGCTGTCAAACTACTGAAGGCTTACAGGGTCAGCAATGGTATAATGTGACCCATCAATGGGCAATATAAGGAAAAGATGGAATGAGTACGGCAATACATACACAACTCAGCAACAGTCTACAAGTCTTCAGTAGCTTAGTTCAACACGAAAAACATTCTACAACATAGTTCAACATTAACAACACCATGTGTGGCAATCTATTTGCAAGTCATGACCCATGATGACTCTCGGTGACGGGCCTTTTTACCAGCACATGTTAACTGTCAACACTTCTTGGGTTATCAATGTCATTGCAGTCCACACTGGTGTACTCATGCTAAAACTTCTATTGCTGGTTACGAAGCAGCAGTAACCGCCATACCAATCTTCATCTCATTGTTACCAGTCTCCCGCTCCGCCTGCTTCCCCTGCTGTGGTTGCTGCAGCTGCTGCACCATCCCATTTTGCGACTCGGTGGTAAAATTCGGCTTATTCACACTCGCATTCCCATCCTTACCACCCTCCCTCAACCCCTCACCTCCATCCCTACCCATCATATCCACATCAGCTGATCGCCCACCTCTAGGCGGTTGCATCTGCTGCTGTGCTGGCTGCACCTGAGATTGCACCGGTTGCTGCTGCTGCTGCTGCTGGTGCCGTAACAGTTGGTTAGGGTTTGTCTGCTGCTGCATTCCTGCTGCATGCCCTGCTGCCAGTCCCTGCTGTGGCCCTGCCCTTGCATCAATCCCACCCTGCTGCTGCTGCTGCTGCTGTAGCAGGGGCGAGGTCTCCACACCTTCATCCTTGGGTATCATCTGTCTGTTAGTTTCCTGAGTGAAAGACTGCTGCTTAACATGCCCATGCCCATACCCATGCCCATGTGCATGCGAAATTCCTTGCGCCACCACCCCTTGCTGACCCTGACCCTGAACCTGCCCCCCCTGCCCCTGCGCCATCTGCCCTTGATTCCCCTGATTCCCCTGCCCCTGCCCTTGTCCCCCTTGCCCCTGTCCTCCCTGCCCCTGCCCTCCCCCCATCGGCGGCAGGGGCGGAGGGGGAAGCTCAGGGGCGGGGATGGGGGTCAGCTGGGGGGAGAGGGCGGAGGGGGCAGGGTTTGCGAGGGGGGCTCGTACATACAGCTGGCCGTGTAGGGTTACCACTGCTGACGTCTGATTTGCGTTGATGGCTGCAGGCAGCAGAATCACCTGCAGGGAGAGAAGGGAGGTGGGGAGGGGGAGGGAGAGATGGACTCGCAAATACAAATGACTGTGTAGGGTTACCACTGCTGACATCCAATTTGCATTGATGGCTGCAGCAGGAGTGAAGAATCACCCGCTGCGAGAGAGATGGGGTGGGAGGGGAGAAGAAGGGTGAAAGCCAGGTGAAAGGAAAGTTAGGGGAAAAGGCTGGATAGAAAATAGGTGAATTGAAAAAGCATTGCAAAAAGAGTACTTTGAAAAGGAGGTGAATGGGAAATTTTCCCTTTAAACACTTCTCACATGGTAAACAAAGCAGAGACCTCACGTTCAAATGAATGGTGTGACTCTCCACAGGTTTCACAGTTGCTCCAATATCGAGGCACCCACACAAGTCGAAGACACATACGCTCTCATGTTGTTGAGACAGCACAAAGGCATATAACAGCTGCAGTCTCACCCCCTTGAACGGTGTCACTCCCGATTTGTTGTCTGGTTGTCCGGTTTTAGAGATGACTCAAAACGAGGCGCCTCAAAAAGGCTATCCAAACGGTTCTCACCTTCTTGAATGGCGTCACTCCCCACGGGTTGTCTGGTTGCTCTGGCTCCCCTGCAATGACCAGCTTCCCTGCCGGCTCACACTGCACGCGCACCTGGAGAGAGAACAGAAAGAGTGAGAAGTGGTGAAGTGCGGGGAAGAGGTTTTTGTAAGGGTTGCTGTGGCTCCCCTGCAATGACCAGTTTGCCTGATGGCTCACTCTGCACTCGATCGCACAGGATTAGGGGTGGGAATGAAGTGATTTTCTAGTCGACTCAAAAGAAAAATGCACGGAGAGGAAGTGTGGTACATAATTCAAGAAGATGTGCGCGCAAAAAGAAAAGTTAAAAAAAAACCAAGTATATAAAAATAAATGAATAAAAAAACGCATAAGGCCTGAAGGAGCCTTCTCTACTCAGCTCACCTCTTCCCGCAGCAGGCCTGGGACGAGAGCGTAGATCTCAAAGCAGTCCGGCTGTGAACGGGCCGGGTGGGAACGGGCCGGGTGGGTGGGAAAAGGATGAAATGGGAGTTGCCAGGGCTGAGAAACGAAGACTAGCCTTGTATGCGATACGAGTTTCAAGGCGCTTCAAAAACCCGCCTGGAAATAGGACTTGAGAAGAGCAGAGAAGGAAGCAATTCAGCTGAGGAGGTGGGAGGGGCTATGGACGAGCAAACCGCCAAGGTGAGAACAAAGGTCTCAAGAGTGTGAGTCTTGAAATGACCCCAAATTTACTGTACTAAATCCAAACCCAACCCATGCGTACTGATCAACAGACGTTAATTTGAACCAGTAAGCTGGCAGACCCAAGTCGTTCACCACTGCCACCGCCCCATCATCCATCGCTGCTGCTCTCCCCTCCCCCCCCCACCCCTCCTCCCTCTCAACCCATCCCAGCCCATCCCGACCCATCCCAGCCCATGCGTACCGATCGGCGGACGTTGATTCGAACCCAGTCAGCCGGCAGACCCAAATCGTTCACCACTGCCACCGCCCCATCATCCATCGCTGCTGCGCCCACTCCTCCCCCTCCCCCCACTCCCCCCCCCACTTCACCCCCTACTCCTCCCCCTGTCCCCCCTGCTACCCCCACTCCCCCTCCTCCCACTGCTGCTCCTCCCACTCCCCCTCGCCCCGCTCCCCCATCCCCTGCATTCCGCCGCCCCCCCTCTCTCCCAGAAGTGCCACCTCCCCCAGGTGTACCTCCCCCACTCCCAGGCGGCCTGCCTCTCGGGCGGGGTGCATCTGCTGCCCTGGTCGCCGCCCCAGGTGTTCCTTCAGGTGTTTCCTCTGTTGGTTGCAGGGAGTGTGGGAGGTAGCGATTAAGGAGTAGAGGAGAGCCAAGAGAATGAGGTCTGGATGAGAATGGTTGAGAATGGATCAAGCGGATGAAAGTTTGCAACGGCTAACAAGAAAGGTAATCTTTCCTAATCCAACTGGAAAAGTTGATAAGGCAGTAGAGAGGCATGGGGGTGAGAGCGAAAATTCAGAGAGGGATGAATTTCAGGGGAAAAAACTAAGGGGGGAAAGGAGTTGGAGGAAAGATACTGTGTTGTGCCAAGGATTGAGAGAATCGAGTGTGTTGTGTTGCACGGTAGTTGAGAGGGGAAGGAAGTATTCAAGTGACTTGCATGCATGTATGCAATGCACGAGTTGACATGGGCTCGGCATGCTTTGACATGGGCTCAGCATGCTTTGGCATGGGCTCAGCATGCTTTGGCATGGGCTCAGCATGCTTTGGCATGGAATGACCTCCCTCACTCTCGCTCACTCTCGCTCACTCTCTCTCACCTCCATCCTGGGTCCGTCTGTGCCGCTTTGGGCCTGATCCCGGGGTGCCGCGTTCCTGGACGGAAGATGAGCGCACAGCAGGGGGGAGGGGGAGAGGGGGAGGCGGAAGGGGGGGAGAGCGGGAGGGAGGGCGAAGGGGAGAACTGAGACGATCGTTTTGAAGCGCCTCAGAAAATAGCCGCTTTGGGGCAGATCCTGGGGTGCTGCGCTCCTGGATACAAGATAACTTTTGAGGCGCCTCAAAGGTTGTTCTGGGATGCCGTGCTCCTCAATACAAGACAAGATGTGAACAGCAAGGAGTAGAGGGGAGAGAGGGTTATGAAACGTAAGGAGGGACATGTAAAACCAGATGTGAGAAGCAGGGGAGAAGAGAGGAGAGGAGAGGGGGAGAGGGAAGAGAGGGGAGGAGAGCGGAGAGAGAAGTAAAGGAAGAGAACTGGAGGGGAAGGACAAGACGAGGAGAGAGGAAAGGATTGGCAGAATTGTTAAGGCGTGGGGGGGAAGTGGGGGGGAAGTGGGGATGGAAGTGGGGGGGAAGTGGGGAGGAAAGTGGGGGGGAAGTGGGGAGGGAAGTGGGGAGGGAAGTGGGGGGGAAGTGGGGGGGAAGTGAGGGGGAAGTGAGGGGGAAGTGAGGGGGAAGTGAGGGGAAGAAGTAGTGTGGTACATCCGCATTAACAAGCTGGTGAAAGTAATCCAAATTTGCTGCGTGCTCAGCTCCTCAAGCTACCTAAAATAACTCACCTTGGGAGTATCCGTGTGATCCCCATCAGCGGCTCCAGTCTTGGCTGCAGCCAATCGCTTGGCTCCACGTGGCCCACTGCCCCCCTGCTGTGATCAAAGCATAAAAACCGGGTAAACATAATATAATACTAGGTTAACCAGTCTCAACCATTCTCTTGGCTCCACGTAGCACATTGTCCCCCTGCTGCAATCCAAGCAACAGAATCAGATCTACCAGACACATGGGGTAACACCACACCACACCAGCATGCACCTCACTCAACCGCACCGCACCTCCTGGCAGGGGCTCACAGAACGCAGCACAGCCACCTCCTGCCCGCCGTGATGCTTGTTATCGGTGCGCGGGGTGATGGCGAGAGTGCCTTCCAGCAACGGATCCCTCTCTTGCGCCCACCACTACCCCGTGCCCACCACTACCCCATGCCCACCACTACCCCATGCCCACCACTACCCCGTGCCACCACCCCACACCCCACCCACCTCCGGGTGGTGCTTGCCGTCAGTGCGTGGGGTGATGGCTAGAGTGCCCTCCAGCAACGGAACCCCCCACACCCCCACACCCCTGCACCCCCGCACCCCCACACCCCTGCACCCCCGCACCCCCACACCCCTGCACCCCCGCACCCCCACACCCCCGCACCCCCACACCCCTGCACCCCCGCACCCCCACACCCCTGCACCCCCACACCCCTGCACCCCCGCACCCCCACACCCCTGCACCCCCGCACCCCCACACCCCTGCACCCCCACACCCCTGCACCCCCGCACCCCCACACCCCCGCAGCCGCACACCCCCGCACCCCCACACCCCCGCAGCCGCACACCCCCGCACCCCCACACCCCCGCAGCCGCACACCCCCGCACCCCCACACCCCCGCACCCCCACATCCCACCCACCTCCGGGTGATGCTTGCCGTCCGTGCGTGGGGTGATGGCGAGAGTGCCTTCCAGCATGGGGTCCACGCCTACGTGCTTCTCGTACTCCAGTAGCGCCTGGGATAGACGGGGTGAACGGAGGTGCAAGTGGGTGAAAGAGGGTGCAAGTGGGTGAGAGGGGGTGATGTTTATAGAGTGCCTTCCAGCATGGGGTCCACGCCCACGTGCTTCTCGTACTCCAGCAGTGCCTAAGGGGGTTGCAAGGTGGTGCAAAGGGGTGAGAGCAGGTGATGGCTAGCGTGCCCTCCAGCATGGGGTCCACGCCCACGTGCTTCTCGTACTCCAGTAGCGCCTGGGATTGCAGGGGTGAGAGAGTGGTGAACGGGAGTGCAAGTGGGTGAAAGAGGGTGCAAGGGGGTGAGAGAGACGGATGGCGAGAGTGCCTTCCAGCATGGGGTCCACGCCTACGTGTTTCTCGTACTCCAGTAGCGCCTGGGAGCGGTTGGGAGGGGTTGAAAAGGGTTGAGAGGGGTTCAGAGAGGTGCCCTCCAGCAAGGGGACCACGACCACGTGCCTCTCGTACTCCAGTAAAGGCTGGAGGCGGGAGGGAAGGAGGGTTGCATGTGAGGGAAGGAGGGTTGCATGTGAGGGAAGGAGGGACGAAGGGGGCGAGATGGGAGAAAGTGGGGAGCATGGTATGCGATCAAAGCATGCGCACAAAGCGTGTATTTTCCAGGGTCTCACGACAATCTTGTGGAAGACAAGAAATTATTTGCCCTGAAAAACTTGCCAGAACCCACCAGCCCTGTCAGAACCTACTGGCCCTGTCATGGTGGAGAAGCGCACCTTCTCATAGAAACCCCGGAAGGACCAGGAGAGTGTTGTGCAAGACCTGCACGCAAGCAAACACGGAACACACCGAACATGGAACACGATTCAGCATGGAACAAAACTGACAGACGTAGACGTTTACCACTAGCAAGGGAGGGAGTGAGGGAGTGAGTGAGAGTGAGTGAGTAAGTGAGAGTGAAGAAGGATCTACTGGCATCTTTTAGCAGCCATAAGTGAGAATGTTGCCTCAAGTGGAGGTCAGTATCTTGCTGGACATTCTCCTGACAGGATAGCTGGCTGCGAAAGCTGATGGAGCGAATAATAATAATAATAATAATAAATAAATAAATAATCAAGCTGCCTCAAAAACAAATGGAGGCACTGGCAGAAGGGCATACTTGGGAGGGTCGAACTGGTCCCCAACGACGCGCCAGAGCTTGCCACTAGTCACCTGTTGATTGGGAACCGAAAAGAGGGAAATTTGGTTTGAGAGTGATGCAGTTACGAGACAACAAGCAAGGGAGACCTTGAAAGGATGGCGTCGTAACGTCTTTCTCAAAAGGGAAAGTAACATGGCTACCCTGTCAAAGTCAGAATTCAAAACGTCGCATACACACACAGCATGCCATCAAAATGAAGGAGCAAAGGTGTCACCTTGTCAAAGCCACCGAAGGAGCAGACGACTTGCCAGAGCCTGCAAAATGAGGAGGTGGAGCGGAAGGGATGCGAGGGGGAGGACGGGTGGGAGAGGGCATGGGGGGAAAGGGGAAGCGAGTAGAGGGAAGAACGGGGGAAACGGACGATAAGGAACAAAACCTTCACCTACAGAACGCTTGCATGGAAGGGAGGCAACATGGTGATCGAGTTTTGAGGAGCCTCAAGAATCACAGCGCGGTAACGCCAGAGAAAAATGCGAGACAGCGAAATAAAAAATGGCCATTACAACGCTCCTGCTGCAACTTCTGCTGCTGCTGCTGTTGCTGCTGCTGCTACTGCCGACGGGATTGCCCTGTAGCAGTCCCAGATACGACAAATACCTATAATGAAGGTTCTCCGGAGCTCGTATCGTATCATACCATAAAAGGCCGGAATGATTGCGCGACTACGAGAGAGGGCGAAAAAGAGCGTGAGGATAGTAAGTTGTGGGGGGGGGGGGGGGGGGGGGGGGGGAGGGGGGGGGGAGAAGGTGAGGGAGAGTGTCGCAGCCCGTTTCAATACCCTAGCACGACGCCATACCTTTCGTGAGAATAGGTATAGAACCACTGTAACCTGGTAATTAACTCACTTCAGCAGATCGACTTCCACGCCATAAAACTTCGGAACCTTAAACTCCTGATGGCGCGACTCGAAGAACGCCTGAAGCTCCTTAATAAACGCCTTCGTATCCGCGCCGCGACCCGGCGGCGTCGTCTGTTGCGGAGTAGTCTCCATCCCCGACGAGCCGCTTGTTCCGCCGATAAAGGCCACCGGCGGGCCAGGCGTGCTCGGACCGCTTCCTTCGACACCAGTTTGACCAGCGAAAGTGCTTCCGGATGTTCCGGGAATTCCGGGACCGGCGATTGGATTCTTCCCGATTCCGTGACCGCCAGTAACGGTCCCGGGGGTAGAACCCGGGGTAGCTTCTAGTTGCGAGGGTATATTCTGGGAGGTGTGAATTCTAGATGGGTCTCGGGGGGGCTCGAAGCCGCGCGCAACAGGCGGCGGAAGTTGCGGGAGATTTGTCGCGACGCCGGATGGCTTTTGAGAAGCTTCAAAAGGCATCTGCGCATTCGGCGGTGCGCCAGATCCGTTTTCTGGACGGGCGACGGCTTCTTTGCCGTCCTCCATATTAGCTTCTTCAGCACGCACTAAGAAATCAGTTCGTTCGTACCAATAGTACGCGGGGTTGATGACACTAACGGGTGTATTAGTTCCGCCGGAAGCGGACTTACGAAGACGATGCCCTAGCTCCGCCGTTCAAGCTAACTCTTGCTGAAGTCTTCCTAACCACTTCACACGTCCTCGAGCGGCACAGCCTACAGTGCCAAGCGAAAGATAAGAAACGGAAACGGTCGAAAGAAGAAACGGAGGATTGTGGCTGTGAAGAGAAACCAGCGGCTCTTGCGGCAGAGAAGGGGCGACGACGAGTTGAACCAACCCAAATCCACAAGAAACAGCGCCATTCCTCCTCCAGCCCTAATTTACAGAGCGAGGCCGGGATTTTCCTCCCCCCAATTCTCCCCCACCCTACCAGCAACAGATCCCCAATTCCCCGCAATTCGCCTATCCAACACATGGCGGCGGGTGAGGTGGAATCGGGTTCGTCAGAGTTCGTCAGGAAGAAAGTGTATCTGGTAGCAGGGTCAAACATGTCGCAGCTCCATGTTGAGAAGCCCGAGTTTTCGCCGAATGAGTTAACGATTGCCGGCCACACCGGACACTCACTTGTACAAAACTGTCTCTGTTGATTCCTCCTGTACAGCTAAGAGTTTCCACTGATTAACTACAGTCGAGCTATTCCACGTGATAACATCTGGTACTTAAACCCATGATAGTATAACACTTCAATCTTTAAAAAAGGCAGGTACCAGTTTACTCCACTGCATCCAGATGCCTCCTTCCTGTGTAACTAAGACGGGACTGAAAAAACACTGTTGTTTCAGTGGCTTACCTGTAAATTCTGACAGAATCCACCAGTTCCAGTGCCGTATCTGGTACGGTATTACCTACGCTTGGGACCGGTGAAAGTGAATGTTCTTCCACTCCCAAGCTCCATCAGCACTCTTCCGCCTCTCCCATACTCTCGTTTCGTTGAACGCTTTGCTTCCCACCTTTCCCGAAGCATCAGTCGTTTGAACGAGACGTGTGTAGGAAACAACTCCAGCATTGCCAATTATGGCAACGTGGGGTGCGACCATTGTGGACTTTGATGAACCATTCCCTGTGCTGCGATCAAAATAGTATTTGTGGAACTCCAGGCCCTTGACCAAGCCACCTGTGAGCCAGAGAGTGAACCGTCAGAAACCATGCAAAAGTGCACTGGAAAAAATACATCCTGGCATGGAAATCTACATACCTTGTGCTTCAGGCTCAAAGGCAGAAAGGTGTTCGTCTGAGAGGTTGGAGTACGTTTTGTAATCCCCGGTGTCAATGGCATTCAGCAAGGCCTTCGTGTTATCAAGCAAATCACCCTGTGACAATGAAAAACTGTGAGCATTAAACTTTCTGGCAAAAAAGTATTTTCACAGAAGAGGAAGCTGCTGCATACCTCACGAAACTTGGTAAAAAGAGGGGAAACTGCTTGGAACACTTCGTCGGGGGAACGGGTGGCATCAACCTGCATGGAAGTCAGTGGAGTCACGGTAGCTTGCATTGCAACGGCAAAATCTCATGACATCAGTCATTCCAAACAATATGACACTGCCAAACTACAAACAGGGCCAGACAACAAAATGGTGATGCAAAAGCAAGCATTTGAATGGGCGAACTCGGACTTTGCCTAAAATAAGGTAGAAGTGTCGGAAGCAGAATAATCCAAGATGACAGTCACTGACCTTTCGCACTTTGCCACGCAAGTCATAATGGTTCACAACTGGAATACTCTGGTCCAAGAAAACCCGAAATCTCTTCTTAATCGTATCCATGTTATCGTCAATTCGTCCCTGCAGAAGATGAAAAGTCAAATTAGTACATGTAAAATATCTCTCGTTTTTTCCAAGGGAAAAGGGCCAGAAAGCTCACCTGGTTTCTTCCAAGAAGACGCTTGACCATCACGTCCTCAGGGCAATCAAAGAAGAGAATGAACTCAGGATCGATGCCAGTCTGCAAGCAACGAAGAGCTGTCAGGTTCCGAGCCAATACACTCAGACAACAACAAATACTTTAGCAGTTTTTGTATACCTGATTTTCAAAGACTGTCCTGTTATCGTTGTTCCGAGGAAACCCATCGATGAGGAACTTATTATTCCCACTCTCCTTCATTGCTTTCTGAAGAAGACCGACAGTGACCTCGGCTGGAACAATCTTCCCATCCTTAATCATGTTCTGAATCATGTTTCTGCAGCAAAAGAAGAACGTGCACTTCAGCAGCGAAACATCAATGCACGCGAACTTGCGGGGAGAGTGGGTGGGGGGGGGGGGGGGGGGGGGGGGGGGGGGGGGGGTGGTGGGGGGAAGGGTGGGGGGTGACTTCTTACCCGTGAGAAGATCCAGACTTGATCTCAGCACGTAAAAGATCGCCAGCGCTCAGATGGGTGAATCCGTATTCCTCGACAATCTTCGCGCATTGAGTTCCCTTGCCACTCCCAGGACCACCTGCTCGTGCGATCAGAACCGTTGAGAGCTTGGATAAAACTCTGCATCGTCTACGGCTAACGGATCATGACGCGAGGAACATACCAAGGACGAAGACGATCTGCGGTTTGAACGACCCATCTGGTCCTCCGGCATCAGACTTCCCCGCACTACTTTCCTGTACGGACGCGAAAGAAGACATCAGTTACCGGCTAGCACGATAAGGAGAAGAAAACGGAAAGCAATATGACGGTAACTACCTCTGATGAGGCTTCCGAAAGGGCGATTGATTCGGAAGTGCTGACGAATGTCGGAAGCGTGGCGATTCCACCTGCGGCCAGAAGCCATCCCAGACGACGCCATTTCTGCCGAGTTCAGAGGTACGCCATCATATTTCAGCACACTGTCTGAGTTCAAAACACTGCCTACAAAGTACACCATTTCAAAATGAGTCCTAAAAGATCCAGATCAACTGAACCACTCACGTTGGTCACAGGAGAAGTGACTCCTACAGATTCTGCAGTTCCAGCTGCACCGGCCGGATGTCTCAGAACCGCGCACGGCACCGCGTCTGCCTGCAATGCAGAATACGAGTGGCTAAGGTAACGCCTTTGAATGGGAGACGTGATCGGCTATCTACTTCACCTGATACTCACAAGCACACGCGGAGAGAACAGTGAAGGGAGGCGACCACGCTTCTTCAGGATCTCAGTAACAACATTTCTGGCAGCCATCTTGCTTGGTGGGCAAAGATCAGAATCTGGTCTAGCCACACCACAAAACAAGTAGAGAAGCCTAAGGAAAATGTGGTCGCAGGTGGACTGTCGACAGCAAAATCCAAACAGATAGTGGACTAAATGTATTACTATTCTACAGTTTTCGTGTCGATGTAGTATAATGGTCAGTATCTCCGCCTGTCACGCGGAAGATCCGGGTTCGATCCCCGGCATCGGCGATTTGTCATTTTCCAGTCGCCTTTTGACCTCGTTTGGAAGGCGCGAGAGCTTTTCGCAATACAACAACCTTGCATTTCTACATCCGTAATTATTTTGCTACAACAGGTCTTTCTCCTGCTCGTTAGGACGAATGGCTTCATCGCTACACAACGACCGTTTAGCCCCGTGCGCAACTACCGCCTCCGCCGCCTGCTGCTCGTGCCATGGCGCCTTCGCTCCCCCGATGCACCAATCACTGGAGGAAATGGACTTCCAGCGGGGCCTTGGGGGCGCCGCGCAACGGGGGGACGTTGCGCGTGTTCGTTATTTGCTCGATCGAGGCGCTTGCGCCGACGGATGCTTGCCACGTGGCATCGACGAAAAAGATTCTGAGAGCGGGCTACCGAACGGGCACACGCCTCTGATCTACGCCGCGCGTGCAGGGCACGTGGAGATCTGCGATTTGTTGCTGAAAGTGAGTGGAAATTAACCCAAGCCAAAAAGAACATGAAATTGGACATTGTTGGGCCACGGAGCGTGAAAGAATTGGTTTTTTTGAGACGTCTCAAAAGTTGGGCCACGGAACATGAAAGAGTTGATTGTTTGATTGGTCACAGACGAAGTTGCCCTCGCGATCGTTCCGTCCCTTCTTCCCTGCAGCATGGGGCGTCAGTGGGAGCAAGGACGAGAGCAGCAGGCGTCATTGCTCTGCACCGCACTGCACCGCGCTGCAGAAACGCGGCATGGGGGGCTGGCTGGTCACAACTTGCACATTGAAATGCAGTCCGGAGCACTCCCCTCCCTCTTCTTCTCTGCAGCACGGGACATTAGAGGGAGCAAGGGCAAAAGCAGGGGGCGGCACCACTCTGCACCGCACTTGATGGGCGGGGCATGAGGGGGTGGTGCAGCTACAAATGAACTTTCACTGGCTAACGCTCCATCCCTTCCTTTTCTCTGCAGCAAGGGGCGCCGATGGGAACAGACTTTTGAGTTGACTCAAAAGTCATCTCGCTCCATCCCTTCCTTTTCTTTGCAGCAAGTGTCGCCAGTGAGAGCACGGATGAGAGCAGGGGGGCCACCGCTTTGCACCGGACTGCATGGGCGGGGCATGGAGCAGGGTGGGGCATGAAAGAACTGGCTGGTTTCATATGAGGTTGCATTTGTAAGCTCTTCCTCCCTTCCTCTCCCTCCTGCAGCATGGGGCGTCAGTGGGAGCACGGACGAGAGCAGGGGGCGCCACCGCTCTGCACCGCGCTGCAGGGGCCGGGCATGAGGGGGTGGTGCGGCTGCTGCTGGCACGTGGTGCTGACGTGGCAGCTGTTGATGCTGATGGTTTGACTGCTGCTGACAAAGCTAGTGAGTGGGAGAGGGAGTGGAGAAAGAGTGGGAGTGGGAGAGGCAGAGGTAGAGGGAGAGGGAGAGGGAGAGGGAGAGGGAGGGGGAAAGGGAGGAAGTGTAGGCAGAGAGAGCACTAGAGAGGTAGATTAGGTCAGCTGGCGATGCTGATGGCTTCATTGCGGAATCAAAACTTGTGAGTGAGACAGCTGGGGCGAGGGAGAATGCGCCGAGCTCTTATATGTCTCTCGCTGTCTCATCATCTCTCGTTGTCTCATCATCTCTCGTTATCTCATCATCTCTCGTTGTCTCATCATCTCTCGTTGTCTCATCATCTCTCGTTGTCTCATCATCTCTCGTTGTCTCATCATCTCTCGTTGTCTCATCATCTCTCGTTGTCTCATCATCTCTCGTTGTCTCATCATCTCTCGTTGTCTCATCATCTCTCGTTGTCTCATCATCTCTCGTTGTCTCATCATCTCTCGTTGTCTCATCATCTCTCGTTGTCTCATCATCTCTCGTTGTCTCATCATCTCTCGTTGTCTCATCATCTCTCGTTGTCTCTTTCATCTCTCACTGTCTCATCATCTCATATACACCATGCCAATCTCCCCACACATGACAACCCCAATGCTGCCCCTATTGCACCTACCTTGTGCATACTTACCCTGTGTATCCATGCAATGTTTTATTGAGGCGCTCTTAAAGCCGATTGAAAAATCGACCCCAATGCTGCCATATTGCTCATGCATGATGCACCTGTGGCATGTTTCACTGAAGCGAAGCACTTCAAGAGATCCATGCCCATGTGCCCGCACCCTGACATGACCGCCTGGTGCTGCCATGTCGCACCTTGCTCATGTCCCTGTAGCATGTTTTGTGGAGGCGCCTACAGAGATTCATGCTCATATTGCCCTTGCTCCTGATTTCTCGGTGTGTATATCTTATTTGACGCGAGGCATTGTTGTGCCATCCTTCCAATGTACCGTGCATGGTGCAGGGAGTCAGAATCACAAGGGCATTCTACCACTGCTCTCCGCGCACCAGCCCGAGCTCCCCTGATTGCTGAGGTCTCGCCAAACATCAGTACATATATGTGTAACTCACAGATAAAACTGTATATAAACATGTAGAAATCATATTAAGGAAGAAGGGTTGCGTTCTTTCTACAAACAATGTTCAAAGCTGAACAGGGAGCAGCATCAGTGGCCTAGGTATCTTCCGTCCATCTCATCCATTCAAACATCTTATCTTTCGTCATATCCTATCCCATGCATCTCATCCATTCACACCATCTCAATTGTCGCATGTATCTCAACATCCATTCACACCATCTCAATTGTCCCATATCTCAACATCCATTCACACCATCTCAATTGTCCCATATTTCAACATCCATTCACACCATCTCAATTGTCCCATATCTCAACATCCATTCACACCATCTCAATTGTCCCATACCTCAACATCCATTCACACCATCTCAATTGTCCCATATCTCAACTCAACATCCATTCACACCATCTCAATTGTCCCATATTTCAACATCCATTCACACCATCTCAATTGTCCCATATCTTAACATCCATTCACACCATCTCAATTGTCCCATATCTCAACTCAACATCCATTCACACCATCTCAATTGTCCCATATCTCAACTCAACATCCATTCACACCATCTCAATTGTCCCATATCTCAACATCCATTCATCACGCCATGCACCTCATCCACTCACACCATCTTACCAATGTGTCCCATATTCCACACACCTCGTCCATTCACAGACCCCACGGCTCTCATCCATCTATACCTCCATATTTCCTTCCTACCGTTGCCATAGGTCCTTTTCGAGGACCTTTTGAGCAAGAGATTATAATATTTAAGACCTTGAAAAACCCATTTGGAATGTGAGTAAGGTGTGTATACATGAGCTAAATTATTTTGACCAGGGGGGTGAAAGCCCAAGACCTGAATTACTCAACGGAAGTCAACGCTAAAAACTAGGTTCGGGAGGCAGGCACGGAGAGGCTCGGTTGGGTTGCGCGAGACTTTCACTCGCGAAACCAATTTGCGACAAAACTTTCTCGCTTCCCATGATGGCTGGGGTTCTTCCCACAACCAGAAATGCGCGAGCATACCAAACTGTGCACAGTTTGAGATAGCACGTAGAGTATTAGGTATAGACCATACCTGTAGATAGCGCAGGGCGTCGGCGTTCACTCATATGGGATCAGATGCGCCATACGACGTGGGTGGCGCGGATTTCGATGATGATGCGCAAAGCTAGGGTCCGCTGGATGAAGATTATTGTGTCGAAATGCATGTTATTGTGCAACTAGCGTAATCTTGCGGCGAAAATCGAATCGCCACCGTTCGCCCAAACGTGACCCTCCCCTCGCCCTCGCTTTCCTTTCCCACGCTTCCGCTCTCTTTCGCCCGCGTCGTCGTCGTCGCTTCCGCAGCTCGTCGTGTGCCCGTCGCCTTCGCTCCGCCCGTCGCCTTCACTTCTCCCCCGTCGCCTGCACTCCCCCCCTCCCCCCCCCTCTCCCGTTGCCTTCATTTCCCCCTCCCGTCGCCTTCACTTCCCCCTCTCGTCGCCTTCACTTCCCCTCCCGTCGCCTTCATTTCCCCCTCCCGTCGCCTTCACTTCGCCCTCTCGTCGCCTTCATTTCCCCCTCCCGTCGCCCTCACTTCCCCTCCCATCGCCTTCATTTCCCCCTCCCGTCGCCTTCACTTTCCCCTCCCGTCGCCTTCATTTCCCCCTCCCTTCGCCCTCACTTCCCCTCTCGTCGCCTTCCCTTCCCCCTCCCGTCGCCTTCACTTCTCCCCCCCGATGCCTTCGATTCCCCCTCCCGTCGCCTTCCACGCCTGCCGCACTCGCTCTCCCGCCCGTCACACTCGCTTCCCCACCCGTCACCTTCACTTCCCCTCCCATTGCCTTTCACTCTCTCCTGTTCACTCTCTTTCCCCCTGCTCACTCTCTTTCCCCCTGCTCACTCTCTTTCCCCCTGATCACTCGCTTCCCCCCTCCTCAATCTCTTTCCCTCTGCTCACTCCCCTTGTTCTAACCCCACTCTCCCCATTTCTCACCCATTTTCCCCCTTCACGCTCTCTTACCCCCATTGCTCGCCCCTGTTTTCCCGGCTCACTCCTATACTCACTCTCTCCCCCCCTGCTCACTCTCTTCCCCCCCTGCTCACTCTCTTTCCCCCTTCTCTCTCTCTTTCCCCTTCACGCTCTCTTTCCCTCCCTTCCGCCCGTTGCCCCCCTTCGTCTCATCGCCCTCCCTGCTGCTCGTCGCCTTCGCTCCCGCTCGTCCCCTCGCAATCCCCGTCTCTCTCTCCCCCCGTCGCCCTCCCTTCCACTCCTCGTTGCCCTCGCCATCCCTCCCTTCTCCCTTCCCATCTCGCACACTTTTCACGCCCCCTTTCCAACCCGCACATACACCCTTCCCTTCTTCCCTGTTTCCCCGTATCCCCTGCGCTGCTTTCCCTCATCCTCCGACTTGCTCCCCCCATCCCCTTCCCTGCTTCCCCCCGTCCCCTCCCCTGCCTCCCCCCATCCCCTTCCCTGCTTCCCCCCATCTCCTTCCCTGCTTCCCCCCATCCCCTTCCCTCCTTCCGCCCGTGCCCTCCCCTGCCTCCCCCCATCCCCTTCCCTGCTTCCCCCCTTCCCCTTCCCTGCTTCCCCCCCGTCCCCTTCCCTCCTTCCCCGCGTCCCCTCCCCTGCCTCCCCCCATCCCCTTCCCTGCTTCCCCCACCCCCTTCCCTGCTCCCCCCCATCCCCTTCCCTGCTTTCCCCCTTCCCCTTCCCTGCTTCCCCCCATCCCCTTCCCTCCTTCCCCCGTCCCCCTCCCAGCATCCCCCCATCCCCTTCCCTGCTCCCCCCCATCCCCTTCCCTGCTCCCCCCCATCCCCTTTCCTGCTTCCCCCCATCTCCTTCCCTGCTTCCCCCCATCGCCTTCCCTGCTCACCCTTGCTCCCTCTGTTTCACCCTTGCTCCCTCCCCTTCTTCTCTTCTCACTCTCTTCCCCCTTCCTCACTCTCTTTACTTTTGCTCACTCTGTTCCCCCCTGCTTCCTCTCTTCCCCTCCGTTCAATCTGTCCCCCGCTGCTTCTTCTCTTCCCCTCTGCTCATTCCGTTTACTGTCTTCCCCCCTTCACTCACCCCCATACCCCCCAATGCAGTTGCAGGTGCCCAGGACCAGATGTGGCTTAACATGGCCTGGTTTATTGCTTGCAGTATAGCAGACAAAACCGGGAAGCAACATTACACACACCCCCAAGCTTTGTTCCCTTCTTGAGTCTCGTGATTCCTCTTATTTTACAGATACTGCAATATGTTAATTGTTGAACTCCTTGGTATTGGTCATGTGTATGACTGCTCTGAGGCTCATAATCCTGTATTATTACAAATTATCCAATACATGGCAAGGCTATACGTCGTGTTACTATCAGACAGCCAGCACATCACAAACCCAGAAGTCAGATGTGATGTGGTTGAAGTATAAGGGAAGCAGGCATGCAAAAGAATGACAACTGGCAAATAAGGAAAGGAGGAACGGAGGAAGGGAGGAAGTGAGGAATGCAGGAATGAAGGAAGTGATGATGGGAGGAAGGGAGGTAGGGAGGATGCTTGGGGGAGAAGCAGAAGGGAGGGGAGGAAGAGAGGCTGGGGAGGAGGGAGGGAAGGAGGGTGAAACTTGGCAGAGGAATGATGGGATCGGGAAAGGAGGGACGAGGAAACGAGGAAAAGAGGAAACGAGGAATGGGGTGGGGCAGAAAGGGGTGGGGCGGAATGGGGTGGGGCAGAAAGGGGTGGGGCAGAATGGGGTGGGGCGGAATGGGGTGGGGTGGAATGGGGTGGGGCAGAAAGGGGTGGGGCGGAATGGGGTGGGGCAGAAAGGGGTGGGGCGGAATGGGGTGGGGCGGAAAGGGGTGGGGCGGAATGGGGTGGGGGCGGAACGGGGTGGGGCGGAATGGGGTGA
This sequence comes from Closterium sp. NIES-65, assembly GCA_948144175.1. NCBI lineage: Eukaryota > Viridiplantae > Streptophyta > Zygnematophyceae > Desmidiales > Closteriaceae > Closterium > Closterium sp. NIES-65. Next base: position 30,449 of record CANXME010002238.1, on the reverse strand, counting down.
GGCGGATTGGGGAGATGAGGGATGGGGAGATGAGGGATGAGGAGATGAGGGATGGGGAGGCGTGGGATGGGGAGGAGAGGGTTGGGGAGGAGAGGGATGGGGAGGTCAGGGATGGGGAGATGAGGGATGGGGAGATGAGGGAAGGGGAGATGGGGAATGGGGAGATGAGGGATGGGGAGATGAGGAATGGGGAGATGAGGGAAGGGGAGATGAGGAATGGGGAGATGAGGGAAGGGGAAATGAACGTGTATGCGACAGAAGGGTGCTGCTGGCCACTGGCGGTGGGCGACAGTGGCAGTGGGGGGAAGCGTGGGCGACGGTGGCGGTGGGGGGAAGCATGGGCGACGGTGGCGGTGGGGGGAAGCGTGGGCGACGGTGGCGGTGGGGGGAAGCGTGGGCAACGGTGGCAGTGGGGGGAAGCGTGGGCGACGGTGGGGGGAAGCGTGGGCGACGGTGGGGGGAAGCGTGGGCGACGGTGGGAGGAAGCGTGGGTGACGGTGGGGGGGAGCGTGGGACAGAGTAACTCAGCCATATGAAAGGAAACACCTGAGGCGCCAAAGAGGCAAGGGCCCACTGCAGTACAAGAGAAGCACTGGATGCAGGTAGACCAACGAGGGGGAGAAAGAGCCGACATCTGATGGTGCAGGCTGGGAATAACCCTGCAAATCACACGCGGGTAGCCCACCCATTCCCACGTCACGTGGCCCGTCACCCCGTCCACCTGCAGCGGTGCCTTCACAACGGAGAAGGGAGGGGAGGACGACTGTGGGGTAACGAACGAACAGAGTAAGGGAGGAGGGCAGGAGGTAAAAGTGTGGCAGGGTATAAGGGTGGATAGGATAGGAGGATGCCTGGACCCTCTCTCCCTCCCCTCCGCCTCCCCTGCCCTGCCTCCCCCGCTCCCCTGCCCCCTGTCATCTGAAGCACTGCGCTCCTTGCTGCCCAACTGCACGCGCTGCCCCGGCTGTGCGCCCAGCGCTCTGCTCCAAAGCCGCAGCAGCACCTGCCATGCGTGTGGGGTTGGTGCAAGAGAGAGAAGGGTTGGTGCAAGAGAGAGAAGGATGGGTGCTGCTGATGCACCCTGTGACATCCCACCGCGATCGAGTCACGACCCCATCCCTAGTGCTCGAGACCTGCCCGCCATACGTCCGCGGCCAGGGTGGGTGAGAGGCAGGGAGGGAGGGAGAATGAGAGAAGTAAAGGAGGGTGCAAGGATGGGGTGGTAGGAGTGAGAAGGTGGCAATGGGGAGAGCGAGAGCGACCAAATACGGCAATGGGAAGGGAAGCAACAACGAACCTAAAGCCGATAGGAACGGATGAGAGGGTGGGCGGCGTGGGTGGAGAAGCAATGGTGATGAAGAGGTGGAACGTGATAGGCAGGGGACTGATGACGACGTGGAGAGAGGTGGGAGAGAAGGGAGGTCGGCGGGGAGGCTCATTTCCAGGCGACAGGGAGGACGATGAGAGGGGAAGCGTGGGCGACGGTGGGGGGAAGCGTGGGCGATGGTGGGGGAAAGTGTGGGCGACGGTGGGGGGAAGCGTGAGCGACGGTGGGGGGAAGCGTGAGCGACGGTGGGGGGAAGCGTGAGCGACGGTGGGGGGAAGCGTGAGCGACGGTGGGGGGAAGCGTGAGCGTCGGTGGGGGGAACCGTAGGCGATGAGCGGGGAAGCGTGAGGGAAGGTGGAGGAAGGAAGGGGTGAGCGACGATGTGGGGAAGCGTTGGTGAAGGCAGGAGGAAGCGTGAGCGGCGGTAAGGGGAAGCGTGAGCGACGGTGGGGAAGAGCTCGGGCGACAGTGGGGAAGAGCTTGGGCGACGGTGGGGAAGAGCTCGGGCGACGGTGGGGAAGAGCTCGGGCGACGGTGGGGAAGAGCTCGGGCGACGGTGAGGGGAAGCATGGGTGTGCGTGGGGGAGTGTGTGAGAGACGGTGGGGGGAAGCGCGTGGAACGCGGAAGGCGATAGGGCCTAAATGCGATGTCCGCGGGGTTGCGATGCCAGGGCGAGCGAGATCGAAAACGTGATACGCCACTAACATAGTTGCTGTCATGCCGATAAGCCACGACCATCAATCTGTTCGGGGATTCTATTTTGGCCGCAGGATAGATACGCCTGGATTTCTAAGGGTCCCGTAATATTCGTGAAAGCGATCGTGGCCTATGCTATGTTCGATTTTTTTCCCGGACTCTTGGAACAATCTACGAGTAGTAGGAAAAGCACGACCTGAATTACCAATGTAGGCAAACTATGCACACTTTGAGCGGTTGTTCCTAGAGAAAGGTGTTGGGACGCTCGCCAACCAAACATGTTCTGCTGCACGACTCAGTCTTTTTTTTTTTTTTTTTTTTTTACAACATTTTTTTTCCCCTCATAACAGCAATCTCTTCACGAGGTTACGAACACTTTGTGTCTCGCCATAGTGTGTCTGAAAAAGAAAGGGAATGGAGAAAGAAAGGGAGAAGGAAAATGAAACTCCCAAAAAGAACCCAAATGCAACACACATAAAACCCCCCCTCAAGTTACCCAATCAAAACGCCCAGTCAAGACACCCCATCAAGACATCCCATCCCACGCCCCATCCCCACCCCCCCCCCCCCCCCCCCCTCCCTCCCCCCTCAATCACATCAACGTATCGACCATGTACGGGGCTGAGAAGAAACGAGAATGGATGAACTATGAATGAATTGGGTACAAGTACTAACCCTAATTGGGTTGTACCCCTTATGGGATACCCCACTATAGCCTACACAATATGCATAAGCTACAATGTTCTGACACACCCCCATAGGCAAAGTGGGGGAGAACAAGGGGTCACAAGACCAGTCAAGCAAAGCAAAGCAAGCTTAGGGTGGATCACAAAATCACCACACATTCCGAGCACAAGTTCAAGGCCACAAGGCCAGTTCACATGCAGGATTACATATATATATAAGGCTAGACAAGCAAGAGCAGGTGTATATATATATGTAACAGTACAAGCAAGGTCAAGAGGTGAGCAAGTGAGGCAAGGTAGGCACAAGGCCCAGCTGAGTACAGAAGCGCTGATGGTCACAAGGCGCAAGTGCCTTGGTGAAGATATCAGCAGTGTTGGCCTCAGAGGCCACGCACGCAAGACGCAGCTGACCACGCTGCTGCAACTCATGAGCAAGAAAGTCCGTCGGAGAGCAATGTGCTTCGGCCGTCGGAGGCTCCACTGGGTGCCAGGAGGGAAAGTCCCAGTGAAGCCAGGTGGGCGGCGCAGCCAGATCTCCTCGTGCAGGCTGCCCTACAGGAAAGCTGTGCTGAAGTCAAGAGAGTGAAGCTCGTAGTCACGGCGAGCAGCTATGTGCAGCAGTACCCGAAGAGTGGTCATCTTCGGGGTGGGAGAGAAGGTCTGAAAGTAGTCAACTCCCTGCCGCTGACTGAAGCCACGAGCCACGTAACGCGCCTTGAAGACAGGCGGAGAACCCGGCGGCCGCTTCACCCTGAAAATCCACATGCCACTGACGATGTTCGCCCCAGGCGGGGGAACCTCGTCAATGTCACCGAATAGATTGTTGTTAGCAATATATTCAGTTACTCGCTAGTGTAGGTGTAGTAGGATTATTCGAAGCACTGTAGAAGGTGAGTTTGGTGCGTGGGTAGTGACGCGAAGTAGTGACCCAGGGACTTGCGAGGTGCAGGGTGGGACAGATTCAAGGGCGAGCCCTGGGCAATCCGAAGGGCCAATCCTGAAGCCTGGCGGGCGGAGCCCAATGTGCCTTACGGGAAACTGCACGGCACGGGGTAGCTGCTCAAATAGGCTAGGAACTCACTGTTTAGTCCGTTCTCTTGTTTGTTTGCTCGTAATAGTGGATATAGGTTGCCGTTTGACAGCTAACTCCAGCTTAGGCGACTAAGCCACTGTGAGCAGCCATACGTGAGGGAGGCAGAATCTCTCACAAACAAGAGAACGAAGATCGGGCAGAATGGACTGCCATGAGCTGCAGTGGCAGCAGACGTACTCGCGTCGGGAGTTACCACCGCCGCGAAGGATGCGCTCAAAGGAGCGGGGAAGATCGCCAGGTCGCTCGCCTAGGAGAGAGGCGGATCGGGTGGATCGGATGGCAACCAGCGACGGACGGCGCGGCGAAGGCGAGCTCGGTCTGCAGACGAGATCGGCGCCAGGACCCCAGCCGCCGAGGAGCGATCCCTGGAATCTGGCAAGAGGCCAGCGGGGCGCGGGAGTAAGGCGTCAGGAGGATGCCGACGAGACGGACTCGCTGATGTCGGCAAACGAGGCCGACGGCGAGGAGACGGCGGAAGATGATCCAAGGAACGCGGGAGCAGATCGCTCGCCGGACGACATGCGCGAGGGAGGCGAGATGCACCGCGGAGAGAAACGCGAAGAGTGCGGAAAGGCAACGGGATCGAGTCGCTCAACAGACGAAGAGCGCGGCGAATGGAGCAAAGACGCAGGCAAAGATGGCTCGCTGGTAGGGATGCGCGGAGGCTGCGCGAAACAGCGCGGGAGCGCGGATACAGGTCTCTCGGCGGACGAATTACGTGAGAGCAGCGCGGAGGCAGATCGCGCACCAGGGGAGGTGCTCGGGAATGGCGCAAGGCGCCAGGGGAGCAGCGCGGAGGCAGATCGCGCGCCAGGGGAGGTGCTCGGGAATGGCGCAAGGCGCCAGGGGAGCAGCGCGGAGGCAGATCGCGCGCCAGGGGAGGTGCTCGGGAATGGCGCAAGGCGCCAGGGGAGCAGCGCGGAGGCAGATCGCGCTCCAGGGGAGGTGCTCGGGAATGGCGCAAGGCGCCAGGGGAGCAGCGCGGAGGCAGATCGCGCTCCAGGGGAGGTGCTCAGGAATGGCGCAAGGCGCCAGGGGAGCAGCGCGGAGGCAGATCGCGCTCCAGGGGAGGTGCTCGGGAATGGCGCAAGGCGCCAGGGGAGCAGCGCGGAGGCAGATCGCACTCCAGGGGATGTGCGCGGGAGTGGCGCGAGGCGCCGCAAGAGCAAGGAGAATGACCGCGCGACAGGGCGCATGCGTGGGGAAGACGGACCGCCGGAGCCACAGCCGGAAACTGAGAGGAGGAGGCGTATGGAGATGGGAGCTCAACGATCGCCAGAGCCGTGGGACGAGGAAGAGGATAGACGGGAGCTGCGAAGGCGGAATGCACTACCATGGGAGGTACCTGAGGAGAAAATCAGGGGGAAGGCGGAAAAAGAGGAGCTAAGAAGGAGAAATGACGAGCAATACAGAAGGAGGGAGAGGTCGCCTGAAGGGAAGACAGGAAGTGAGAAAGAGGAGTATGAGCGAGGGAAACCAGCGGGTCGAAAGGGACCTGGTGCATGGGAGCGAGAGAGGCTATATCAGGAGAACTTGCCTGAGAAGAAAGAAGGGCGATGGGAGGAATCAGAAAAGCGGAGGGAGGCTTATGAGGGTGAGCGAGGAAGGAGTCCACTGGGGCCGAGGAGGCCATGGCAATCAAAGGAAGCTAGAGCAGCCCGGGAGGGGCTAGAGAGAGTGTTGTACGGGACGAGCTCGGGGAGAAGAAAGGAGCAGCGTAGACGGCGAGAGTTGACGCCTGAGCATGACAAGGAAAACGAGGAAGGAGAGTGTGGCAGACCTGCACGCTATGGAGTTGGCCGAAGGGAGAAGCCATGGGAAGAATATTCCCCTGAAAAGAGAGAGAGTCCGGGGCGGGAATCAGAGGGATATAGGGAGACTCGTGAGAGAGAGCGGGGAAAGAGCCCAAGTCAGAGCTGGCAGGGAAGGCCGCAGCAGTCATGGTTGGGCTCGGGAGGAGCCAGAGCAGCCAGGGAAGGTGTCTATCGAGTGCTGTATGGGACAGAGTCAAGGAGCAGGGAGTCGAGGGAAAGGAGAGGAGAGAGTAGCAGGAGGAATGAGATCTCAGGGACTTGGGAGACGGGAAGGTGGAGTGTGCAGGCCCCACCTCAGGTGGAGGTGCCGGTGCGCTTTACGGGGGGAGCGGGATCTGGAAGCAACCTGAAGAATTACCTGATGCAGATCGCTAATGTGAAGTACCGCTGCGATAGAAGCGGGATGGACCCGATAGAGTTTTTCTTAAGCCTACCGCGTACGTTGGGGGGCGAAGCTGAAACGCTGTACCGAATGAAGATGCCGGAGTGGCTGAGGCGGGCAGAGGAGGATGGAGATGATCCCACGACACTGTTCCTAGAGCGGCTGAGAAAGCAGTTTCCAGGGCACACGGCCGACCGTATCCGAGAGTTTCAGGAGTTTAAGCGGAGTAAGGCAGAGTCACTACTCACATACTTTGGGAGGCTCACTAACCTAGCAGAGGATGTGGCCTGCACGGACAGCAGCATGTTGATTAGCAAGTTCTTGGGGGGTTTAGATGTAGGACTGAGTGGAGGGCTGAGAATGAGAGTGTATGAGTTGGGAGCTGAAGCAACATTGGAGGAGGTGTTTGAACTGGCGGAGAAAGTGGAGCTTGCGCAGAGGCGGTACGAGGCATACCTGCCAAGGGCGTCAGATAAAGGGCGGCCCAGCTGGGCTGCAGCAATGATAACCGAGGACGAGGATAAGGAGGAGCAGTGGCAGGAGAGGCGAGCAGATACACGCACGTGCCACAGGTGCGGGCAGCAGGGGCATATCAGGAGGGAGTGCAGGAACTGTGATGTGTGCGGAAGATCGGGGCACCGCCGAAGGGACTGCCCAGATGCACCGATCTGTGCGATGTGTAGAAAAAAGGGGCATAAGGCCAGGGACTGCCATGATAAAATAAGGGAGGCAAGGAGATCACCCGAGGAGATTGAGGGACAAATCGAACAATTGCGAGCCCAACTGGAGGCGCTGGGAGAAAGAACTCAGGGGCAAGCGGGGTTGTACGCGGAGGAGGAAGAGGAGCAGGAGCCAGAACACTCCTGTGCGGTGCTGCGTAGCCATGCAGAAATGCGGCTACGCAGTGGGGGCAAGGACGGACGAAGGAAGCAAGTGAGTAAGGTGGGGGCATGGGCGTGTATGTTAGTAACCCCAGCAGCAGCAGGAGCAGAGGAGTGGGACGAGCCGGCGGGGGCAAAAGCGTGTGTAGTAGCAGCGGCGGAAGCGGAAGGGAAGAACGAGAAGGTGGGGGCATGGGCGGATGAACCAGAAGCGGCAGGCACGGAAGGGAAGAACGAGAATGTGGGGGCATGGGCGGATGAACCAGAAGTGGCAGGGACAGAAGGGAAGAACGAGAATGTGGGGGCATGGGCGGATGAACCAGAAGCGACAGGCACGGAAGGGAAGGACGAGAAGGTGGGGGCATGGGCAGCAGCAGAAGGGGAAGAGAGGGACGAGAAGAAGGGGGCAGGGGCGTGTGGACTGGTAGCAGCCGGCGCGGAAGGGAAGAACGCGCAGGTGGGGGCAGGAGCAAAGGCAGAGGAAAAGGAAAAGCAGGTGGGGGCGGGAGCGTGTGTACCTGCAGTAGCAGAGGCAGAAGGGAAGGACGAGAAGGTGGGGGCACGGTCGTGTGTACTAAAGGCAGAGAAGCAAGTGCAGAGAAGTGGGATGGCGAAGCAGCATGTGAGAAAGCTGAGGGAAGAACATCCACAGCCGCCGGGGGAGGAAATGGTGAAAGAAGCCGTGAGAAGAGCTGAGACGGGTGTGAGGAGCATGAAAGTAGAGATGACGTGCGACTGGGGGCAAGGAGACCTACGGGTAGGAGGATGGGAAGGTCCAGTGTGGGACAGAGCGCAGGAGCAGGAGGAAGCAGAGAGTGAGAGCAAGGAAGTGGGGACATGGGAGTGCCGGCCTGCGGGGGAAGAGGTAGGGCATACAATGGGAGTTGCGATGAGTCAGGAAGGAAAAGAGGCCGTGAAGACAGTAAGGTGGAGTACGCGAGGAATATGGGCAGATGAGCTGATGCAGCCAGCAACACAGGTGCTGCCAGGACCAGCGGGAATGAAAGGGGCTGAGAACTGGGTGGCATGGGAGGGAGCCAAGGCAGCAGAATACCTGGAGGAGGAGAACACAGCAGCGGCGGAGGTCATGCGTGCAGTAGAGTTGAGAAATGCACACGCAGAGGCACAAGCAACGTCTGCAGCAGGGCGGCAAAACCGACACAGACATCAGTGGCAGGGGGACAGGAAGCCTACCTGCAGAGGGGGAAACTCGGAAAGTAGCACCGGACACACAGCACAGGGAGACGAAGGACCTGAGGGGTCTAAGAGTGCTGGTGCTGAGGAATCAGAGAAGAGAGTAGACAGGGCACCACCTGACGAATGCTGCTGTGGTGAAAGGCAACCGGCCTCAGCAAGAGTGTCCAGTGACACGTGCACGGGAGACCCGAGCACGAGCTCTGGAGGGGGTAGGTAGTGGCTGAGGCAGAGCAGGTAAGGTATCACAGGAACAGAGCTCAGAAGAAGGGAGCGAGGGTGAGTCCAGGAAGGAGAAGGCAAGCCACGGGATGCAACAGAGGATGATTCTCTGACAGCTGTCACCGAATAGATTGTTGTTAGCAATATATTCAGTTACTCGCTAGTGTAGGTGAAGTAGGATTATTCGAAGCACTGTAGAAGGTGAGTTTGGTGCGTGGGTAGTGACGCGAAGTAGTGACCTAGGGACTTGCGAGGTGCAGGGTGGGACAGATTCAAGGGCGAGCCCTGGGCAATCCGAAGGGCCAATCCTGAAGCCTGGCGGGCGGAGCCCAATGTGCCTTACGGGAAACTGCACGGCACGGGGTAGCTGCTCAAATAGGCTAGGAACTCACTGTTTAGTCCGTTCTCTTGTTTGTTTGCTCGTAATAGTGGATATAGGTTGCCGTTTGACAGCTAACTCCAGCTTAGGCGACTAAGCCACTGTGGGCAGCCATACGTGAGGGAGGCAGAATCTCTCAGGTAGTGGCTGAGGCAGAGCAGGTAAGGTATCACAGGAACACAGCTCAGAAGAAGGGAGCGAGGGTGAGTCCAGGAAGGAGAAGGCAAGCCACGGGATGCAACAGAGGATGTTTCTCCGACATCAACGTAGGTGCCTGTGGACTTCCAGGAAGCCATCTCTGCGTCCATAGCTGCCTGCCTCTGAGAGGAGTAGGGACCCTCTATCGCCTCCGCGTAAGAGCGCGGAGTCGGGATGTCAAGTGCATCCGGGTCTCCCTCAGGGGTAAGCAGTACGGACACGAGATGAGGTGAAGAAGCGGCCAAGCACTGGAACTCCTCCTGCATGTCCTCGAGGACGTCCGTGCTAAGGGAACACTCACCCCCGATGGATGGAGGACAGACAGACTCAGACTCAGCAACAAGACTGGCAGCGTAGTCTAGGCGACAACGAGCAGCAAAGTTGACGAGCTCAGCAACTAGGGTAGACGCAGCAGTGGACTCAAAGGAAGGGTCAGTGACGACAGTAGCAAGGAGACGCGTGACAGTAGGACTGGCAGCACGAAGAGAGTCCGACTCCGGGTCGGGAAGGGCAGGAAGAGAAGACTCAGGAGGAGAAGGCAAAGGGGCACGCAGAGGAGCAGTGGACGGACGCAGAGACATCCAGTGCATGCTAGGGACAGGAGGAGGACGCTGACGCGAACCGCAACCACTAGTGCGAGCAGCACGGACAGGCGACACAGGGCGAGACGCAGGCTCATGACGCTCAGCGAGACCTCCAGTAGGACCAGTGTAGGGAGACGGAGCAGGCAGTGGGGAGGCCGGCTGTAACTGTAACTGCAACGGGACAGGATGTGGACACTCTAAGGGAGGAGGAGGACCAATAGAAGACGAGAGACCAAGAACCTGCTGAAGGAGCGGAACGAAGTATGGCCGAGGCCGCGCGGCGACTCCAGACACAGCAGGGACAGCACAAGTACCCCCAGCGGCAGCACCAGCACTAGCAGCACCTCCAGCTCCAGGACCTCCAGCAGCACCAGTAGCACCCCCAGCAGGACCGCCTCCAGGACCGATAGCAGTAGCCTCCGCGCCAACACCCGCAGCAGCTCCAACTCCAGAAGTACCCGCAGGCCCAGCAGCTCCAACTCCAGAAGTACCCGCAGGCCCAGCAGCTCCAGTACTCCCAGTACGAGCACCTCCGGGACCCGCGGCACCAGCTCCCTCAGCAGCAACAGAACCTCCAGTACCCGCAGCACCTCCAGCTCCAGCAGCTCGCCTCCAGCGCCGGACAAACCACTCACACAGCTCCTGTGGAGAGAGTGGCTCCTGGCGAGACGAAGCACCCGGAGAACCGCTAGGCACAGCACCAGCAGACCCAGCGTCCTCAGGCTCCGCACCCCCAGGCTCAGCACCCCCAGGCGTAGCACCCACACGCTCAGCACCCCCAGAGTCAGCACCCCCAGGCTCAGCACCCTCAGCAGCACCAGAGTCACCAGTGACCTCGACAGGCTCAACAGCGTCTACCTGGGACACACCTGAAGGGGCAGGACCCTGAGGGGGGAGGGGGTCTACCGGGGGGGACCTGGCACAAGGAAGAGCGGTGGCGCGGGGAGGGACGGAGTGCGGTAGGGGAAGAGACGGTAGTAGGGGACCGACTCGTCGAACGAGACGTCCTGGGAGGACAGAAAACGGCGAGAGGTGGGGTGGTAGAACTGCCACCCTGGCGCGTCAGGGGGAAAACCCAGGAAGACGCAAGGAGCAGCACGAGGGGACAGCTTGTCCGCAGACAAGTCGCGGACAAACGCCCGAGATCCCCAGACACGGAACGCAGACGCATCGCCAACCTTCCCCGTCCACAGCAAAGCTGGGGAGGTCTCCGGCATGGAGACCCTGGGCTGAAGGTTGATCTGATGCGCCGCGTACCGGACCGCAAACGGCCACAGAAAATGGGGGGCAGCCGTATGCATCATGGACGTACGGGCGACGTCCATGACCATGCCAATGCGGCGCTCAGCAATCCCATTTTGCTGTGGAGAGTCCGGAAGCGTCAAGGTCTGGCGGATGCACCGTGCACGACAGTAGGCTCGTAGAAGGCCAGAGGAGAACTCTCCGCCTCGGTCAGAGTGCAGACGCAGAACAGGAAAGTCCGAGCCGAAGCTCCGCCTGAGCTGGAGACGAGCTGCGCGGATCCAGTCGATCAACACCTCAGTGACATCACCCTTGCTGCGCAAGGGGAAGACTGTGGTGTAACGCGAGTAGTCGTCAACCACCAGCAGGAAGTAGCGCTCGTGACCCTGTCCACGGACGCGGGCTTGGCCCCACACGTCCATGTGAAGCGTCTGCAGCGGGGCCTCTGTCGGAGGAAACTGGGAGGAGTGAGGAGCAGCCCGCTGCCGCCCCTCGACACAGGGGACGCAGGTAGGGCCAGGCCCCGGAGGAAGGGGAGGGAGGGACCGAGGAAGACCAGAGACAAGGACACGGGAGGCCATGCTTCGGAGACGAAGCAGGAAGGGGTGACCAAGGCTGTGGTGCGAGAGGAGAGTCTCGTGAGACAGGAGGCGACACGAGCAGGGGGCAGACTCAGGACCAGACCTGGACGCAGCAGCTAACACCTGACCTGACGCAGCTACCTGACCAGACGCAGTGACTGGAGGAGACGCAGTGGTCAGTGTGTACAGGCTCGACCCCGGCCGATGGGTAAACGTGGCCAGGTGTCGGCCTGTCCGAGCGTTCGTGCAGTGGGTCACCCGCTGACTCGCAGGAGTGAACTGGTGAACCCCCGCATCCTGTAGGTCAGCACCACTCACCAGGTTCGTAGAGAACGAGGGGAGGTAAAGACCAGACAGGGTGCCAGAGGGGGCCGCCGGACACGGGAGGACAGTGGAGAAGTGAGCAAGGACAGGACCCCCAGAGGGGTCCGCCAGAGAGACTGCAACTGGCCGACCAAGCGGCGTGAGTGTGGTGCGGTCTCGAAAGAAGGAGCGAGAAGCTCCCGAGTCAAGGGTGAAGGTGTGGGAGGCCGAAGCCGACGCAGTACCTGAGAGCGCAGACTCACCAGTACCAGAGGAAGCAGACGCACTAGCACCTAGAGCAGCGGCCTCGCTAGCACCAAGGGCAGCAGCCTCACCAGCACCTAGAGCAGCAGTACCAATGTCCGGGTCGGGCGGGAAACACTGGTAACAGTCACCCTCCTCACTAATAGACACAGTATACATAGCAGCAAGAATAGCATCAAAGTCAAGGTCAAAGATAGCTACCCCTGCCCTAGACAGCTCGCCCCAGCGAGGGATCTCAGTGGCCTCAGGGAACTGGTGACGCCAAGCGTCCGTCAGGCGGCCAAAGCAGCGCTGGGTGGGGTGCGCACCCCCACACTGCTCACCCGCACGGTCGTCGGTGCGCAGGACGTAGGTGCACGGACCAGTACCCCCACCCCGCTGGCGTGTAGTGTACCACTCACGGAGCTGCTGAGGGGACAGGGTCTCCCGACTGCGCTGCTGCTGCTGGCGCTGACCACCACCGGAGCCACTCCTCTGCGAAGAGCCACGACCTCCTCCTCCTCCTCCGCCTCCGCCACCGCCTCCTCCACCTCCGCCACCTCCACCACCTCCGCTCCCACCGCCACCGCCGCCGCCGCCTCCGCCTCCACTGCCGCCGCCGACACCTCCACCCCCGCCACCACCCCCACCACCACCCCCACCCCCTCCACTGCCTCCACCGCCTCCTCCACCGCCCCCGCTAGCTCCTCCAGCGCCCCCGCCCCCCTTGCCCTTGCCAGAGCGACGTTTCCCACTAGGGGTAGACGCCGCACCGACCGACTCCAGACCAACGAGGTCGGCCGTAGCAGCCGAGGCAACAGAGGGCAAAAGAGGGGAGGGGGAACATCCCTCAAAGATGGGGGTGCGAGGGTCACCACGAGAGGCTCCTACAGCTACTATGCTCGTTTCTACTGCTAGGAGGGCCTTCTCGAGGAGGTCAACGGTGAGAGTGGTGGGGAAAACTGAGAGGAAGTGGTCCCTGACTACGCGAAGGGAGTCAGGGAGGCGGGTGACTATGTAGTAGAGGGTGATGTACATGGGGGGGGGGGGTTCTTGGCGCAGAACTCAGCAGGAAGCGCAGCGCGGTAGCGAGTGTCACTAGTGCGGAGGTGCGTAATGAGGTCAATGACTGTGGGAAAGGGAAGAGGTATGGTAGCATGAGGCGGCTCAGTGCAACAGTGGCAGGGGAGGAGTAGCGTGCAACTACAGCGTCGTACAAGGTCTGAGCACTCTTGTACTGGCTAAAGTGCGCACGCTCAGAGGTAGGCAGGTGGCGACGCACAGCAAGACGTGCAGCAGCATCGCGAGTGGCCCACTGTGAGCGAACAGTGGCGTCAGTATAAGCAGCGGGGGCAGGAGAGGCACCAGAAGTGAGGTCAAAGAGGGAGAGGCCGTCTGCCCTATCGCACTGTAAGAAAAGGTGCAGGTCATCTCTCCAGACATCAAAGTCAATGGCCCGACCCTCAGCGTCAAAAGCGAGGACACTAGGGGTAGCCATGACAGAAGTAGACTAGCAGCGCAAACAGTAGGGTGAGGGCAGTGCTGTGAAAGAGACGCTGCTCTTACCGGACAGGGCGGCTCGGGCGGCTCGGCTGCAGGGCGACTCGGCGGCTCGGCGGCTGGGCGGCTCGGCGGCTCGGCTGCAGGGCGACTCGGCGGCTCGGCAGCTGGGCGGCTTGGCGGCTCGGCTGCTGGGCGGCTCGGCGGCTCTGCTGCTCGGCTGCTGGGCGGCTCGGCTGCTGGGCGACTTGGCGGCAGGGCAGCTCGGTTGCTGGGTGGCAGGGCAGCTCGGATGCTGGGCGGCTCGGCTGCTGGGCGGCTCGACTGCCGGGCGGCTCAGCAGGGCCGCTGAGAGGGCGGCGTCCGGGGCCGCTGGGAGGAGGCGGCGCCAGCAGGTAGGTGGCGGGGCCGTACAGGTAGGTGGCGGGGCCGCGAGTAGGTGGCGGGGCCGTCAGTAGGTGGCGGGGCCGCAAGTAGGTGACGGGGCCGCTGGTAGGTGGCGGGGCCGCAGGTAGGTGGCGGGGCTAGTAGGTAGGTGGCGGGGCCGCACAGGTAGGTGGCGGAGCCGCGAGTAGGTGGCGGGGCCGTCAGTAGGTGGCGGGGCCGCAGGTAGGTGACGGGGCCGCTGGTAGGTGGCGGGGCCGCAGGTAGGTGGCGGGGCCAGTAGGTAGGTGGTGGGGCGGCACAGGTAGGTGGCGGGGCCGCGAGTAGGTGGCGGGGCCGCAAGTAGGTGACGGGGCCGCGAGTAGGTGGCGGGGCCGTCAGTAGCGGCGGGGCCGTAGGTAGGTGGCGGGGCCTACAGGTAAGTGGCGGGGCCGTCACGGAAGGCGCCGGTAAGGGCGGCGTCAGGGCCGCAGGGCGGCGCGAGGGCCGCGGGGTGGGCGACGAGGCCGAAGGGCGGCGGATCGGGGCCGGTAAAGGGCGGCGCGATGGCCGCGGGGTAGGCGACGAGGCCGCCGGGCGGTGGGGCGGGGCCGCGACAGAGGCGGCGCGACGGGGCCGCGAAAGGGGGGGGGGGGGGGGGGGGGGCGCGACGCGGCCGCGAAGGGCGGCGCGACGGGCCGCGACAGGGCCGCTAAGGGCGACGGGACGGGGCCGTAAGGGGCCTAGCGAGAGCGCGATGGTAGGGAGAGCACACGGGGCGCGACTCGGGCCTGAGCGGAGCGCGCTCCGGGCAGGAAAAAAAAAATTCGTAGTGGTGGGCCCTAGGAATCGTTCCCGTTAGGGAACCTGCTCGATACCATGAGAAGAAACGAGAATGGATGAACTATGAATGAATTGGGTACAAGTACTAACCCTAATTGGGTTGTACCCCTTATGGGCTACCCCACTATAACCTACACAATATGCATAAGCTACAATGTTCTGACAGGGGCCTCCACCCAGAGAGCCCCGCCTTCCACATCGACATCGTCCCTCTCCCGATCCGCCAAATCTACGTTAATCCCCCCCATGGAAGACGCCGCTCGAAGCAGGATGACACGGGCTTGCGCACGTTGTAACGCCACCCCGATGAGCGCCTTAAGTGACCCTAAAAGATAAGCCGAAAACACAGAGTCGTCCTCTCGACAAGCCCCCCGCGACACAGCTAGCCCCACGTGCGCATCCCCCTGCTGACGAAGCCACCGCTGAAAACGACCGCCGAGACACCCCCACGTCTCAACTATCGAAGGGGTGAACTGCACGCCCCGGTTGCGTGCAAGCAGAGGCGCGTAATCACTCGTTTTGCGACGCTCCCATTCCCTTGCCGCCACACCTATTTGACGCCCGCACTGTCCCAGCAGTGATGGAGACAGCGATAGCGGGTCCGCGACGCTGATCTCTAGGGCGTGAGCCTCTCCAGCCATTGGACGTCGCACCGCCACATCAACCCGCTTCCCTTGCAGCACCACACTATCCTCCAATGTCACCACCCCCCCCCGACGCCTTAGAGATCTTCGCCACCGCAAACTTCACCTCATCATGCACACGAGAAGGACCATGCTGGTGCCTGCATCTCAGGGCATGGTGCGGGTCTGCTGGGTCAACATACGCTGTGCCACAAACACACCTCCCCGCCACCTGCAGCTGCTGAATTAGGAGGCCGAGCCGTATAGCAGCAGCAATGCCCCACTCAGCCGCAGTGAATGTGAGATCTGAGTGAGCCGGAACCGCCGAAACCCATGCACCTGCCCCCGGGCCCTGAAGGGATGTGAAACGGGCCAAGGTAGCATCGTCACGAGCCAAGCGGCGCAGTGCCTGGAGCTCCTCTACAGCTAACTGCCGCTGACGCGCCTGGAAAAGCCGAATAGGAGGGGCCGCTACACACAGAGGTAAGCCCGGTATCTCGTGGCGGATAGTCGCTGGCAGCTGCTCGAGAGCCTTGACAAACCACGGGTCAAGAAACTCTGCCCCTGTCGAAGTGGTGAGGTACTCAGCAAACATCGCCTCCTCACCCGCCACCCCTAACTGTGCAATGTCCCGCGCGGCCTGCGCCCACCCGCAAACATAGGACAGTGGGCTCAAAGAGGCCGCCGCCCGGATCCCGAACCCACCGAAACGCACAGGGAGATGCAGCTGCATGCGTGCGCGCCTAGACCGGTCGGGGTCATGCTCCCAAGTGCCAGGTGGGAAAAGCTGCTCAAAGCAATCCTCTAAACAGCTGTCCCAATCCCTAAAAGCCTCAACCACCTCCGGACGCGGCGGCATAGTCCGGGCGAGGTACATCAGCCGCGCTGAAATTGCAGTGGCGAGGAGGTACTCAGTGTTTTTTTGTGTGCTATATTTTCTGGTAACCAGCCTGGCTCGGGAAGTCAACTGTGGGTTCGGTAGGCAAACTGTGCACAGTTTGCCATTTTTTTTTGTTTTGTAATTCAGGTCTTGGGTTTTAAACCCAATATATATATACCGTTTATAAAGACTTATGCATATGTGTGTATGGCCTTCCCAAGCAACAGAAGGTGTATTTGATTTCACAACGCTTGAAAAGGCACGACCAGTTTTTGACAACACATCTGGCAGGGGTGATGCGAAGCGGCTCGTCACGTCACGTCGACATTTGCGCTGCGGAGAATCGCCACACGTCGTGCAGCAGTGGTCCATCAGGCCAACCGACGCACCCACGTGAAAACTTCGCGCTGCTCATCACATTTCGTCCTGCTTCTCACGAACCTGTGGTGGTTGTGAAGTGAAGCTGCGGAAATTTTGTCTGATGCCCTTACTTTATGTTTTCCTACCCGCAGAGTGTCTTGGGTCGTGTTTGAGGAGGTCTCCCTGCCACCAATAACGGCAAAAAGAATTCGCATGACCTGCCCAAGCCAGCAGCTTCCCGAAACTGTTGTTTTCCCACAGTCAGCTGTTGTTTTTTCCACACCTACAGTCAGCGATTTTCCTCCCAAAACGTGTTGGTCAGGTAACATCTCAGGTAAGGGGAAACATCTCTATGACTGTTCTACTGGAAACATGTCAGCAATCACAGTACAGTAAAACGTAGTGCACCTTACCAGTTTGAGAGCTCCTCAAAGCTCAAGTGCTGCCAGCGGTCTCAGTCAACTTTTTTGTAGACGCATGGTTCTTCAAATCGCGCGATAGAAATGTAAACAGGCTGTATTACTAGCGCAGTACGCCGCTGCATAGAGGAAGCGCACTGCATCCCAAAGCACTGGCATTGCACTACCGCACTGATTGTACGCAAAATTGGACGGAAAAAACCGGAAAGAAAAACCACTGGAATCGCAACTTGTGAGGTGACGAACGCGACAGCCAGGATGGGGGAGGCGGATCGCGAGGAGCGGCAGGTAGCGTGGCGGCGATTGGTGGAGCAGGCGATGGAGGGCGGCGAGCTGGACAACGAAAAGTTTCTGGATAAGATGCGGCGACGACTGGACAGGTGAGATTGGCGCCAAGTGAGGATTGTGTGTGTGTGTGTGTGTGTGTTTTTTTTTTTTTTTTTTGATTAATTTATTTACTTATATGCCAGGTGCTCGGGTTTAATGCGTTCTGACATGTCGAGGAGTATGAACCCTTTCATGGTGGAACGCGTTGAGATTACTAACCTCTTGCCTACGAGCACCTAGCACATACCCTACGACGGGGTTACCTCGAGGTCACCAGAAGTAACTTCAATCAAGGATACTGGCAGGGCCCTGTTGTAGAGGACTCTTCTCTACTTTGCAGGAACTGGGAATTGTTCTAAGCAGTAGAGCACTCTGCTAGCTTTTCAACAAGCCGTATATCACCTCGTTCGCCTAAGTATCGAGCGAGATATCGCCGTTTATGTGCTAGGTAGTGCTCTTAGATTGAAGGATAGGAGCTCTCTGGAATTTGAGCTCGAATGTACCTTGTACAAAGAACTCTGAGTTTCACTATGAAACATGCATACAAGGCAAGTCGATTTATAGCAAATGCATTACATCGAACCGCACATGTAACATCGCATCGCTACACTCGCGTCGCGAATGCGCCGCGTGCAACATTTCGGTTGGGGTGAAATTCGGCCACCGAATTTCACACCGAACACACCGAATTCGCTTTGCACTTGAAGGTTGGAATGTGGTGCCGCCACGTGGCACCGAATTGTGAGTCTTCCGAAGTCAATCGGTGCAACCCCACCGATCCCTAGTCAAAGGAATCGAATGCACCGAAGTGCCCTCGGTGGGTTGGGGGCATACAACCGCCCCACCACCGAACTCCCTCCAACACTCCCCCTTGCACCCAACCCACTAGGTGCGCAAGCCAACATGCTCATAGCATGCACGGGGTGAACCTTTAGGGAGTGGTTCCGTGAGGGAATCCGCGTGTTCATTATCACCGTTGGTCGCGAAGCAATATGCCACGCCCTCCTTATCCGTCTTCCCAACGGCTACCGTAGCATAGTCGGCGTACTTGGAGGGAGGACGAACCTCACGACGCTCGCGAGTCAAGGCCAATGGTAGGGAGGAAGGTGTGGAGGTAGTTGCCGCCTCGGTTGGTGACACCTCCTCGACATCATCAACGCTCTCCTCGTTGTTCCCTCCCCCTCCTTCGTCGGCTTCCTTCTCCACTTGAGATGGAACCTCACTCTCTTCAACCTCCTCTCGTGGCGGAAGGATGAAGGTGAGTTGTTGAGTGGGTTTTTCCTTTGACGAGAACTTGTCTTCATCGAAGACCACGTCCCGAGACGTGACAACGCGCTTTTCACCCAAGTCCCACACTCGCCATGCACGCTCGTTTGGCGCCACTCCCAAGAAGATCGCCGCACGAGCTTTCAGCGGCCTTGCCTGGCGGATGCTCACCCCTCAAAGCGTGCGTTCCACTATTGCTCGTCTCAAAAATCAAGGGCCCGTAGTAAAGTTCAACCCTCTCTAACTTCAAGTTGAAAGTTTGCCTTCTCTATTACCCATCCCTCACCTCAACCTCCCAGCGTGGGAGTCTCTTTCCCCGGAGTGGAGGTGCGCTTTGAGGGGGTGGGCGCGTCCGCCAAGGTGCGAGTGGAGGCGAGGGGCCTGCCAAGCCAATCACCCCTTACATTGCTCCCATTCTCTACCCATACCCTCCCTTCCCTCGCAGCGTTGGCGTCTCTTTCCCCGGAGTGGAGGTGCGCTTTGAGGGGGTGAGCGCGTCTGCCAAGGTGCAAGTGGGGAAGAGGGGCCTGCCTACGCTGCCCAACCAGGTCTCGAATACTGTCGGCGCAGTGCTGAGGGAGTTGCGGCTACTCAAGGACCAGCGCCGCCTCTTCTTCGCTCTTGACGGCTGCTCTGGCATCCTCAAGCCTGGCAGGTAAGGGGTTTCTTCAAGCCTTGCTGGTGATGAGGGAGCTGCGGATAGTGGAGGGTCAGTGGCGCCTGTTTCTTTGCGCTTGATGACGGCTCTGAGATCCTCAAGCTGGCAGGTAACTTGATTCCAAGCCTACTAGCTGATTTTGCAGGAGCGCACTTTTGAGTCGACTCAAAAGTCAGCTCAGTGTCATGTCACACGGCGTTTTCTCTACACGAAGAAGCATCATTGCTTGGAGGTTACCAAAAAGAGTAGGCATTTGTTTTTATTTCTGCTCATAAGTGCTAGATTACTGTAGAGTAGTTTTCTACTGTTCCTCTCTAGTTTTCCCTGCCATCCCAGCCCCGCGAAGGAATGCCTCGCGCTGGAGCCCCGGGATTGGTATTTAGGGTGCTTGCTTTCATTCTCGTGCCTTTGTGGTCTGAAGAAGGCTCAAAGCCGAAACTAGTTACCACCATCATTTTTCTACAAAGGTCTTAAGCAAGCCCTACAAACATACATTTTTAACCAAACAAAGCCGCTGCCACGCAACGACATGCCTCCTAAGTGGGGTTCCATTAGCTGGCAGGTAACTTGATTCCAAGCCAACCAGCTATGTTGCGGGAGTGGCGGTTGGTATTCAAGGATAGGCACTGAACACTCTTTGCCCTTGATGGCTGCTTTGGCATTGCCAATAGCCCAAGATGCTGTACATGCCGGCGCCTAGTCAAACCCAGCTCCACCTAATCATACCCATCCCCACCCATTCCCGCCACAGGATGACGCTGCTGCTGGGGCCGCCAGGCAGCGGCAAGCCAACGCTGCTGAAGATCCTCCTTGAGGTGCCCCAACTTGGTCAGCACCTGATCAGCACCTAATCCACCCCACCCCACCCCACCGGCTCGCTCAACCCACAGGATGACGCTGCTGCTGGGGGCCGCCAGGCAGCGGCAAGCCAACGCTGCTGAAGATCCTCCTTGAGGTGCCCCAACTTGGTCAGCACCTGATCAGCACCTAATCCACCCCACCCCACCCCACCCCACCGGCTCGCTCAACCCACAGGTTGACGCTGCTGCTGGGGCCGCCAGGCAGCGGCAAGTCAACGCTGCTGAGGATCCTGGCAGGGAAGGCGGAGAGGGAGCTGGGCGTGCAGGGCGAGGTAACGTACAACGGCCGTCGGGGGAGCCACTTTGTGCTGCCGCGCTCCGTGGCGTTTGTGCCTCAGACGGACTCCCACATCGGCGAGATGACTGTCCGCGAGACCCTCGAGTTCTCGGCTCGCCTGCAGGGGCCGGGTCACAGGTCAGGTGAGATTTGAGGCGTCTCAAAAGGCGGAAGGCCACAGAGCAGGTGGGAATGTGACCTACTGAAATCCCTCCCTCCCCCTCCCTCCCTCCCTCCCTCCCTCCCTCCCTCCCTCCCTCCCTCCCTCCCTCCCTCCCTCCCTCCCTCCCTCCCTCCCTCCCTCCCTCCCTCCCTCCCTCCCTCCCTCCCTCCCTCCCTCCCTCCCTCCTCACCCCCCCCTGCCTGCCTGCCTGCCTGCCTCGTTCCCTCCCTCCCTCGCTTCCTCTGCCCCTCCCCCTTGCAGTCCTTCCCTCCTTCTCTGGTGGTACTCTGAAGCTCAAATGCCCACTCCTCATTCTGATCCCAACTACACTGCCATCTGCTCCGCACTCTTCCTGCTACCTACTTATGATGCTTCCTAAACATTCTGCTCCCTGAATACCGGTCGTTCATTCTTCATTCCCTCCTTCCCCACTCAGACCTGTTTCGGCAGCTGGAGGAGAAAGAGCAGGAGGCAGGAGTCCAGCCCGATGACGTCATGCAAGCCGTTATGAAGGTAGTGATGACGTCATGGGAGTGTTGATTCCACAATGACAACCGTAATAGCTATTTCCGCACAGGTGTTTTGAGTTGGAAATGACTTGATGAATTCTTTGTGCCCCCGTGACACTTGATGTCTCTTTGATGTGCGCTTAGGATTGAAACACCACACTCACCCAATGCGCGGACAAGTTTGAAACACACCACATTACCTCCACCCCATACCATTTTTTCCCCTCATCACCCTCCCTTTGTTATTGTTGCATGCATCATGGTCATCGCCCTTTGCTGCAGGCAATGGCGGATGGGAGGCAGTGCTCCGATGTTGTGGTGCAGTACGTCCTTAAGGTGTGTGTGTGTGTGTGTGTGTGTGTGTGTGTGTGTGTGTGTGTGTAAGTGTGTGTATGTGTGTGTGTGTGCATATGTGTGGATTTGTGTGTGTTCATGTGCGCATGTGTGCGCCACTTTTGTGCACGTGTGTGCATGTGAGTGCATGTATGTGCATGTATGTGCATGCGTGTGCATGCGTGTCCATGTGTGTGCATGCGTGTCCATGTGTGTGCATGCGTGTCCATGTGTGTGCATGCGTGTGCATGTGTGTGCATGTGTGTGAGTGAGTGTGCATGTGGGTCATTTCTATGTTCGCTTTTCCAACCATTTTCACCTGTCATGCAGATGCTAGGCCTGGACGTGTGTGCTGATACCATGGTAGGGGTAAGCAGCCGCCAAGGGATGATATCAGGAGGGCAGAAGCAACAATCCACTCATTAGCCTCATCCGTTCTCTCTTCCACCCATTTTCCTCATAATTGACCTGTCCTGCAGATGCTCGGCCTGGACGTGTGTGCTGATACCATGTTAGGAGACAGCATGCGTAGAGGAGTCTCCGGAGGGCAGAAAAAGCGGGTTACCACCGCCGAAGCACTCCTGGGTGCAAAGCAAGTCCTCCTATTGGACGAGATTTCCACCGGTCTCGATTCCGCCACCACTTACCAGATCACCCGGTGCCTGCGCAACCTCACGCACTTAACTAATACCACCACCCTCATCTCCCTGCTGCAACCCGCGCCTGAAACCTTTGAGCTGTTTGATGACGTCATGTTGATGTCAGAGGGGCGGATTGTGTACCACGGGCCCAGGGAGGAGGTGCTGGGATTCTTCCGGGAAATGGGGTTTGCGCCGCCCCGCCCGCAAGGGAGTGGCTGACTTCCTGCAAGAGGTGAGGTTCCATCCATCACAGTGCCTACAGCAAGTCACAGTTTTTTTTTTCCTCATCTTGATATATCTGGCTGACACAGCCTCTTGGCACTTAATTAAAGCTCATCCAGAAAAATTGCTGACATAAAAAAAAAAAGCCGTGCTATATATTTACTCTATTTTTTTTTCGTCCCCCTTCCTTTACCCCGGCTTCCTGTGCCGTGCTTCCTGGCATCCCCCGTATAGGTCACCTCGCTAAAAGACCAGGAACAGTACTGGGACCCCTCCCAGCCGCACCCATACCGTTACGTGTCCGTCCGAGCCTTTGAGGAGGCCTTCCGAGCCTCCAGGTTCGGCAAGCAGATGGAAGCAGAGCTCTCGATTTCATTCGAGAAGGATCGGGGTGCAGTCAAAGGCGAGAATGAGGGGAAAGACGTGAAAGACAGGGGAGAGAGTGAGGGGAAGGACGTAGAAAACGGAAAAGAGAAGGGAGAGGGAGACAGAGAGGATGGGAGCACGGCTCTTGCTCTTGCACAGAGGCGGTTTGGGCTCTCTCCCCTTGCCATTCTCACCATTGTGGGGGATCGCGAGTGGCTGCTAATGAAGCGGAATGTGTTTCTTTACATCGTGCAGACCATGCAGGTACAGCAGATTCTCGTTACGGTCACAGTGATCAGTGAAATCTGTTCCTTAACATTGTACAGACAATGCTCTGCAGGTATAAGAACAGGTGCTCGTTACACCACTACAGATGCCCCTTACAGTCTCACTGACCGGCATACCCACCCACTTGCTTTGAGGTGATATTTTAGGCGCCTAAACAATCACCTCAAGTGCTTGTCACACCACTGTAGATTCCCCTTACAGTCCCACTGACCGGCCTACCCACCCACTCGTCCTCACCCCCACCCTCACATGATTTATTTGCTGAACTTTCGCCCTTTCTCCCCTCCTATCCTCCCCCAACCCCACCCTCCCCTGCCTATCAGATCCTCCCCCTCGCTATAGTCACAATGTCAGTCTTCTGGCACTCCCAATTCTCCATCACCCCTCTGGACGGCAATTACTACCTGGGCGCCATTTTCTTCGGTATAAGCACGATGCTATTCAGCGGAATAATCGAGCTCACACTACTAACAGCCCGCCTGCCCATCTACTTCCTCCAAAGGGACAACCTGTTGTTCCCCGCCTGGGCCTGGTGTGTGCCCATGGCGCTGCTCTCTCTGCCCATCTCGCTGTGGTCTGCCGGGGTCTGGACCACCATCACCTACTATGGCATCGGCTTCGCTCCGGAGTTTTCCCGGTGAGTGTCCCTTGGGTAGTATGTTCTTCCATGTGTCTCCTGCAACCATTCGTGCTCACACTGCTCTCAGCTGGGGTCTGGACGACCAGCACCTACTATGGCATCTGATTCGCGCCTGAATTCTCCCGGTGAGTGTCTCAGCGAGGCACGCTCCTCCGAGTATCTTTTGTGGATTCATAAGGCTCACAGATATATGGAAACCACTTCTGAGAGTTCTCAAAAGTGATTTCCTGGTGAGTGTCTCAGTGAGGCATGTTCCTCCAGGCTCCAGGTATCCGTCATGGCTGCTCGTGGCTGACATTGGCATCGGATTCGCCCTCCATCCAGTTCTCCCGGTAAGGATGGATGAGAGTGGGTGTCTCGGTTGTGTGCCCTCCCAGTGAGTCGCAAGCACCGCACTGCTGCTCGTGCTGCTCATGCTACTCTCATCTGGAGTCTGGACCTCTATCACCTACAACGCCATCAGATTCGACCCCCAGTTCTCCTGGTGAGTGTCTTAGTGAGGTGCGTCCAGCACATTCCTCCAGGTGCCTTCCATGCATTCGTAATGCTTGCGCTGCTCGCGTTTTTTGAGTCGACTCAAAACACGGATGCATAAGGCTCGCGCTGCTCTCAACTGGAACCTGGGCTGGACGGCCATCACATCACCACCTGCAACGCCATTGGATTCTCTCCCCTAGTGCTCCCAGTAAAGCTGCTTATCATAGTCTGCTTTTGAGTCGACTCAAAAGCAGAACCATCGGATTCGCTCCCCTAGTACTCCCGGTAAAGCTGCTTATCATACTGCCCATGCCCGCAGCTCATAGCCAATGTCGGGAAGGATTTACCTGCCCAGCTCGTCCTTTAGAATTTACCCCGGAGTTTCCTGGTAAGGCTGCTTGAAGACAGTCTTGTTTGTACCGGCACTTGTCTTTTGAGGCTCCTCAAAGGTCGTCACCTGCCCAGCTGGTCCGTTTAGAATGCGCCCCCGAGTTTCCTGGTAAGCCTGCTCAGAGCCAGTCTTTTTTGTACCGGCACTTGCCTTGCCAAAGCTCCGTTCACCCCTCCTCCCTTTTCCCCATGCCACTCTCCCTCACCAGCCCTCACCGCTCCACCTTTTAGCCCTTGTCATTCTCCCTTCTGACTCCTCATATTCCCCCCCTCCCCCCCCTGCAACTTCATCACCCAACTTCTCCTCTTCTTCATCACCCACATGACTGCCTCTGCATCCTACCGAGCCATGGGTGCCATGCTCCGCAGCACCACTCTCATCAATACCGTTAGCAACACCTGAGTCGAATCCAATGTCCCCTCACCCCTCCTCCCGTTTCCCCTTGCCACTCTCCTTTCTGTCTCCTCATCCCCTCCTGCTGCAGCTTCATCACCCAACTTCTCCTCTTCTTCATCACCCACATGACTGCCTCTGCATCCTACCGAGCCATGGGTGCCATGCTCCGCAGCACCACTCTCATCAATACCGTTAGCAACACCTGAGTCGAATCCAATGTCCCCTCACCCCTCCTCCCGTTTCCCCTTGCCACTCTCCTTTCTGTCTCCTCATCCCCTCCTGCTGCAGCTTCATCACCCAACTTATCCTCTTCTTCATCACCCACATGTCTGCCTCTGCTCTCTACCGAGCCATGGGAGCAATATTCCGCAGCACCACGCTCATCAACACGCTTGGCAACTTCATCCTCGTCCTCCTCTTCCTGCTCTCAGGGTTCCTCATCACCAAAGGTGGGTGCTTGTCAGGTACTGAGAGTCAGTCATATGTGCTTGTCAGGTACTGAGAGTCAGTCATATGTGCTTGTCAGGTACTGAGAGTCAGTCATATGTGCTTGTCAGGTACTGAGAGTCAGTCATATGTGCTTGTCAGGTACTGAGACTCAGTCATATGTGCTTGTCAAGTACTGAGAGTCAGTCATATGTGCTTGTCAGGTACTGAGAGTCAGTCATATGTGCTTGTCAGGTACTGAGAGTCAGTCATATGTGCTTGTCAGGTACTGAGAGTCAGTCATATGTGCTTGTCAGGTACTGAGAGTCAGTCATATGTGCTTGTCAGGTACTGAGAGTCAGTCATATGTGCTTGTCAGGTACTGAGAGTCAGTCATATGTCCTCTTGCTACTCGTCCTCCTCTTCCTGCTCTCAGGTTTCATCATCACCAAAGGTGAGTGATGGTCAGGTAGTGGCAGAGTCTTCTTCTGAGTCGACTCAAAAGTCGCTAGGCATCTTCATCCTCGTCCTCCTCTTCCTGCTCTCCAGGTTCATCATCATCACCAAAGGTGTCCTCTTTCTACTCGTCCTCCTCTTCCTGCTCTCAGGTTTCATTATCACCCAAGGTACGTGCTTGTGAGGGTAGAGCAGATAGGAGGTACCTACCTCTATAGGTAACACGCTTGGCAACTTCATCCTCGTCCTCCTCTTCCTGCTCTCCGGGTTCATTATTACCAAAGGTATGTGCTTGTCAGGTACTGACAGTCAGTCACATTTCCTCTTGCTACTCGTCCTCCTCTTCCTGCTCTCTGGGTTCCTTATTACCAAAGGTGTGTTCTTGCGAGGGGAGGGCAGTTGATGAGGGCAGCGCAGTTAGTAGTTGCCTAAAATGTGTAGAGCAGCCACATTTAGTTAAATATAAGTGTTTTGAGACGTCTCAAAACACTTCTTCAAACACGTTAGTAGTTGCTACCATGTGTAGAGCAGCCACATTTAGCTAAATATAAGCGCAGCTAGATATAACCTCGCCCTTCTCTTCCTGATCTTTTGAGGCGCCTCAAAAGCAGCTAGATTTAGCCTCGCCCCCTTCTCTTCCTGCTCTCTGGGTTGAGTTCACCATTGCTCAAGCTCAAAGTATGTGCTTGTGGGAGAATTTACCTGAGGAGGATTGTAACGGACACTCTTCTCCTCCCTGTTTCAAGCGTCTTTCGAGTCGGCTCAAAATTCCCATCACACACACGCATGCTCTTCTCATGCCCATCTCACAGTCACTCTAACACGCCCACATGCCTACATCTACCATCCCATCTGCTATGCCCTACCCCTGCAGCTGAAATTCACAGTGTGTGGGTGTGGGTGTACTGGATCTCGCCCCTCACTCACTGCTCTCTCATCCCATCCCATGTTCTCCTGTTCGTGGGCCCCTTTTGCCCTTTTGCAGACAACATCCATGATGTGTGGGTGTGGGTGTATTGGATCTCGCCCCTCACGTACCACTGCCCTCGTATCATCTCATCTCATCCCATCCTCAATCGACCCTCATGCTCACATCCTTCTTCGCCTGTTCCGTGCCCTCCCCCCCTGCAGCTGACATACACAGCGTGTGGGTGTGGGTGTGGGTGTGGGTGTGGGTGTGGGTGTGGGTGTGGGTGTATTGGACCTCGCCCCTCACCTAATGCTCTCCCATCCCATTCCATGTTCGCCTGTTCCATGCCCCCCCTTTGTCCCTCCAGACGATATCCACACCGTGTGGGTGTGGGTGTACTGGATCTCGCCCCTCACGTACTGCCAGAACGCCTTCTCTGCTAATGAGTTCCTCGCCCCCAGATGGGATGTGGTACGTGCGGTGCTGTGCTGTGCGGTGCTGTGCTGTGCTGTGCTGTGCTGTGCTGTGCTGTGCTGTGCTGTGCTATGCTGTGTTGTGCTGTGCTTTGCTGTGCTGTGCTGTGCGGTGCTTTGCTGTGCGGTGCTGTGCTGTGCGGTGCTGTGCGGTGCTGTGCTGTGCTGTGCTGTGTTGTGCTGTGCTTTGCTGTGCTATGCCGTGCTGTAGGCTGGTGCTGCTCTCTACCAGCCCCCTCCTCAAACCAACAAAACACCCAACCATGCAGTTCCTCTGAACCGTTTCTCATCTCTCTCGTCTCTCTCGTCTCTCTCTTCCCTCTGCTCCCCCTCGCACCCTCCGCCCCAGCCCTCCGACCCCCCATCGCTGAACACAGCAATGGGCATTCAGGTGCTCACAGCTCGCAACCTCTGGACGGAGGGCTATTGGGTGTGGGCTGGTGCGGCAGTTGGTGTCGCCTTCACTCTCCTCTGCATTCTGCTCACCATCGTTGCACTGGAGTATCTCAACCGTAAGCATTGCACTTCAATGCCTCAACCTCTGGACGGAGGGCTACTGGTGTGGGGTGGCGCCTGCTGCAGTTGGTGGCGCCTTCACTCTCCTCTGCATCCTGCGCCCTTGCATTCGAGTAACTCAACCACCCGTGCACTAAGTGACTCAACACTAAGTACCTTAACCGTAAGCTGTGCCCAAAGTACCTCTGCATTAAGTACCTTAACTGTACACCGTGCACTAAGTACCTAAAACGTGCACTAAGCACCCTAAACTTTGAGCCATGCACTAAGCACCTCAACAGTACACAAACGTATCAAAAACCTTAAGCAGTTGCACACACTTGATTCCCTCTCAAGCATAATCTGCGCACTTAACTAAGTACCAAAACAGCAAATACTGCAACCGTAAGCTGTTTCACTCATGCACTCTTGCTCTAACTCTCTCTCAATTCTCCCCTCACCCATCACAACCCGCTCCTTCCCCCAACTTAACCCAAAACCCAGCCAAGAATCTCCCCAGAATCAACTAGACTCCTTGCTCACCCCTCCCATGCCCTCCTACCATTCCCCCCTCTTCCCTCTTCCCCCCTCACTCCCCATCCTGGCCCAGGGCGCAGCCAGTGATCCCCCCCCAAACTTCTCCCCCTTTCCTTCCCCCAGCGTGGCCCAGGGCGCAGCCAGTGATCCCCCCCAAATTCTCCCCCTTTCCTTCCCCCAGCGTGGGCCCAGGGCGCAGCCAGTGATCTCCCCAGCATCAACTAGACGCCCGTGGGAAGCATCGCTAGCCGGCACCAATTTGGAATGTTGCCTCACGCTACTCCTCCCTGTGCTCCCTCAAGCGAATTCACCCCTCGATTCCTCATTCTCCGTCTCCAACCACCCCCCTGCTCTTCCCCTTTTCCCCCTCCTTCCCCCCCCTCTCTCTCCTCTTCCCCCCAGCATGGCCAAAGGGCCCCGCCAGTGATCTCCCAGCATCAGCTAGATGCCCGGGAAGCATCTCTAGCCGGCACCAATCTGGACTTCGCCTCACGCTACCTCCTTCCTCCCTCCCGCGCCCGCACGCTCCTCCCATCACCGGCTCCACTGCCACGGCGCGCTTCTCGCCAGCAACCGCTTCCGCTCCCCAAGAGCCTCGCCAGGCCTTCCGGCTTCTGCCCGCTCGCTCGGATTTTTTTCTTCGGGCAGGACCGGCGCTTCGCTCCCGAGGTTTGGGGTCGTGGATGCTGAAGGAGAGGATGGGGAAGGGGCGTATGGTAGCCGTAGGAATGGTAGGAGAAGCCGTATTAGGGTCGTTCTGGGTTTTGTGGTGTTTCTCCTGGTGGTGGTGGTGGTGCTGGTGGTGGTGCTGGTGCTGGTGCTGTGTGCTGCTGTTGGTGCTGCGGGAAAGTTGGGTGAGAGTACGGGAGTCAGTGCAATCAGCAGCACAGGCGGAAGGGGTAAGAAGCAGCGGCAGAGGAAAGCGGATTCGTTTATGAGTGACGGTGGGGTGGGGAGTGAGTTAGCAGCACAGGAGGAGAGGAGAAGCATCGGCAGTAGGAAAGCAGTTTCGTACATGAGTGATGGGGGTGTGAGTGATGGTGGTGCGGTGAGTGCAGTTAGTATCACAGGAGGAGAGCAGAAGCAGCGGCAGCGGTAAAGCAGTTTCGTTTTTGAGCGATGGGGACGCGAAGTGACGGCGGTGGGGTGTGTGAGCGCAGTTAGCAGCCCTGGCGGAGGAGAGAAACAGCGGCAGAGGAAAGCGGTTTCGTTCTTGAGTGATGGGGACGCGAGTGATAGTGGGGTGGTGACTGCAGGTAGCGGCACAGGAGGAGGAGGAGGGGAGGAGAAGCAGCGGCAGAGGAAACCAGTTTCATACATGAGCGACGGTTGGGGTGGTGAGTGCAGTTAGCAGCCCAGGAGGAGAGGTTGGAAGAGGAGAAGCGAAGCAAGCGGCAGAGGACAGCAGTTTCGTTCTTGAGTGATGGGGATGCGAGGTGAGGGTGCAGGGGGCATGACTGCGAGTGGAGGGGGATATAGGCCAGCACGGCATGGTCCTCCCCCTTTGATCCGCTCACCCTCTCCTTCCACAACGTCAACTACTATGTCGATATGCCTGCGGAGCTAAAAGACAAAGCCGCCGCCGCCGCGCTGGCGAGCTGCAGCTGCTGCGCAATGTGTCGGCGTGTTTCGTCCGGAGTGCTGACCGCCCTGATGGGGGTGTCTGGGGCAGGGAAGACCACGCTAATGGACGTGCTGGCAGGGAGGAAGACCGGGGGATACATTGAAGGGGATATCCGCGTGTCTGGTTACCCGAAAGTGCAGGAGACGTTTCTGAGGGTGTCGGGGGTATTGTGAGCAGGTGGATATTCATACGCCCCAGGTGACCGTGCATGAGTCTCTCCTCTACTCCGCCTGGATGCGCCTGCCTGAGGAGATCGACCGCGATGTCATCCTGGTGAGTCAATGATAGTGGTGAGTGGAGAGGTGTTTACTGGTGAATAGAGGCGTGACCGTGCATGAGTCTCTCCTCTACCCGCCTGGCTTCGCCTGCCTGAGGAGATCGACCGCGATGTCATCCTGGTGAGTGCATGGGCGGGCGGGATAGAGACGTGCTCATGGTGAGTCAATGGTAGTGGTAATGGTGATGGTGATGGTGATGGTGATGGTGATGGTAATGGTGATGGTGATGGTGATGATGGTGATGGTAATGGTAATGGTATGGTAATGGTAAATGGTATGGTAATGATAATGGTAATGGTGAGTGGATGGATGTTTTTTAAGTCTCTGCTCTTCTCCGCTCCTGGCTAGCGCGCAAGAGGAGATCGACAGGGATGTTATGATGGTGAGTGGAGAGGGGTGTGGTTGTGTTGAGTGGAGGGGTGTGGTTGTGGTGGATGGATGGGATGTGTGGGGGGATGTAATCATGGTGAGTGGAGGGATGTGGTAAAGATGGTTGGAGGCGTGTAACTGTGCTGAGTGAGTGGGTAGGCAGTTCCTTTCGCCCATACCATTCCCCCATATCCTCATGTCTCCGTCCGCAACAGGAATTCGTATCTCTTTTGAAATTTCCGAAAAAAAAGGG